>VXAZ01006383.1:648524-1006208 GCA_013399875.1 Gymnorhina tibicen
AGCAAATCAGGGGGAGTAAGTCTAAGTAAATTCCGAAAGAGGTAACATTGTGATGTTATTGTTATCACTGTTAGATTAATTTTAACATGTTCATGTTAATATCATGCTTCAGGATACTTTCACGTCTCATGGTACAACAGATTAAGACCGAATATTTCTAAATGTAATAAGACTATTCCAGAATATAAAAGGTCCCCTTTTAGTAGACTAGAGAATCAGGAACACTCACACCATCAAATCCTCTGACTGACTGATGATGCCAAAGTGATTTCCAGTTGCTGAAGTGTTCACTTCCATTGTGTGTGAATAATGAGGGGCTGAATGTGTCACTCAGCAAACAAAACTGTCAAGTCTCTTCAGTTTGACTTTTCCTGGTTTAGGCTTGAATGCCTTTTTTTTTTTTTTTTTTTCTCTTTAGTTTAAATAATGTGTATTTACTGGTATAAGACTTCCCAGGAATACCAGTAATTCAACTTTTGGCATGAACATGAATACAGGAAGGTCAATGAAAAAAAAAAATCCCTTCTGTGGAAATTTAAACTGGCCTACTGGGAGGACAAAACGTAATTAAAATATCTGCATCCTGCACTAATCAAAGTGAATCTATTCAAAGTGACTAAGAGGACAAAGAAAAGTGTTGTCCTGCTATCCAATAGAGGAAAAAAAGTTACTGACAGATGTGAAGGCCAAAGCATTTAATGTCTTCTTTGCATTAGTTTTAATTAAAAAGGTCAACAATGAGAAGGTGGCTAGCATAATTAATACAAACAACAAAAGAATGATTTCAATTAAAAAATACAGACAGAAAAGGTTATAGAGTACTTAAGTAAATTAGTTTTCAGAGCAGATGTGCCTGATGAACTTCCTCCTAGGATACTTAGAGAATTGATAAAGCCATCTCAGAATCCTGCTGCCATCAGAAAAGCAAACTGGGAAGGACACATGAGGTATCAATAAAATGGAAAGAGTGAAAGCATAATATCCATCTTTCAAAAAAACTTAAAAATAACATTTTTTTTGTCATCTATTAAGTCCTAGAAAAGCTCTGGAACAAACAAACAGGATTTGTAAGTAGTTGTAAATATGAAACGGACATAAGAATGGTCAAAAATCAATTAATTCAGAAATAGCCAATCATTTAAGAACAAATCTAGTCAACAGAATTCAGTGTCTCCACAAAATGGTAAGAGACCTTGTGGAGACGTGAGTTGCAAGCAAGGTCATTTATGTACATACCCTTTGCCTCGTAGGCAAAGTACGTACATAGGAATCCTCATGCATACAAGAAAGGAAAATTTGTCTAAGTGCTACTAATATTGTGTAGGTTCAAAACTGATTAGGCAACTGTACACAAAGTGCAATCACGGTTACGATATTGCTTGAAAGTATCTTTTAATTATTTTTTTTTTTCCTCTAACAGGCTTGTTTCAAGTTTTAACAAAAGAGTGATGAAGAGAGTCTGCTTATTGCATTTAAAGACCACACATAAGTACTGGACCTGTCAGTGTGTTGAAAGGTCAGCCAGAATGCAAATTTCTGAAGGGCAGGAACAAATCTAGGTACCACAATTGTGAAGGTAAAGGTTTCTCAGAGAAGAATCTAGAGATCTAATCTCAATCCAATCTGGAAATAAATCAAAAGTGTCTTTCTGTTGCAAGAAACACACCTTGGATATGTGAAATGAAAAGTACCTGCAGGATATAAAAGGTAAATCTTCTGCTTTGCTCTAGTTTTTGGAAAAACTTGAGATGGATTGTTTCTGTCCTGTTTGGGGCAGCTCAAAGGGATAGAACTGTATAGGGAAAAGTCAAAAGCAAAACTATCATGAGTCTGACCAACAAGGAAAGATTTGAGATTTAATAACACATGATTTTTAAAGCTTAAAGAAGAGGAGGCTGAAGATAAAGACGATAGAAATCTTTTAACGTTAAAAAAGGTAGATCTGAAGAGAAATGTCTTGTCTGTGATAAAGAACTAGAGAAATTAAGTTGTACCAAGATGCTGAAAAGATTTCTAGCAGTTAGAAAAACTACTGCAACAATAAAACAGATTGTTAAGCAAGCCTTGGAGTTCCCACAGTTTAAGAAACAAACATCTGTCAGAAATGACCCAGGTATAGTTAATCCTGCTTTGGAAGGGACTGGATCATCAACCATATTATTTTCCCCATTTTTTTTTCAGTTCGAACAGAAGGAAAAAATACTTTTTAAAAGAGAAATTCCTATATTCTTTTACACACAGTCTACCAGAAATACCAGCTGTACATTTAAGAACTACTATAAATCATTTCTGCAGAGTCAAATTCTCACCCCTGTAGTGCCATAGGTAGCTATCTATATCTGAAATTATAGAACTCTAGAATTCTTTGCTACTTTCTCAACCATTACTTGATCAGACCATTTGTTTTCAGACTGGAGAATAAATCAGGTTCAGACAGATTCAAGTTTCACTGAAAAATTGCAAGAGTGATTCGAATATGGTATTTTAAAGCTCATGAACATGGTTTGAATACAAAACTCAAAAATGAGTATAGGAAATTCAGCTATGAAAGTAGAAATGTCTGCAAAAACTGATGTTATAAAAATACTTGCACACAGAATGATGTGATAATGAGCCATACATCAGAAAAAAATTATAGCAGACAACATGAATGGAAAACATATTTAAACTCAAAAGGACACCTGTGCCAGTGTTAAAAATGATTTATTACATGAATTGCAGGTCAGAGCAGACAATACTTGCCTACAAGAATAAAACAAGAAAGGGTCTCTTTCCACTCAAAATTGGACTATTACAAGCATTTCTAAATCAGTGTCTCATCTAGTGCAGTACAATTAACTCAAATTAGCATACTATAAACAGCACTATTAAGAAATTTAAAGGCTTTGACTAAATGAAGAAAAATTCAGCTATAGTCATCACACAAATCTTAATTAAGGCTGCTTTCTCTGACATACAAAAAGAAAACAAAAACACAACCCTTTGACAAGTTGCTGCTATTCTCAGGCAAGTCAATCACAAAACATGCCACAGCTAAGACAGTTACGTCACTGAGGTCAACTACAAAATAACCTTTTGTGTGCGGGTAACCTATCCTTTCTGGCTTCATGTCTCATCATTAGTCCAGTATTATAATAACTGCATAAGTAATGGATACGTATTTGTGCAGGCATATAAATGTGCGGTACAGCACACCATTTCAGAACACTAATTGCGTAAAACAAAATTTATGTTCTTTTCTGCTTTTCCAAATGAGTTTGGTATTTTTTATTGTAGGTTAACAACACATTCTTAATTTTTAATTTAAGTGCATATCCATTTTCAGACTATTTCAACCATTTCACAAGTAGACCACAGTATTTTATTGATATGCTCCATAATTTTTATTACAATGTCCTCCTTGGTAAGAAAGGCTTAAAAAAAGTCAATTTCTGTCTTGTAATTTTCTATCCTCTTATTTTTACATATTTGAAACATTCAGAGGGGAGTATCCTGCAAATCTTACATTAAAGAAAAATTGTTGCAAGAAAAGAGACACTGTATAATAGCACAGCCATATCTAAAACATGGCTTGAATATTCATTACTCCAAAATTAGAAAGTACTATTCATAAAAAAATATAACTATAAATCCGATGAATGTGACATGGAGACTTCTGACACAGGTATGAACATACACTGGAACATATACTGATTTACCATTGTCCCCAGATTCCCTATCCAATACACTGAGCCATGAAGAGGAAGCAATGTGCCACCACAGGTGGAGAAAATGCTGGGGCATTTCCTGAATGGGGCAAAACAGTTCATTTTTAACCCAGGTAAAAGCAAGTTTGATGCCACATTAAGGATTTCTTTCACTCAGGACTGAAGAAGGTAGCAAAGCGTTCAACAGCATCCCTAATTATCAGAGTTGCACCAAGCACCCACTATAGACTGTGAGGGCTGCACACTGCAAATTAATTCTGTGCGGCCAGTTGCAAACTCTTTTGCTGGGTCTTTTGTTAAGAGCATTTTCTTAATGGCTGTAAGAACTGAAACTTCCCTGGAAAGATTTTATTCCTGAGAATAAAACAACTGAAGAAATAATGTGACTGTATAGTTGTATTATCCTATGCAGATGAACTCGTCTTTCATAGTCTAGACCAGGGCAAATGTGAAGATATGCTCTAAAACACTCAGTTTCTAACATTTGGCCAGAAAACAATGAACAGCTCTTATTGTATCCTTGACCAAAATCACACAAGGAAATGATGAGCAATCTCTCTACATTATTTCTGTGTATCTACAATTTCCTTAGCTTTATCATTATAAATTACCATGCTGTAAGACTGTGACAGAGAGATCATGTTCATTAGGTGGGCAAATCCTATCAAAGAAAATACCTGATATTTAAGATACAGAGATATTCAGCTCTGCTGTATAGCCAAGTCTATGAAATTCAACATGTTTTGCTCTGCTCTGATCTACATTAATATAATGTTATACTGAGTACCTCCTAGTCAAATACCTGATAAATGGATCAGTTACAAGAAGCAATTTACTATAAAGCAAGCCTCTGAACACATTTTCACTGCATTTGTCACTGCAATAAATGAATAAATCTTCCAAATCACTACTCTGGTGCATTGCCGAAGACCCTCACCATGAAACCTGAACTACAGTATTCTGAGCCATAGGTTGTCTCTTTGACAAAACCCAGGCATGTTAATTGTCTTGCTTTGTCTTTCATCCTCAGTAATTACTTTTGCTCCATATGGTGACAAGTTAAGTGCCTTCTATTTGCATGCAAAAAAGCAGCCTTTTTTTTGGATACCAAAACTGCTCACATTTTGCATCATGCAAGAAGCTGGATTACCAAGTCAAACACTGTTGTGTCGGCTTGGCAACATCATGACAACTTTCGATAAAATTTTCCTGTTTCACTATTACGGATAAAAATAGCAGAAAAGACAGTATTAAAGAAACGTTTCTCAGCTTTTTTATAGGATTCCTGGGATTCTCACTTCTCTGTGCCCTGCTTAGAGTAACAGGTGCTGATCATTCAGAAAATTAGGTCCATGCAAGATCAATAAAATCTCTTGCCTGTGGAGCTGGTAAGTGCAAAAGCAAGACCAAAAAGAGCAGGAATATTTAGCCATTTGTTAATAAAACAACAGTGCCCCCTACTCCTCCAGTTTCACCCCATGCTTATGCTACTTAGAGCTTGTCTTGCTGCAAAGACCAATTTATCTGTTTCTTTCTTTATTCAATGTTACAAAAAATGGAGCTAAAATAGTGAGAACAAGAAAATTTGGGAAAAATCCTGGTGTATACAATAACCAATGCAAAGCCCTTTTATGCTTGCTGTAGTGTTTTATAAGCAAGGGAGGGAAGCTGCCACTTTTGGACCTGTCAGTAAGGGAAAAAAAAAAAAAGCATGCTACAAGTCTTACAAAACCATTTCCTAAACAGTTAAAACTCTGGTCACCATCAATTCAGCTAATTCCTAGAGCAAATAAATTCTACCCAAATAATTTACTGCCAGTCTGGAATACAGACAGGCTGTCCCAAAGGTTAATTTAATTTTCCCCAATTTAACTCACTTTCTAAAACCCACACAAATATCAACAAGGATTTCTGGAAACAAATCACTAAAATATCAAACAGTTTTGTAATCATGCCCAGCACTTAGATAGAAAGAACATTCAGGAATATGCCAATGGCTTGCTGTTAAAATAGAGTTAAACTAGTAAACTTGGAAAACTGTTCACACCAGCTATTCTTTAAAATAAAAACAAAGATGTCACAGATTTTTTTTTAAATTTTGAATTCAAAGCTCAGATAGAAACACTTTAGATATGAACTTGTGAGAGCAACAACCAAAATGCTGTGAGATTGAGCTAAAGAAGGCAGATAATAATTCAAAATAAATTGAATGTGTCCCTTGATAAGCAAAAAGGGATTAAACACAGTGAAATATTGAAAAATAAATTTAATCTATTCCTTCTTTGTAATATATCAATTTAAGGAGTAAAAATAATATGCTAAGGCTATGTACTTCAGCAATTACGCCATAATTAAATAATATGAATTTCATACTCACCCTGTACCTGAGTTTACAAATCACCACATTAGTAGGTATTATAGCAACTTTCCCTTAAGTTAACCTGAGTACATTTTTCACCCTGCAGTACAGATACAGCCTCTCACTACATCTTCTATTAGCAGCTCTGCCCTCTCCCATCCAAGTGTATAGCTCTGTCAAACACACACACACTAAAGGAACTTCTTAAGCTTTGGAAATAATGAAAGGATCAGACTGCTACTCTGGTGTTTTGAGACCCTCAGAGCAAATTCCTTGACTGAAAAGGCAAGCAGAACATACTCTGAGCACCACAACAGAGAATTAAAAAGAAAAAAACCTATTATTTTCCAGTCTTCATCTTATAAAACTACATTATTCAATTACAACTCTCAGAAAGAGAGAAATTACCTAAAATGAGACATCTGCCAGCATTTACCAGGACTCTTGAAAATCATCATAGGCTTCTCCTAAACAAAGGGTGAAACTGGAGCTGCCATATTCTGAACTTAGTGCTAATGGTTTTCATCTTTTGTACCTGTTGGCTAAAATGAATATTTTATGGAGAATCAGTGAAGGAAAGTCTTTGGGGAAAGTAGGCTAAGAGATTCTTATGAATCAATGTTTCCTTATGCATATTTATTTTTCCTCACAATGCTCTCAAAAATAGCAGAGTTTTTTTGATTTAAATCAAAGCTTCACTTCTTCCCTTAAATAAAAGGCCAAAGCAAGAACAGATTGTGAAGCCATTATATTCATGAAGAGAAAAAGAGAGGTTAATTCAAAATTCTATGGTCTGTTGAACCCAATATCCACACGTTCCCCAAAGCAACAACAAACGCACCACGGAAACTCAATCAAGGCATCAAACCCACTCCAGCAAATGTGTTGTGCCAACCCATTATTAATGTTGCCTCTCAGGGAAATTCCGTATCAGCATGAACTTGCTGAAAATATTTTTCACAAATTCACATTATACTATTTCCTTGACATTAAATGCCAAAGACAGCAAATTAGGAGAGGCCTGGGAGACAGAAGACATTCAAGGATGTGTTCTGTTCACAGAACCGAACCGATGAACAAATTGCACAACTACACTCAGAAAGGGTTTAATACACTGACATTAGCTTTTAGCGAATTTGACAGGTTATAGATAAGAAAGTTGTCCTTGTGAAGAGAGCTTCTATGGACTCATTCTCCTGTATTCCTCTCCCTGCCAGTCATAGGAACAGGAGTGAAATATCAGTGAACGAACATAGCTGAATCAAGCCATTCAGCACAAGCGTATGGAGCTTAATTGTGTTCCCTCGCATCTTTTCCTACTGCCAAATAAAAACACCATTGTTCTTGCTGAAGAATTCCCTTTCATGTCTCAAGGATCTCGGCCAACTTAGTTGTGAGAGTCACACTGCATGCCCGAGTGGAAGCAAGACGATCTCACATCTTCAAATTCATCCCTTCACCCTCTTTATGGCAATGCAATTTGAATGCAGTAAGCACTGCTGAACACATTGAGAAAGTTCATTCAGCAGGTGCTTACACGAGAAAAAAAAACCCCAAACACGTCATGTTAAAATTTGTATGCAAGCTACATGCATGCCATCTAAAAATGCATGCTAAATACATGCTAACTGCAACTCAGCTTCACAATTAGAGAGCACCAATCTTATCTGAGGTGACAATGCAAACATTCACTTTCATAGATGAACAGCTGCAGTAGGTGGGAGAAGGAAGACGAGGGGAACTTCCCGTAATGTGACCTGATTAAAACTGTACATAATAAAGGAAATTGATGGCACAGAAGTTCAGATATTAAACACGTTTTTTAAAGATTCAAAACCATGTTGGGATGTGAGTTTTCAATAGCAGGTTCTGTGAGATGAGAGAACATAAGAAATTTTACAAGAATTTTCTGTAATGCCAGTGAGTGAATCATTCTGAAATTCCATATTTTTATTTTTTTTAGAAAAGATGTCATTTGATAAAACATCAACAACATGTCACATATGAAGCTGTTATAAGTCATTATAAGCTATCACTGATAAATCAGTGATTTAAATTTAAGACAGTTTAATACTCAGAACAAACAATATTTAGTAATCAAACTCAAGTTTTATATATGTTGTTAGTTTTTTATCATTATAAGACCACTTATTAAAATAAAACAGGACACGTAAAAGCATTTTCATTGAATTGAAGGGGAAAACTGACTTTGCTGAAATATTAAATAGCACATGGAAGTATGAAAAACACAATAAGGGTAATTCATTCAGCAGGGGAACAAATAGAATTCTGTATTCATTTCTTTAAATGTCTGCACCGAAAAATCAGCTCTTGGCATGTGTCACGCAGCTGGGACAAAACAAGTCTGTAATTTCATTCGGTACTCCAGTTGGATTTGATTTCCTAGCACCTCCTGCAATAACGACAAACTGTTGTTTTTGCAGAAGTCTGGGCAACTAACCCTACAGAAAGCCTCTAGAAACACACTGGTTGGGAATGGAGGAAACTGTGAAGTGCACAAGCCAACAGTTTTATTTGGTAATAAATTCTATCTTTTGGCATAATTGCCATATGGCACATTATTTTATTTTTTTATGTTTAGTAGTTTTTCATTAGAAATTAGTGTTTTTCTCCTGTTTCAAAAAATCCCTTTATTAGGGCAAACATCTTTTCTTACTCTCCTTTAAAGCCCAAGAGCCTGTCAAAGGTAATCATGTATCCACAGTATCCTGTTAGGCTGCTTTATATTTTGTTCCAAATCCTGAAGAAGAAAGCAATATTCAGATGAAGATGGACTAGAATCAGAACTGTAAATTAAATCAAACACATTAAAAAATGAGATTTATAGCACATTTGCTTCTTCAATCTACAGCTCATTTATTCTAAATACCTCTTCCTAATGAGTAATTTTCTGGATGTCACCACAATTTATGAGAGTCAGCATCCAAGTGTAGTACAAGCAACATATTTATATCAGTTTATTTGGTCAGGAAAGAGCAATATAACCTGGCATATATCAAGAAATTAATTTGTCTGTATTCTGGGACAAAAACATTGCAACTGTAATATAGGAGTGTCAAGCTGGAAATAAAGTACCCTTTTTGGTCACATAAATGAGATTCTTAAAAAGATGATGAATAAATATGGATCCAGAGTCATTCTTCCAAGGAGGGTAGTAGGATTCTAGCTGCTAAATATAAGACTCAGACTGTGAGAAGCGTGGACCAAGATCCAGGCTAATCTGCATGCATCAGGCAGCCCGGGTCCACAAAGAGAGAAATCCTGTCCCTCAGTTCTTACTCCCTCTTTCCACTCAAGATATTCAACAGCTTTTAGCAAATTATTTCCATGTTGTCCAAAAAGGCAGAACGAAGACAGGATAATGAGACAGTTTTGAGTTTCTGACCCTCCCCATCTACAGATCAAAACCAGAAAAAGGCTTAATATTGTTCATTTTGTTGCTAGTTTCCTCACGGTGTATTACCGCTGAACCATTTATGTAGGCTCCTAGGTTTTCCCCACACTGGAGAGAAAGGATAATTAAAAGTCTTTTAATTAGAAAACTATGCTGTTAATGCTAAGAAGGATAAAATCTTACAGACCAATGCACTGAAGAAAAGTATCATATTCATTATAATGTGCAGTATATTAACAGTCAGGAAGCTCTATCTTTAAAAGAAAGTAAGAAAATAGGTAAAATAGTAACCATCCCAATTTCCCAATTCAGTGGGAGTTTTGGTATGTGCTAAACTTGCAGTAAAAATGAGTTATGAAAATAACTGTCATAAAGGCCATTTTTAAAACATGAATAATTCAAACAAGTTCCTAATTTTTTTCCTCAAAAAATATTAAATTCTGCAGCTTGTACAATTAATGCAGCTGAAATAGTCAGACTTTTAAAACAACCACTTATTCTATACAATAACATTTCACTGGAATTTTTATTGTGTTTATTTTCATGGATCTCAACAGACAATACATCCTGCGCAAGGAAAAAATGTAATTCATTTTACCGACCGTGCACAGTCAAAAGAGAGATGGAATTTGCACGTTGCATGTTGTGAATGAAAATTGAGAATATATGTAATAAGCATCTCTAAACCTTAATGAGTTATTGAGCTGTGTGTCTCCTAGTGTGTCAGTGATTCTTTTTAATTTATTTTCTAGCTTCAACACAACTTTTCTATAGGAAAAGAAAGCCCAAGTGAAATTAGAGTGAAAATATACAATGAAGCAATATTAATAAAACTCAAATACTATTGAAATTAAAACCATATTTGCCCTAGGGTGAATGAATGGTAAGAATCAAACCAGGAGTGACTATGGCACTGAAGCTCCAGTTACAATCATCCCTGGGACTTCACAGTTTCTCTCCAGAGGCACATAAGAATACAGAGGCAGGAATGATAGCTGCTGCTGAAAATACTGAACATTTTTAAACATCAAAGGCAAATAATTTTATTTCCCCTCAAGATTAAATGAGGGAACTCAAACAAAATACATATCTTGTTCTCACAGGTTTTTTTCCAGCAACAACAATTTTAGCAAAACCATACTAGCTCAGGATTGGATGGGAAACATCTAAATAACAAATAGAAGCCAGAACAAAGGATGCATATATGGGATGGAAATACACGCACTATCACACAGATTGGAAAAAAAAAATCTGAAAGATTGTAAACAAAAGCTGTGGACTCAGTATTCCATACAAATGAAGGGCAAGGCTAGTGAAACCACAATGAGGTTCCCCTCTTCCACAACAGGCAGTGAGAGACTGAAATGGATAATAGCTTAAACATTGCTAAGATGGTTGGAGGACTCCTGCCCACCGTAGCGAACTGTGCGAAGAAGCAGCTGCTCACCTGCAATTAGGGAAGCCCACCCCTCCCCAAATATGCCTACTAACTGGAATTCGGACTGTGATAGGAATTTAGAGGTAAGTTAATGTTAGTGCTATTGTCCAATTATCTTAGGTCTAAGGAGAAGTTTACAAGGCTCAGGAGAAGAATATATCTACATATGTCTGAGAATATATGAGAGGCTGGAATGCTGATGGCTCAAACAATCAGGGACGAGCTGATGATGTGCAAAGTAACCCCCCAGGTGCAGAGGGCAAGCACAGCCAACACCTCAGGCTACAGCTGGGTGTTGAAACAGATAAGAACAGAGGCACATCCTTCGAGGCAAGGTACTATTTCTCTGTCCCTACTCAAGTGACTCAGCTGTGACAACTCCCCTTCGGGGAAGTACCAGGACATTCACATGTAGCCTGAAGGTATCCAGCCCTGCTGACAGGCCAAGATGGGCCATAACTGACTCAACTCTGTTGACTTAACATCGCAGATGCAACATTTTAGAAGGTGTCAAAGACTCCTGAAATGTCCCATGATCCAGTATTACATCATCCAGTGTAATACTCCTGGCCCTAGGGGAGGTTCCAGGGCATTTCCACCTAGCCTATACATAATATAAAACCCAATGGACTTCGTGTTTTGGGGACTTTGCCTGCCCCGCTGCACCGCGCCTTTCCAACATCCCCACCCCCATGGATTCAGTCTGCAACCACCACTTTGACCACTAGACATCAAACTTGCAACAATCAAGTCTAGAGATCCACAGGTGGTGATATCTTATCTAATCTTACCCTTTCTTCCTTTCCTTACACATTTTCTAAAGTGTTACTTTTATGCTTTTATATTTCTATATTACTATAGATAATAATAACCAAAACCATTGCAGCCAAATTGTTCTAAAATAAACCCTATGTATATATATATTTATGAGCACCAATCATTCTACCCCACCCCAAAGGTGTCTATTAACAAGAACTTGGGTTACCCTCATCTTTTGGGGTGGGTCATAACACAGGTTTACCATGTAACTTCTGCTGAATGGCTAAGGGCAAGCAAATTCTTTTGTGGGCCTTTCAGTCCTACTGCTGCAAGTCACTTCTACCCATAAGAAAAGAATCAGTATACTTACAAGTTCATGTCTTCCAGATCCACAGTTATAGCAATATCACAAAACAGTTCTGCTTAATCAACTTTGTCACTCAGAAAGTTTTCTTAACATCCAACCTAACCCCCCCCTTTTTTTTCTACTTAAAATCAATATTTTTTGCCTATCTAAGTTGGCTTACTCACACTCTCAAGTGACCTTAGACATACCACAGCTGAGCTGCATCAACAGATCGTGTCTAATTACATTTCAATTAATGCCAGCTAAGAGTACTCACAAAGTCTGCTGTTGAAGCTCAGAGGTTGTGCAGTGACCATGAAACTTCTCTAACTCAGTCATACAGCTGATGCAGGCACAAAATCAGTTTCCTTGCCTTCTCAGCACTCAGTACCTTCTCTAGTCCATCCAAATCCATGAAAAAGGCTTGCTAGATCAGTTTCCTTAGTAAGCACTCATGGATCACATCTAACAAATCTGGCTCCATGCACAAAGCTGAAGCAGTTGCTGCTGCTTCATCTAACAG
This sequence comes from Gymnorhina tibicen, assembly GCA_013399875.1. Classification (NCBI taxonomy): domain Eukaryota; kingdom Metazoa; phylum Chordata; class Aves; order Passeriformes; family Artamidae; genus Gymnorhina; species Gymnorhina tibicen. The sequence goes on from VXAZ01006383.1 coordinate 661,072, forward strand.
GCTAGGATGCAGATTCTGAACTAGGCTGAACCCATCTTTCTTGATGGGAATGAGAATGATGTTTCCCACTTACACAGGGAGATATTCGTGCATAAGTTATATGACCTATGGTGAAGTAAAATGGGATAAAAACGAATAAAAGCTTAACCTAATAGTAGCATTTCACTACTCTATCATTGCCGTATTCAAAAGAGAGGCAATGAGAAATGTTTGCAAAAGTAGGGTAATGATCCAGACTCATCTCCTCAGAGATGATAGCCATTGGTCAAAGAACACTCACATGTAGTCAGGTAGATTCAGTACACCAAAACTTAAAAAAAAAAAAAACAAACAAACCATAATCATTTTATTAACTAATTTCCAAAGTAATTAGGATGAATTCGTTGTCACTATCCAAGAAATGCATACCACATTGCCACTGTTTGTGCAGTCCTGTAGCTACAGCACTACCTTGTAAGCCTCAGTAGAGCCCTGCTGGCAAAGTACCTGGAAAGACTGCCTAATTATACCAGGTCTGGAATGATGTCCCAACAAGAAGGGCTTAAACACAAGCAGCAGACAGAGAACTGCAAAGAGAAAAAAGTACTGGGTACAGATCCAGATGCTTTCTAGAATCTTTATTCATCCTGAAATAAGCTAAAGCTCCTGGTGAAATTGCACAATTCTGAAGAGTTAGGTAAAAAATTCTGACTAATAATTGAAAATGCAAATTTATGTTCCCACTCAGAGATTATTACAAAAATCTAGTCCCTCCCTTCATTTCTTCTCTACTTAGTATTCTCTACATATTTGACCATGCTAGCTAAATGTGATCCTTTCCACTCCAGCCTAACTTAACTTATGAGTATCTGGCAAATTCAACTTCCTGAAGTATGATAATTTTCTTCTACAAGAAACTTTGCTTAGCAATGAAGTTACACGCCTTCACAGGATTCCAGAGTGATCCTACCTGCTAATGTACCTTAAATGTCTTCAGTAACTCCATAAAAATACAGGCACTCAGGTCAGGAGATATAGTTCAATAGGCAATAGATATTAAAGCACAAATTAGACTGTGACTTTAGAATATTGCTCCTGAACACTTTCAGAAAGATAACTCAAAAGACTTTCCACAGCCATTTATTGTGATAATACACAGACCTCAGCAGTTAGACAAAGGCCCACAGCATGATATCTCCAATCATGTCAGCTTCCTGTCTTTTTGCTCATGGCTGTCGCATTTTCCAATGGTAATATTTTTTTTTCTTATTTCTCTGCTGTATTTCAAGACAGGTGAATGAATAATGAAGCTTGCAGCATATGGAGGTTCAGTGTGTTTTAGAAAGAACAATTCTTGAGCTCCTTAGCACTGCAGTGGCCATAATCCTGCTGCTGCAAGAATTCTTTCATTATATTACACATATTATACTGCACAGATAAAATACACATGTATGCATACATACACTTTTTTGCATTGATGCAATATGTTATATAAAAATAAGCAAATAAAAATCAAAAGAAACTACTTGCAAGGAAAACATGGTAATGTTATTTTTCAAAACTTTTGAAGGGGTATCAGAATAGTAAGAAACACATGTAACTACTCATGGAAATTAAATCATCACAGAAAATACCTAATAGCAAGGGCATCTGGATATTTGTGAATGCATGTTATTTGCTTTTCTTTTAAAAAGCCCTGTTTCCAAGCTATCTGATGGACTGAAATCCATATATATCTGTAACATTTTCATAGCTCAGTTCTCCTTTTCTGGTGTGGTTAATATCTTGGTACCATTAAGACACATAATAAAATATTACATCTGCTTGCAATGTGTATTAGAAGGTGGAATTTCCTGTCAAAGCACTAATTTTTGGACAAATTTGAACTTACTGGTTTTGCCAAAGTTCTCAAAGCTTCTGCAAATATTAATTAAGATTCATAAACTTTAGGTGATAAATATTAAAGAATATAGAGAGAAGGGAAATAGAAATAAATTTACTCTCTGCCTTTATCCCAGCTCCCTCCCTGTGTCGACTCACACACCATCTACCATTCTCAGGTGCCATATCTTGGTGTCTCAGGTGTATGTGGCAAGGCTTTGATCCTGGAGGGCTGCAGGGCAGTGTGTGTGAGGAGCAGCCCTGGCAGACAGCTCCAACCAACCCACTGTATGGCATGGCTGAGCCCCACAGCCAAGGGGTGGATCCTCAGCGAAAACAGGTTTCAGAAAGGGCACAGGCACTAAGAAGTGAATGGGGAAAAAAAGTGTGAGAAACAGCACTGCAGACACTAAGGTGAAGAGAATGAGCTCCAGTGCCGAATCAGATATCCTTGCAGCTTGTGGAGGAACCTATGACAGAGGAAGTTTATCCTAAAGGACTGTAGCCCATGGATGACCCACACTGCAGCAGGCAAAGATCTGAAGAAGAAGGAGCAGCAGCAAAGAGTTGTTGTGTACTGACCCATAACCCCATTCCCCATCCTCCTCCATCTCTTGGTGAAGAGGAATTGGTGAGGGGGAATTGGTTGTTTTAGTTTTTCTTCATTTTTCAACATCCAACTCAATCCTAATATAGATTAATAAATCATATTTTTCCTAGTCAAGCCTGTTTTTCCAGTGATGGTAACTGATAACTGATCTCCCAGTCTCTACCTTGACCCACGAACTTTTTCATCTTATTTTCTGTCTGCCCTGCTAAGGAAGAGGAGTGAAAGAGCTGCTGGGTGGGCATCTGGCCAAGATCAACTCACCACACTTCATACACTGAAGTACACACTTAAGGTCTCACTTCTGAAGACATGGAGAAGAGTCGCAGTTTCAACAGAGCTCAATAGTTGTACTCTAAGAGCAGATTTAGTCCCATGACGATCAATAAGCTAGATGTTCTTCTGTCTCCTTTTTCTGAGGGCATGATCTTAGAGAAATTCTCAAGCACTTGTAGAAGATGGAGGTCTGTACAGGTACCCCTTAAAAATTAAAACCTGGCTACAGGACGAACAATTAGTCCTGATTACCCAGATTGATGTAATGTAAAAAAATACAGTTCAATTATTTTTCAAGAGTATTCCAACTCCCATTGCCACAGCCATCAGACTATGAGCTATCACAGGGTATTTTTAATTTGTGCTGCTATAAACCACGCATGATGATCCGTAAGACTCCGCCTCATCCTTCTATTATCTTGCTTAAATAGCTGTCTCCTCGTGGCAGTAAATTACGGGTTCCAGTCCAGACACAGCACTCTCCCTGTGCACTACGTGGATGGCTACAGATCTAGCCAAGGTTCAGCCTCAGACACGCATGCAGGAGTTTGGCATGGCAATGCTCCGGATACAGCCGCTGCTTCCTTTTCCACATCTCAGCATGACTGCCTCCTCCACAACTTACATTAGAAAAATAAGCACTCTTGTGAATTTAATGATGTCTTTGCCTTTCACTGACAACAGATTATGCTTGTTAAAGAGTTTTTTGTTTGCTATTGTTTTACATCTAGTTTCCAGCACTAGCTGTTTTTATACACTCCTTTCCATTCAGCCAAGCAAGAACAGCTATAGTAGCAGCTTGAAAAAAATGTTTCTTATTCATTTTCCTCTACTGCCTGGGAACCAGATTTATGAAACACTATGAAACAGATATGAACTATTTTATATTAAAGAATTTTCCCCTCCTTCACCACTGGCCCTGCATTTTCTGTTAGCATTAGAAGGGAAGTAAGTCTGTTTATGTGAGCCAGGGCACTCCTGAAAACAAGATTATAAATCTCAAGTGGCTACAGCAGGGAAATATTTATTTTGTTTAAAATAAATGGAGAAACTCTTGGATTATAACTGGAATCATATGTTATAAATCAGTTTATTGAATAACACAGCCTTGGAATAATCACCGTCCTGGGACATAGCTTTCTTCTACATACTGAAACTTCCACAAAGCTAGCTACAGTCTATGTTGGTAATAATAAACATTAAAAACCAGAATTGCTTCTCCTTTCTTCTTGCTAGCCCTTTTTAAATGGCTTTGGGCCTAACCCTTAGGAATTACACAAGCCAGACAAACTAAAAGCTAAACCAATCAGAATCTCCTTTATGCCCTTTCCTAAAACGGTGCTTTCTCTGCTTTCATTAACGTATTAGCTTCCATTAGTCGAGCTTATGCTTTTCATACTGTGAGAACCTAAACTCCAGACAGTAATGCTAAGATACACATCTGCAGGATAGGACTCCCCTGTGCTTGTTAGCAGCATAAAGAAAAAAAAGCAAACACCAAATCTCATTTTCTGAGAAGGGTGAGAGAGTTTCAGGAGTTAAAAAGGAAAATTAAAATTAAAAAAAAAAAAAAAAAAAAAGGAGATCCTTGACTGTCAAAACAGGGGCAGCTAGAAACCCTGAATTTTTCACCACCCCAGACAAGTCAATCAAAGATAACACAATGAAAGAATATCTGAGTGACACTTCAAGCTGTATTCATAAGCAACCTGCCTCATTCTAAGTCAATGAAAAGACAGGACTTACAAGCCCACACTGGAAAGTTATTGAAATGTGACTGACATCTCAAAGGAAAAGTGTCAACGGGATAGCATGACCCTGTGCTGAAACACTGCAAGGTTAATCAACGTTATGGCAGTTGGGAGCTAGAAAGGCCCTACCTTAGATTGAATTCTTGTAGTCACAGCAGTGATTGGGCCACTGTCTCATTTTTACTTCCTCTCCTACTGACATTTGCACACCAAGTTTGTATCATTTGTCCACTTTTCTTTTGGTTTCATTTTAGACAGACGCTGGTGGATGCTGCCTGAGAGAAGGTTTTAAACATCTGAGTAATGATTGGTTTCCCCTTTCTCCTCTGGGACTCACTGGGCTGCTAACATATGATCTAAGATAGTAAATATACCATTGGGAGATTAAAATACAGTGCTACAAATTGCAGAGTTACTGCCCAAAAGAGAGTAGATAAAGCCTGAGTTAAAGTATCAGCAGAATTCATCCAAGCTTCCATGGAGCAATAAAGGGAGTAGGTAAATGCTCAGACTGTTTCTTAAAATTCTCACCTCCCTACATCTGCAGAGTTTCCCCAACAACTCATTTTTTATCAATATCACATCAGGAAATATATTGCATGGACCTATCCTCTTCTCTCACCTCCCCACCCCAACCACCACCTAATTCTGTAGGTCTGTAAAGACAATTTACTTTTCCACATTAATCTTCTTAAATATGTCAGTAGCTATCATTTTAATTCAGTGTTATCATGGTTAAAATGTAGACCAGAACAACCCACTTAGTCTAAACACACTCTGCAAAGTAACAAAGCTAGGAATAAAGATAAGCTAAGGAAGACAGGATACAGCCAATGCAATAGTTTTGTTCATGTGCTCAAGATTACAAAATGCAATCCTTAAGTAATTTAACCAACCACGGCTTTTATTAAAAAAAAAAAAAAATCTCTGGTTTATTTTCTTCCTGAACGGAATCTTTTTGTTTTCTTCAGTTTACTTCATATGTTTCTTGTTTTCTTATTCTGTCAGCCCATAGCAATATCTCACAGATACAAATAGCACCTTCTTGACACTGCATATCATTAGCTAAAAATGCTAGTGGCCCTATTCTGTTGGTTTCGTTCCCTGCTCTTTCTCCTTTTCTAGAAGGCAAACAGTCTAGAAAGTAAATATGTTTCTTCCTTAGAGCCTAAGGACCTACAAATCTTTTTCCTTCTGCAGACTCTCTGTCTTAATTTCTAAATCATTGCCTGCACTGAATGTCACACAACATTTTCATTATGGAATAAGTCCTCCAGTCAATTATTTAATTAAAGAAGATTTACAAAATAACATCCCTTTCTCCAGTAAAAAAATATAATAACAATATGATAACAAAATATTTATTCTTTTATTATTAATATTTTTTAAACCAATGATGGAGAAACTTCAGACAGAGGAAAGATCACCTTGGGAATACATTATATCAAGCATGACCAGCAAGGACTTTTCTTTTTGGAAGAATAATGGCTTAATGTTTAATTAATCCTATCCATTTCTGCATTTATGGGAAGGCGGAGAAGAAGAGTCTGCTTTATAATGTGGAAAATTAAATATTAAAAACTTTGTGCCTACTTGACTTTACATTTTCTTGTTATGAATGGGTATTTTCACTTTATTTCACTTTCTTCAAACTACAAGAGACAGAAGCAATTACTGCAGCTCTGCTGAACAAAGGTATTCTCAATGTACCTCTGATACTGCCTTGCCAATCCCAAAACAAAACAAAAAATTAAAAACCATTTAGAGTATTAATGGAACCTTTAAAACTCACATTCAAAGCGACATAGGTTACTCAAGATTACAGAAGACCAGGGAGAACTTCAAAAAAGCTGAATAAAGTTACGCATTTAAGAAACTCAACAGATAAAATTCAGTGTAGTCAAGTGGCAATATACACTGGATGAAATAATGTGAATTTCCCCCTATGTACAAATGGGTTCTAAATTAAGTGCACCTATTCGGAAAGAAAGATGTAGAAAGTATTTTGGACAGTTCAATAAAACCATTTGTTCCATGTACAACAGTAGTCAAAAAGCCCAGCAACGTTATTAAGGCCTGAAGAATTCAGAGTATTAAAAGAGAGAACAATAACGAAAATAAAGCCTTTAAATACAGTGACCTTAAATAGTCTTAAATGTTCTTGCCTTGTCTCAAAAAGAATTAAGAAAAAAGTCCACCAAGTGGAAAGCAGCAAAATAATGAAGATGATTAAACATGTGACAGCTCCTGAGCTGGGGGAAAGGACAGGGTAGAGGTATGAATGGCCCCTCTGAACCACTCACGTAGCAGCCATTTCTTCTACCTTTCCGCTTTTGAGTGGCACCTCTGAGAGCTGCCCTGGTTCCCACCTGCCAGAAGAGCCCTGACTCACTCCAGTCCCTCTGGCACAGAACCCACCCCGAGCCTCAGTACCTGTGTGGTTCCCAGCCCTGCCTCATGCACGGCTGTGCCTCATCCATGCTGTGCCTGTAGCCTAGGCAAACCATCCTGCTCCAGGAAAGGGTGAGATGTTGGAGGCGTCCACCTTCACCCCCTACCTGCGACACAGACACTGCAGCAGGGCAGGCTCAAGCCCAGATGCTCAAATGTGAACCTCCTAGTATGTACTATGAGAAACAGTACAAATAATGAAGTGTTTATTGTGAGCTTTAGATACTGCTGAGTAGAAAATTCTAAAAGGAAGCTTCTTCCATGCTTCTCTCAAAGCACAGTATGGTTCCTTCTCTCCCTTGTGCCATCCTCCATCCACTTCATCCTCACTCATGTCTTTGTCATTTTCCCCTTTATCCACTTTTGACTCAGTTATCCTTCCTTTCCCATTCTCTTTGTTCACTCCTTACTTTCTCTGCTCCTTGTCATCACAAAGGTCCTGGAGGTTAAACAGAGCCTAGACTAATACATTTTTAAGCCTCCCTTTTAGTACAACATCTTTTCCTTCCACTGCTAAGTACTTGATCTTTCTCTGGAGAGATGCAGCCCAGGGGGCTGCCAGCAATTGGCTGCATGCTGTGTTACACCCTATATTCTTAAATTTGACTAGTTCAATTCACATTAAGACCCCAGACTAACTACAATATTAAAATCCACTTTCTTGTCCTATTTGTTAGCAGCCACTTCCTCACCACCTGGTTTTAGAGTGGGAATGCTCTGATGTATGCTCTTCTTCTCTGTACAGAAAAAAAAAATACTGTAACTGAAGTTTGTCATTGACTTAGTGACAATTTACATGGAAAACCTCGACCGTGGGATATACTCTGGTCCACATTAAAATTATTCAGGAATGTCACACAGACTTACTAGGAGAATATTAGTTGTTGCATTTAGCCATTTAGCTTTTTGTTTCTCAGTTTCATTTGATCTACTGTCCATGTCACTGCTGCATTCTGACCTCCTCCCTCTTTTACTCAAATAATAATGCAGTGTAAATGAACCTCCCATCTCCCTGTCACCACTTAAGCTTTGGACTTCTCATGCTCCCAGACGTGGGCTCATACTCCTCCAGAATTTTTAGTAACAAGTCTTTATCCCTATCAATTACTGCCAATCTTCCACCTTCTTCCATGCTGGGATTTTTTCCCTCTTTCACAGAATTACAGAATGGGTGAGGTTGGAAGGGACCACTGGGTGTGATCTGGTCCAACCTCCCTGCCCAAGCAGGGTCATCCTAGAGCACATGGCACAAGATTGCATCCAGATAGTTCTTGAATTCTCCAGTGACATTTTCCAAAACCTCTCTGCAGAATCTGTTCCAGTGCACGGTCACCCCCACAGTGGAGAAGTTCTTCCTCATATTCAGGTGGAATTTCCTGTGCATCAGTTTCTTCCCTTTGCCTCTTCTTCTTTTGGTTGGTACCACTGAGCAGAGCCTGACTCCATCCTCTTGACACCCTCCATTCAGATACTTGGAGACATTGATAAGGTCCCCTCTCAGTTGTTTCTTTTCAAGACTGAACAGGCCCAGCTGTGTCAGCTTTTTCCACGGTAAAGAAGCAAGATCAAGAGCCAAAGTCTGCTATGCAAGTGTCTTTACCATAAATCCCATTAATTTCTAGCCACTTTACATTTTGTGTTGCTGGTGTTACATTATGCACCAATTAAGAACTGTGATGCCTGTGCATAAATGTCAAAGGACACAACACACAAAGGACACTCTGTAAATACACAACACTAATAATAGTTCATCCAGAATAGGCAACTTTCATTGAGACAATTTTCATTTTATAGTATTGCCTGTAAATGGGACCTAACGTAGACAGCTCTGACAGGGCTTGTTCAGTGAAGTTAGGAGAGCTGCATCCTTCTTTTCCAATCTGTTAAAGAAGATTAGTCAAGGTTACCTCCTTCATAAAGCTTTCAAATCTATGATAACAAATGTCAAAGTAAGAACTAAGTTTCTGGGTTTTCTTTTTAAACACTGAGAGGTTTTTAAACAAGTCATCCTTACAGAGCCAACTCCAAGATTATACTTGAGCTCTGAAACTTCTATTTCATAGGTATGTATAGCCAGTATCTTGTATAAATGTATCAGCTTTTGTGTGTCCCAGGTGTTCTGAAGCTAAGAAGGTAGGCATCTGGTTGTGGCCCAAGAGAGTATTTGTAAGTGCAAAAGCCCCTGACCTTTCCCCCAAAAGGGGTCATCATTGTAGAGACATTAACTCAGTATGAAATTTAAAAATGGAGTTGTCTGGCAAGGAATTTATAATTACAGAAATCTTGAAAAAAATAAAAGATTCAGATCGAAATCAGATATTGCGGCCAATAAACTAAAGATCAGAAAGAGGCAAGAAGTTGGCCTCCTTTCTGATGAAAGTCCATTAGGGGTGCCAATAGACTGTGACTGCTTTTCTTGCTAACTTTATTAATTAGGACCATCAGGAAATTCAAAAGCAGAAAAGAGGATAGGAGGGAATGTTTGCCAGAATTGCTGTGGCATGTGCCAAACCCCCTTACTTTTAAGAAGGCATGTACACAAACCAGTGACATTTTATCTATTCCAGCATAACTGAGCTCAGTGGGAAAATTCCACTGAGTTCAGTTCATGTATCAATTTACACTTAAGGGTAAAGTGGTTAAGTGTCTTGTCTAATTGAATTGTTTTTATTATGGGTTCTGGTTTGTCTGAACAGCATGGCATTCAGTACATTAAGGATGCCATACACAAGTAGCTCAAAGAAGTTAATTCTGTTGGAAGTTATTAAAAAGCAGAAAAAAAAAATACATAATTTTTATTCTTACTGCTTATTTTCACATTTTCCAGAAGCATATTAGGGTCTTCAAGACACTGCTTCTAACATGCATAAAGAGCAGCACCTTGCATGCTAACTATGTGGTTTGGGGGTTTTTTGTTGTTTGTGGTTTTGTTTTGGGGTTTCTTTTTCTTTTTTGGAAAAAAATTCTAAATAATTAAAAAAAAAAGGAGGGAAAGTAAAGGAAAAAAAAATCTAGGGTAGAGGCTATGCCATTCCTGATTTACATCTGCCTGATCCTAATAGCAAAATGATTACAGAATTCATTTTCAGAGCAAGTAATTCATGGAGGTTGCTTCAAAAAAATAAATATGCATTTCTGATCTGAAAAATTCAATCTGTTGTGACAAGAGCCAAAGGCATCCAGACCTTTGAAGTACTACATTTACTTATATTGAAATGGTACTTCCTTTCAGGATAAAGAGTACCCAAAATTCTCCAACAGGTTCTTAATCATTAAAGAAAGCCTATATTTGAACTAACACTAGAGTAAATATTTTTAACAGAGAAATCTCAGACCCAGTTAAGTAAAACAAAAATAAAACAGGATTATAAAGAATGTCCCATTTGCTGGGACATATATCCCAAGTCATATATTTGAAAGCAATTCCTTCTCCCTAGGCTTGGTTTCAGACCAAATGACTCGACCTGGGTTTCAGCACACTCTGCATCCCTCAGAAGCTTTTATTTCTGCATCACATCTGCTCCCTGCAGTTTTCATCAGCTCCCTGCCCTCTGCCTGTACTTCAGGCTCTTCAGGCTTAGCTGCCACGTTTTCTCTACCCTCTGCTCTGGTATCTTCCATACACAAGCAAATAAATCTACCTCATTTTACCCAGTCACTTCCTTTACAGAGCAACAAAGAAATGAAAATAAATGACATTCATCACACACATACATTCTGGAACCAGTGCTGTTCTCTGTTCTTCTCACAAAACATCAATGCACGCAAGAGAGCTTCAAGACAATAATTGGGAGATCCACAGTGGAACATACATCACTGTCTGCATCTGGTGCTATTTTGTATGCTCTGTGTAAGGATCTAAAGGGGTGACATTCCAGTGGACAAACGTTGTTTCAAAGTAATACTAATTTATTCTGCTGCCTTGCACAATCTGCACTGAGAGCTAGAGGCCACAGATTGAACGATACTACAGATCTCTCCAGCACAGACTCTTCTCCTATAAATGCAGAATTAAGTATTCATGAAGAGATTTCAAAGGTCTAAAATGACTGTAGAGCTTTCAAGATGCGACACTGTGAACTAAGACACCGTCAAATAACAAGTAATAACTGGAAAGGCAAAATTTATCTCTTGAATATAACAGATACTTACAATTATTTTTCCCTATCTTTCACAAAATAACTGAACTAAATTTCCAAAAAGGAACGGAACTAAATTACAAAACCAAAATAACTACAAAACCAACAAAAATCAACCCTCAAAAAACAACAATAAAAGGAAATGTAAGGATTAATGATTGGCACTAAACAGAACAGTTCTCTCCTCTTCTTCCTCTCCTCTTAGATTTTTAATCTAAACATACAAGAAAATGGCTGCTAGTTACACTTTTCTGATCAATACATTATTGTCTTGTAAAATAAAAAGCTTTTGAAACTCAGCTTGATCCTTCATAACAAACATTTCCTAGAGAATACAATTTTTGAGACCAATTTTTATTACGTACTTTTTTTAACACTGCCAATGACCGAACTCCCCCCCCACCATTAAAATAAAAAAAAAAATACTGTGTTTTACTCAACCCATATGCACCAAGTTCCACAAAAACTTTCCTTAAACAGAGCAATATGGAAACAATCTACAGTACTCCAGCACAGCTGGGCTCTTCCTATAAAGCACACCTGAAGAACCAGGCTGAACTCACAGTTAGCTAAATTCATTGGGGTAGCACTAATATGCATTCTTTTACAGGAGTAAAACAGATGGAAACTCAATGTTGCAGTACTGAGAAAGTCTCAAACCATCTTTGCTTAAATTCCTCCATTCTAGGAATACTAAAGTGCAAGAGATAGATGGCCTGGACCAAGCAAAGGGCAAGTCAGTCCAGCTGTTCTGTAATCTCCACTACAGAGGATCATGTTGGAATGTAAAGCTGAATTCGTAGATTTGGTGGACACTCAAGGAATACTCTCTGCAGTGAGAAGTCATCAAATGCACCCTCTGCTAGTATGCGACTGTACCCTGTTGTATGGTCCCTGCACACCTTGAGAGCTGCAAAACCACACACACAGCTTATACACTGACTTCAGATTCACTGTGCCTCATTTTTTTCTCACTTTGCATGTGAAATCAAGATAAACTGTGCCCACTAAAAACACTCTTGCTCAAAATCCTTCTCTCATAAGCTTAGATTTGACATTCCTGAATAATGGAATGGAGGTTAGTGCTTAACTGAATCAAATTACAGGACACTGCTTCTTATTTGAGGGATTGCTCGGAGACAAAAAGTATGACTTCAGTTTTTCTTATTATGTGGAGAGGGAAGGAGGAGAGAAGCACTTATTTGTTTCTTTGGCTGGAAGGGTATTTTATTACACATAAGGCAGTGAATGCATTGACGTATTTATTTCCCAAGGGAAGTGACAAATCAGTATATACCAAGAGAAACTTTGTCACTTGTCCTAGAACAATCCCCTCTGTTGCTCTGGGTGACTGCATATGCTCTGCAAAGGATTTTATTTTTATTTTTTTTGTACAGCTTTTATGACGTTTGCCATTAGGTTACCAATATCACAGCTAAAACACCCCACACACAGAGTCAACACACAGATATTTACTTGGGAACTTGAGAAGGTTCTGATTTCTTTGCTCAACTTAGGGGAAAAATTGAAGCTCATTTATGTTGCTCTTCCTGGCATCTTCAGCACTTCTTTTTCACTTGCAGTAATATGACACATAAAATGGTTTTCAACCACGTATTTATAAATAAATCTTGGAAAACAAATCAGTCTTAGTGTATTGGTTTATCAAGTCTTTTTGATATATACCTTCTTGAATATCCTGTTACTGTGGCATATGAGACTAACACACTGGCTGTGGATGTACCATTTTGCTACTTTAAGCTGAAAAAATAATCCTGTTAAAATTAGGTGCTCAAGGTTATTCTACAAAGCCAAAGCTTCAAAAGAAAAATTGTTAACACAGGAAACTATTATCTTTGAGTGTGTATTTAGATAATTACACTTATTTTTCATTATTTGTAAATTTGCATTAAATCATATTTCTTTACTTTGCTACCTGTAAGCATCCTTTTGTTGTTTGTTGGGGTTTTTTTGTTTTGGTTTTTTTTTTTTTTTTCATTTCAGGATTTTTCAAAGCACATAATACCATACCCATATACAATGCTCTAAGTACTGCATTCAGGGCAACAGGCTCTGCCCTGAGAGCATGTCCTTCCCACTCTAAGGCAATAAAGAAAATGTGCCATGTCAGCCACCTTAACTGTTTTACTGTTTTCACCTTGTGTTTCTTGGGTTGGTAAAGCGCTGAATCACACGGATGTCACAGAGGTATGCGAAAACAGCTTCACTCAGGTAACAAAATCAGACAAACTTCGATTGAAAACCAAAACCCGTGGCCAAAACTGACATACACCAAGGGTGACCATGGTGTGTCCTGTGGCGTTTAACAGATTATGAGTTCCCTGTGCCTGCTGGGAATATTGTTACTACATGGATGCAGAGGATGGCCCGAAGTGCGCATTCATGGACTGACACACACAGAGCCCCACGGGAACCAGCAGATCCAGTTGCTCCACCCAAAGGGCCAAAGGATCACTGAAGGACATCCAGTAGAAGGAAAATCACTCACCTGGGGGTAGTGTGAGGGCACGCATCCCAGCAAGTCTCCATGGGCAGTGTCTTAGTCGCCAGGGGAAGGCTTCACCTCACAGACCTGCTGTAGTCTGTTGTGGGTGGGTACCCCACAGATAACGGCTCAGATGGGGCTCATGGGCATACATAATCACAACTCAGGCCCGGTTCCTGGGCTGAGGCCCCTCCTTGGCTGGAGCCTCTGTCTGTTGGCCACGGAGTCCTGCCCTTCTCACTGCCTCCGCCGGGCGGGGCCCTGGGTAGTGGGGCACCCACCTGTTGTGCTTTAACCCCGTCAGGCAGCTCAGCCCCACACAGCTGCTGGGTCACACCCTCCCAGTGGGATGTGGAGAGCTTTGTAAGGGTAAAAGCAAGAAAATGCATGGCTTGAGAAAAAGACAGTTTAATTGGTAAAGCAAAATGAAAGCAAAATAAGAAATTTTTTCACTACTTCTCATGGGCAGGCAGTTGTTCAGGCATCTTCAGGACAGCAGGGCTCCATCGTGCAGAACGGTGACTTGGCAAGACAAAGACCATCACTCTGAACATCCCCTCCTTCCTTGTTCTTCCCCCAGCTCTTTATGCTGAGGAGGATGCTACATGGTATGGAATAGTCCTGTTGGGGTCAGCTGTCCCAGCTGTGTGCACTCCTAACTTCCTCGCTGGTGAGGTGGGGTGAGAGGCAGAAAAGACCTTGGCTCTGTGTAATAACTTCTCAATAATAGCTAAAACATCTCTGTCTTATCAACACTATTTTCAGCACAAATCCAAAACACAGCCCCACACCAACTACTCAAGAAAATTAACTACTCTTCCCCAGGCAAAACTAGCACACTGTCATAGCCATGGTGTGCTGCTGTAAGACATGAAAATAGGGGCATGAAAGGCTGTCAGCAGCCACACAATGGCCAGCAGGGTTGGGATGTGTGTGTGATGTGCTCCAGCCACATGTGGGGCTTGGTTTTGGGGTTGTTTTTGAGGGGAGGAATGGTTATTTTGAGTTAAGTTTCCAGAACAGGTGAGTAGGCACCTCTATGGAAACATTTTGCCTCAGAAAGCTGGTACATTAAGTGACTGGTAAAATAGAATGAACCAAATTAGATCAAAGGGTCAAATTAATTTTTGAAAGTAAAAAAGTACAATTCTATTTATTTCAATGAAATTCAGAATTACAGCAAAGCACCATAATATAAAGAGATCTTATGTGATATACCATATCTGGCAAGTATGGAACTGACAGAATAAATGACCAAATCTGTCTGCGCAGAGTATGTCTTCTTCGGTGAGCTGCTGCATTGATTATAAAAGCTGCTGGAACTTGTAACTTGTTCCATATAAGTAACATACAGGCAAGCAGCTGATGAGTGAGTAATTTATTTGAATCAGGTCTCTTCATTGCCACACTTCAGCTGGGAATGAAAATGCAAAAGTTGTTTGGCACAGCAGAAAGCTCCCTTAGCTGGAGAAAAGCTGTGGGATCCCACTGTTCACAGTATTTGATCTTAAAACACTAGAGGGCTGCACACCTTGAAATGTCTGTACAGTTCTACCCTGTTATGCAAGCTGGCTTTCATAGTCTCTGCTGTTTAAACATATTTCAAATTTTGCTTTCCTCTAGTGTTGCCCCCCATGCCCCCGGCTCCCATTCTGCAATGGCAGAGGTAGAATTACTGCTCCCTCTCAGCTTCAGTTCCACTTGCAGTAAGGAAGCAAAGAAGGGTTTTTTCTAGAATTTTCTTCCATTTAAAATAAGCATATTTTAGGCTTCTAAAACAGCATCCTCACTCACACTGACTTTATTGCAGGGTCAATTCTGAAGTCACGTAAGTGCAAAAAAGACTCAAACAATGAGAATAAACAATATCTTTACAGGGGAACTTCAGTTTTGTATATGAGACTGATTGAGATAAGTGAAGCTTCCTATTGTAGCAACAGATTATTTGTTATGACAAACTGTCCTTTGCCTCACCTTTGCTGGAGCAGAAGTGAGAACAAAATGACTGTGTAAAAAACTGCAATTATGCTCTCCTCTTTTTTTCTTTCGCTCCATCCCCGGTAAAGGGAAGGAATAGTCAGTCCAAGTGAAGTTGCACATTTTGTATTTGCTATCAGGATTTATCAGATATTTTGTGGCCTCTTCTGTGCTTTTTGGCTCTTACTTAGAAGAATGCACGAGCATTTTGAGGAAGAAGGCCATGTGGCTTGTAAGTAAAACATACATGCAGATCCCTAGTTGCAGGAGAGAATTTGGAAATATCATTCAGGTGGACTCAAACTGTTCAAAAACCAAAAGGCGAAATAAACAAATATGAACTTGGTTATTTCATACTCTGAATGCTCTCTGAGAGTCTGGAGTGCTTCAGGTTGCCACTGTTTGTTTTTCTTGCCAGCAGATTACTGAATTGTGATCTCTGTTTTGCTGAAGGAAGGTAAAAGCAAATTAAAGTTGTTGAGTGTCTGCAGTGGGTCACTTTGAAAGGGGCAGCCGTTAAAGAAACCAGTTCTCTCTGGAAGATGGTTTCTGAGAAAAAAATTTTTATGGCTTAAGACTCAGGAAGACAAAGCAAAAATATATTGAGAAGATAAGCATATAAAGCAGGTTTTCCTGGGTAAAGCAATATGTACAATCAGATAAATATAAGGAGGAGGCATGCAGTTACACAGCTATTGACTTGGGGGAAGAAAGACTCCAGCAGTTTATTTTATTTGTACTGAAGTGATGGAAGTTAGTTATTCACATTCTCTGAAACTGGCCCAAGAGCACAGTTTGGAGAGGTGGGGGAAAAGACAGCTTCACAGCACAGAAACATTCAGTAATCCATGAAGGAGAGCTGAAAATGAATGCAACAAACCCAAACTTCCCTCTAAAGCCAAACGACTAGCCAACTACCCTGAGTTCTGGTGTTATTTAAATTATGTGTTCACAATATGATTTCAAATTTTAATTTAATTTTCAAAATTAATTAAAACACATTCATGATTAAAACTGAATTGACCAAATTTTTTTAATTCTGTTGAATTAAAATTATTTTCTTTTTCATTTTTCTTATTTTATTTTAAATTATTATTCAAAAATAAAGGGTGCATTTAGTTCCAGTTCTATGTATTTTAGCCCCATGGAGTTCATAAATACTTTGCAAAGTAATTCTGAGAAACTTCAAACTCTGTATGATCAATAAGGCTCCCAAAGCCTGCAGGGCACATTATCAATCATAGGTAGTTTAAGTCCCATAACAGAAGGTAAATCCTTAAAATCACTCCACTTCTTTTTTTTTATAAGAGGCAATTACCTGATTGCTGGCTAGTGATAAAATTAGGAGAAACACCACATTTATTTAATTATTTAATTATTTAATTGTTTAATTATTTAATTATTGGACTCTTAAATAATTCAAAAAACCTAATTGGCAGTTTTCTTCATTTAGAGAACATAAGATGTTCTTCTGGTTACTCTGACCAACTCATAAACAGTTAGTGTAATAATCCTAGTTTCTGTCCCACAGCACGTGTATTCTCCTGTGAATTTCACTGATATGCAGATGAGATCTTGGGAAGCAAAGTTATCATGCTCTTATTAAATAAAAACCTGCTCTCAGTGGTTAAAAATATGTCACAACTTTAGGATAATTCACCTGAAATCCACTAAGTTTCTGATAAGCAGGATTGGGTTACTTTTATCTTCTGAGTTTAGACAAGGCAGATGAATTTTGATGACAGGTATTTATATTTCTTTTCATAGCCCCTAATTTGGTCTTCCTTGTCTTTCAGCTGTGCTACTCATCTCCTGTTCCAAAGCTCATCTTTCAAAGGATGCTTAATGCAGCAGTATTTTTTCACAGCAAACCTTTAACTTTTTCTCCTTCCCTTTCCTCTCTTGCCTGAGTGGAAGAAGAGTGGACTACTCACTGATGAAAGTTTACAGTAGAAGAATTGCAATACTGAATATTCAGAACCTAATCCTCTACCATTTCATTCATAGTTATCTACAGAATGAGTGAGTGGAGCAAATACATGTCTCTAAAAATACCTGAACCTTTTTTCACATCTGTCCATTTTCGTCATCATTTTTATAAATGTAGGCCATGTGGGGCCTGCAGACAATCCCTCTTTTCTTTGCCAGCCTGCATTCATCCTAAAACTATTTCTGCCCTGAACACAAAGATATAAAGTCACATGAAGAGGAAGATGTACTGCTTCGAAGAAAAGATGCAAGAGACCGTTCACTCTTCCTTCACTCTAGTCACACAGAAGCATGGCTGATCACATTAACATCTGAAAACAAAGTCATCCAAGTATTTTTAAGGTGTTGAAGTTACTAGGATCACTGCTTCTGTGGGAATTCTGTGAATGGAAAAGATACAGAGTCCTGTGAAGTATGTCCAAACCTATTCAAACACATCTCTGAAAAAAGTCACCCATTTAGTAATCTCCATCTAAGACAACAAAAGTAATCAGCCCCTCACTTTCTTACCTTTATTAAAAGAACAAAATCTTAAACAAAATGTACTGGATAAATAATCTATTGCAGTGATAAGCATTATAGTCCCTGAAAAAAAAGAGCTTAGCAACAGTACTCAAAGTACCTTCAGAACAAGAAGGCATAACAATTTATTAATTATGCTAATTTACTTGCATTCTGACAGAATTAAGGACTTGTGAGCTTTAATACTATTTTTTTTAAAGCAAATTTTTCAAAACTGGGTGACAGCAATAAACAACACAAATGGTAAATCACAGAGAGCCTGATTTTCTGATGTATAATATAATGGGAAAACCGACAACTGCCAGTTGACCTCTTGTTTCCTCGCTTTCTGTACTGTGATCATTGAGGTGAAACTCTCAGACATATTCCTTCAATTTTTCAAAAGCAAGAAAATGAATAAAATACCCTTTAAGTGATCCTGGTATTTAAATAAATGACATTTATAATAGGAACGCACTTTTGCCTCCACTTTAGAACCTTTTTCAATTCCTTCCGAACAGCCGTTGTTTATGACAAGGAATGACAGATCATTTCCATTTCCATCTCTGATTCCTGTAGCTAGGTCATACTGTCACATGCAGAGGGAGAGGGAGGGCAGCTCATTCTGCTACCCAGGTCTTATCTGCAGTAGCCAGCAAGCTGATGGACTGGCACCCAACACCAAGCATCCAGGCCCACCTTGCCTGCAGCAAGCATCCTATAGCACAGTGATTCCTTTAACAGCAGAGTCTTTTGTTTCTGCACTCAGCTGTATTTGATGAGAACAGACCCCATGATTCTTTGTGCTAAGATGTTCCAGCACTCGCTCCTAGTCAAATGTATGCAAAGTTGGCTGATCCTCAGGGAGAATGCAGGACAGCACCAGAGGACTATTTTGGTGCCTATACTTTCCCCAGTGTGTGGTCAAGTTCTGACACAGGAGAAGAGAACCCTTGGCAGACTCATCTCTCACCTTCAGTTTAGACCTACCAATCTAAGAGTGTTTATTTACCAGGCAGATAAGGATAACTTTGAAATTAATTGTGCAGTCTATGCATACTTGTAAACTTATTATGCAACTCTGTTTACCATTTCATTGAGCTACTGATGCTAGCCTAGATGACGTTTATAAATGAATTCAGCCTTTGGACTAGTTTGCAGTTCGAGGCTGCTGGCAACTACATAAAAAAAAACATCCAACAAACCATACAATTCGTCAGCATTATGATCCTATACATCTAGGAACAGCTATTGTGAGTGCCAGTGGCTGTCTAAGAATATCTGCATGTTTATTGTTCCCCCCTGAGGCAACAAGCATTGTCTGAAATGAAAGCTCTGTGTCTTGACTATCCCTTGAGAACTATAATTACAGCTATAGAGGAATATACCATACTGACTCTCGAGCAATTGAAAAAGACTGACAGGCAAATGCATTCTGTGTCCATTGCTCTGGTATCAGATCCTCTGAAAGTTGAAATGCATAGGCAATAGGCCAATCTAGCCTCAGAGTTAAAGGATTGAATATACCAACATCAATAGAATTATAGCTTTGCATATTGTTCGTGACTTTGGCCCAGTGCCTTCAAACAGAACCAAAATAAGTACTGAAAAAAACAAGCTCTGCATTTTCAACATTGTTAGTTCTAAATAATAACCACAGCTTTTGGCATACAGCTGAGTGCTTTTGCTAACTAAACAAACCATATCTCCAGATAGAAACCAAAGTCCATAGACTTGTCAGAGAATCCAGGCTGAGGACACAACCCACTAAAATACAGAGGTAAAGATAAATAGAAGAATTGAAAATGCTAAATCATGCTTGAAATTTTATAGCATGTTGGTAATAAAACTCCTTGAGATTTTTCAGAAAATATCTCAAGCCATCAAGATCCACTCCTAAAAACAAAGACGTGTAAAATAAATGTCAAAGTACAAAACATGTATGTGAAGAAAATAATATGAACAGAAAGATTATTTCAGATTAATTTGTCATCACAATGTAAATGAATTAGGAGCACTTACATTCATGTTTCTCAGGTTTTTTTCTGTAGGCAACCACAATATATTAGTGGTAACCTCTGAAGCCAAAGCAGCCTTATATTCTGTTGCAATGGGTTAGGATTTTACTCTTGCTTCAAGTTAATATATTTTTAGGCTCTAAGTGAATTCCATGAGAGACAAAAGATTTTTGACAAATCCAGGTTCATCTCCTGAGCCAACATTCTTAAAGGCAAATGCAAATAGTTAAATGTTATATCATCCCACTTTTCCCATATTTGTATTTCAAAAGAAAAGTAATGAATTGTTGGTTTGCCATTTATTGGTCCACGTAGATATTGGAATTGGTAAAGAATTTTACCAATTATCAGTTCAGATAGTAATAGGTTAAGAATTTTAATTTAGACAGAACATTTTAGGTATTTAAACAGCTGGAAATATACTGTCATCCTTAATAAGAACAATCTCTAGTATTTTGTATGACAAATTAATCCTAGATACGGGCATCATCAGTAATCTTATCACCAACTTTATGAATGACTTTAACATAAACTCAACAGATTTCTTCAATGTGCCAGCAAGAAAATTCCCTAGAACAGTACAGATACATTAATCTTATCTGAGTGTGAACCATACAGCTGCATTTTCTCATCAGATGCAAAAGACATCCTACTTGGGATGATCCCCTCTATAATTTATCAGTAACCGAACATGCAGCAACAGAACTGAGAATATTCCTGGATATAGCTGGCTTAACTGTATCAGTAGCTAATTTACATGCTTTAAAAACCACCAGGATTGAGGGTGAAATGTTAGTCAATGTAAAACTGAAATGTAAAAATGGTCTCAATGAAAAATATTACAAGATATCTGAAAAGTTAGTAATTTGCTTTTTTAAAAATTTTAATTAGGATTTACAGAATATTGCAGAGACATGGGTTTCCTTCATCTCTACAGTTCCAGTTTTGATCCTACAAAGGAGGTCTTTTTCCTTTTTGAAACAATTAATAAAATATGAGCACCTAGGAGTAATGTCAATAGAGGTGATATCAGTCATATCTACAAGATTTTTAAAGAGCCGTTTAACACATCATCTGATATTTCCAAATCAAATAGGAGCACGAAGAAAAGGCTATCTCCCTTGTTTTGTAATGCTCCATTAGACTAGGATGAGCTCAATCTGCTAAACAAGAATTATTCAATTTTTCTGATAGAGAAATGTCTAAAATTAAAACTGTGAGTTCAAGAACTTGAAAAAAAGGCCCAGGACAACAACATGAGAAACAGCTATTTGAGCTTAACCAGGCTTGAATAAATCAAGAAAACTAATCTAAGCATCTTGAGGGACTTTATTGAGAGCAAGGATTAAGAAGGAGAGGCTGGCAAAGGACATCAGCAGACACGAGTTAATAAGAATTCAGAAGGAGGACCACAAAGGAAACTGTTTGCTTAGCTGGAACCCCAAAACCTTCCTAATCAATTTTCTCTGTATCATAACGTGTCCATGCTCTTTTATGTCCCATACTCTACTGTCTTTTCTCTGTTGATTGACTTAATTCAGTGTTTAGGTAACACACAATGTCTGACTGATTAATAGCCATATTTTTCAGACAGGCACAGAAAAGAAATTATCTTTTATAAGGCACCATAATATATCCTTCTTTGTTAAATCTCTGATCACTAAGGTCTGTTCTTGTTGAAAATTGTTTAACATTGTGCTTGTGTATGATAAATACAGGCTTACATTTTGTAAACAACTAGGAAGTCTTAATTTGGAATTTTCTTGAAGATTTGGTATTATTTACTGGGTTTCAGTGCTTTCAGCATTTATTGTACTAATCACAGCTCCATTACATTTTGACAATGATAAACCACAAACTATATTTTGATCCATTTGTAGTACTCTGTAGGCATACAATAGATTGAAGAGTGGTAGAATGGAATATTAGATAACTGAAAAGACAAAATACTTCAGCATCATTTTATCATACTAGCTAACCTTCAGTACTCTCATGAAGACAGGAAGAGCAAAGGTTTTACAATGAAAGCTTGAATGGCTTAGTGACAGCACTTCTCAACAACTTGGCCCTTCATATGATGTTCTAAAAGCAGACTGACCAACCAGCTCTTTGGAGAAAAAAAATCTTTTGAGAACTGGTCCTTTTTAGAAAAAATGTTTCATACTGTTCCAAAATGAGTCAGACCCAATTTTAGCAAACTGTGTCTGGTATTCTATTCGTTGGTGACCTTATTTCAGATGAACACCTGCTCTTCCCTTCCATATTCAGTCTGTTCAAGAGCTACCTGAAAAAGCTGTGATGTCAGCCTCTCACAGAAGCTTTTCTCCCTCTGATTGCTCTTTCCATCCTACTCTTCGTACTTTGATGTACTGTAAGGTACTTCATGAGTAACAGTAGCGTGTGTGTGTATGTGTGTGTACACTATATTTTTATATCTTCTTATTAGCATAGAATGGTTTCAATATCATAATCTACTGAAAATAGATCACTTGGGAATAGCAAGGTTCACATCCAAGCACTAGTTTCAGTTTTAGGTTTGGCTATTTAACATCCTTCTTAGAAACACTGGCTGCCCCCAGTCGTGGAATGTTTTTCATTCAGTGAAGTCTCTAATTTTAACATTTTCATCAGTTTTGTTTCTTCTACTGTAAGAGAAATTAGCATGTTAGTTAGTGCAGCTACATTCTTTACACTCTATTTGCACAAGTATAATTTCCACTATACACAAAGTATAAGACTAATTCTCACATTAGCATAAGACATTAATTTATTTTCCTTGAGTTTTAAGTCTTCTAATAGATAAATTCAAGTGGATGCCTATCATTTCATGAAAGCCCTCATTTCATACTGTGGCAATAGTCCAGTACCATAAACAAGGTTCAAACTTTCAAAAATTCACCAGTTAGCAGCCCTGTTTGACAGAAGCACAGAACGGCTGAGGATGGAAGAAAGTTCTAGAGGCCATTTAGACCAACTCCCCATGCTCAAGCACACAGAGCTGGTTACTTTGGACAAAATCCTGATGGATTTTGAATACCTGCAAGGATGGAGACTTCCAATCTCCCTGGACAACCTGTCCCTGTGTTTGGTCACCCTCACAGTGAAAAAAGTGTTTCCCCATGTTCAGGAGGAATCTCCCATGTTTCAGTTTGTGCTCATTGCCTCTTGCTCGGTCATTGGGCACCACTAAGAAAGAGTGTATCCCTCTTGTTTGCTCCCTCCCTTTAGGTATTCATACGCATTGATATGGTCCCCATGAGCCTTCTTTCCTCTTTTTTGTGAACAGTTCCAGATCTTTCTGCCTTTGCATCACTGGAGAGATGCTCAAAAAACCCCGAAGCATCTTAGTGGCCCTTCACTGGACTCCACGTCCACACCTTTCCTGGTGGGACATGGTAGCACTGGGGAGCCCACAACTTGATAAAGTACTTCAGGTGTGGCCTCAACAGTACTTGGATAATATCTAATGCAACAGAATCCATCTCCAAGACTAAGGTTCCTAAAAATTATGAATAGAGTCCTAAAACTGATCTTTCTTCTGTGTAAGTATTCTACTGTGAAATTTCTACTAAGTTAAAACTTTATTATTTAACATTTATCAGTCTTTATTTTCACATTTCTTATGCTATATTTAAATATAAAAATATATTTGTGTTACCTTTGAGTAGGTTTACTCGCCAGTCGCATTAAAAATGTAAACATTTATCTGATGCTGCCTTCCTCTTCATTAATATCTTAAGATAAAGATATACACATATTTAAAATACATATGTGTGTGCTTTCTTGAATATTGTATATACCAACCCTTAGCTTAATTGATATAAGTGCAGACATGATAACTCCCATCAACTAGGAATCTGGTTCCCTCTTTCCAGACAAGCTTTTGTTCATTCAGCACTGCTTTTAAACATGCTAGGATTGAATTCCCTGAAAACAGCCAAATTTAGAACAGGCACAACATAGGAGCAAATGAGCAAGCTTTCTTGTTGTCCTTGCTTGCCCTCTCCTTCACAATATCCTTGACCCAAAATAACCACTCCTAGGCATGAGATTGTAAAATAGTCTGGATGATCATTCACCTTTCCTTTTATTGTTGTCTGTGGCTAATGAATGCACATCAATTTTTACCTCTACAGCAGAAATTGAATTGATTCAATATTAAATTGATAATATATGTGTATAGCAGAGACAGCTAAACAGAAATCTGGCTTTTAAACCATTTAAAAACAGATTTCTTTACTAATTTATTCTGATGTATTTAGTTGCACACTCTCTTCACATTCAGTCATAGTCACATTGAAATTCTAATTTGCATTAAGATTCTATGGGTTGTCTTGCAGCCATCTGTAAAAACTTGAAGATAACCACAGACAGAACGAAAGAGGAAGTTTCCATGCCATACCTTAAATTATTTCATTAATATTATCCGTCAACCTGGGGAGCAACTATTAAAGTTGTTTTTTTTTCTTGGATGGTGGTGCTGATGATGGGGATATCATAAAAAGAGAGGAAAAAGCAGCCATATATAAGTGAGAGAAACACAGCCTAAAGGAAATAACAAATCATCACTTTTTCAAACAACTTAAAGGTGTTTGCTAATATGGTAGCAATCTGCTGTGAAGTCAAGCTGTAAATAGATTCTTTTGTGTTAGATTTGCATGCACAAGATGTTAATCAGTTCAGAAGCTCAGACATTCATGTTCCCTAGAATTATAACAAAAAAAGCTCTCTGACATCTCTATAAATGGAAATACTCTGAAAGAATTGGAGAGAGCACTTTGTCTCATTTTTATGTACAGAACATTAGCTATCACATGTAAAAGATCAAAAACAAAAAGGAAAGCTTAAGTACTTGGCTAATTATACACTAGTGCGCAAACTATGCGGACGTTGTTTGGCTATATTCCACCTACACATAGCTAAAATTCAGCAGCTCAGGAGATGTGATCTACCTCTAAGCATTTGGATTACCAAGCAGAGCACTTTCTGTCACAATATTCCTGTTTGCCATCCATCAGGTATATGAATACTTCACTAGACTCACAGTTAGTGTAAAAAAAGAGAAAAGGGTAAGGATTTCAAAGCTTGTTTCCTTGTCCACCCTTCATTTCTAGGAACAGATTTCTTATGCCACTTATTGGATTATAAGCAAATCTTCCGGTGACAACAGTTTGTATATCCCAGATGCCAAATTATAGACTCAGATACATGGCATGCATCACTGAAGAGCTAAAACAATCAACTTCTATGCTGTTATTTTTAATACATGCAGCAATTAAACAGGCAACTGCACTTAAGTTTAGCTCTGATCCTCTCAACATGTTGAATTCTTAGTCTTGTTTTGTATATGAACAAATCAAAGGCCTTGAGTATGGCTATTAAGAGGTAACTGATTCTTTCTTTGAGGTCTGCACTTACTGCATACATGCAACCACTTTTTATAGCATCCCTTCAGTGTATCTGTTATTATTCATAGTTTTTACTTCAGAAGACATCCATTCACTCATATTTCAGAAGAATAGAGCAAGAATCAGCTTGCTTATGAAGTCATGGTGATTACTGTGGTTTTTACATAATTTTTGTTTAAGTAGTGAATGGGTGAATTCGGTAAGCTACCTAGACAAAATCCCCATTAAAACAAATTAATACCTAAGGCAAAAATTAGCATGAAAAGATGAAGAAGGGATGTATAAAAGAAGTGCCTTGGAAGGTGCTACCTCTTCAAGAAACATGAAGAAGTTGAAAAAGAATGAGGAGTTATCTTTTGTCAGGTGAAAGCGAAAAAGCAGGTGCAGCAAGAAGTCAGGACAAAATGTTTCTTTAACTAAAAAAATATATGCTGGGGGAAATAAAAGATTATTCTAAACAGTATTTACTATCATACTACAGCTTTTCTGAATGTTTTTTAGTTCTGCAAATCCTTATGCAAATCACCTTACCAACCATCTCTTTGTGGCATTGTCCCTGTCTTCTACAGGTTGCAGACTTTAGGGTCTACCCAGGTCTGAAATAATCCCAATGACTTGAGTGCAGCTGAAGGATAAATCAATTTGCAGGTAAAGGTCAGATAACCTACAATTCTTCATCCAAATTTCCACAGGATTACACTGATATGGGATCCTTCCGTTTTCCTTTGTAATATCTCAGTGAAACTCTAGATTGTGGGGAAAAAAAATCTGCCATAAACATGGGTACCTTATTTTTCTTCCATAAAAAAATGCAGGTCACATAATTCTAGACCCTCACTCTGTTTCCACAGGGAGATGACAGCATCACTGTGGGACCAAATTTATGATAGAATTCAACAAGAACCTGACAGGCTGAAAAGGTCATACTCACTCCATGAGAGTGAAGTTATCACCTTAACTTTGCTTGTAGTAAAGGAAGTGAAGGAGGAAAAAGCTGGTATATCCCCTAGGGCACTTACCCAGGCAAATTCTCACAGGTGTGTTTTGATAAATGATGATGTAAAGAATGATGGAACCAGATAAAGATTTCCAGGTTTCCTAGTGTAGACATCCTTTAAGAGTCAGATTGCATCAGGACTTCTCATGTGTCAGTTTGGAAGGAGTGGACAGGTCTGTGCCTCAGTACTTGTTCTGTGCCCTTGCTGTGAGAATACAGGGGTTCTGCTATAGAATAATATTAAACATTCAAGGCAAGATAAAGCTATCTTATCCTTAAACAAATGTCCCTTTCAAAAGCTTAATACGAACCAGGTCTAGAAAGTCTGCAGCTATAATGATTTCATGTTTTGCTGATCCCAGCCTTTTCTACTGAAAGACTTTTTAGTGGTCCCTTGTGGAAAGTTGAGATCAGCATTTAAATGCAAGTCTATCTATTTAACATAAGTCTTCAGCAGACCAGTAATAGTCAGTGATACTGAGAATTTATAAATAGCTAGGCATAGATACATATATAAATGAAATGCACATTACACTTCTTTATGGCTGATGACTGTATATTCAGATATTTTTTCAAAATAATTGCAATTTCTTTGGGCTTTTTTTTTCTCCTTTTCTCTATTAATTAAGATGCAAAACCATTGCCTAACAAGATTATTTTTCTTGTTTGAAACATCTCTTTCCACAGACAGTTAGGGACCAATTATAGGCATTTCCCATCTCTAATTTCTATACCTAACATACATTCCTTCCTCGCCTAGGTGACAGGGATGCTACTACACATGTCATGGGCAATACCAGGAAAACACTCTATGCTCTTTCTATCTCTTTAGTAATAATCCTTACCACCTATTTTAATGTGATAGATAATTTTTACTGTAAACTAAATTAGAACTCTTATGAAAGAAAAGCAGAAAACTGAAACATAATATAGCAATCTACCTTGTGCACCATGCTGCTCCTATAGCCGTTATTTTCTTCCTCTTTTCCCTTTTGCAGAAACTCCATACAGCAAAACTCATCTCAGCAAAAGGCTAACAAAATCCTCTTCCTTATGCTGTGCATCATGCCAGTTAAATCATTTAATACTAAAGAAATTTTTTTTCCATTGAAAGGCCTTTTGGAAAAGCTGATCAGTGCAAAAGGTTTCATGTTCTAAGCTTAAAAGGGCCAGTAGCCTGCACATTCAGCTCCTTCTCTTACTTTGTCATCTAGAGAAACCCGGCTAAATCAATCTCAGCCTCCCCAAATAACACATACCAGACTTGGCGCTTCTATATCGGCACATTACAATTTTACTTCCCACGGTGCCAGTGAAGAAGTGTCAAACCTCATCAGGCAGTGAGCATGAAGATCAGGATTCCCCAGCCTGGGGTCCCACACCCCTAAAGTCCTGACTTCAAAGCGACTCCCCCATGCCTCCATTAGGAACAGCATATACTGCAGTACTTATGCCTTGAAATTTTTCTTAGTCTTTTTATTAGCCATTGCTTCACTTAATGCCCTAAGCATCTCTGCATTTCCCTGGCCCTTCAGTCAGTACACGCCTCCTGTCTCGTCTGCTGCCTCCTATAACTGCCACATTTCTGCAAAATTCAGTTCAGAGTTGATTGTCAAGATCTCCCAGCACCTCTTAGTTCTTCCATGTTCTTTACCTGTGGCTGAACACAAGGAATTTAACCTCTCAGCTTTGATTTTTGTCACTTGTAAAATGGGGAAAATAATCTTTAGTACTTGCCATGAAAGAAGTCAATATTTATCATTGATAACCAGAATGTAAAATCCAAGATATCGCACTTGGGTCTTCATCTTTCTTCCTTCAAAATCAATGCAAAGTTCTCATTGACTCAAGGAGAGCAGCATGTAGCCTTTGCTTCTTTATGAACCTAGAAATACTGTGATGACTGAGATACTAAAGCATTGACAGTCATTGGCTTTTAGATAGATGTTCAGTAGCAGTTATGGCTTATAACCACTACTGTCTCAGAAAAGAACCAGAAGAATTAATTCAATTTTGGCTTTATCAGAGAGGTAAACTATTTTTTAATTTAAAAAAAAAAAAGGCAGCACTGTAGGAGTTGTATCTTACTGCATGAATAAACCTGTTCCTGTTCACACAGCAGTCACTGAGAGTGTGGACCGGCTTCCATGTCATAAGGAAAAAAGTTTTATTAACCCTTTTGATGTCCCTCAAATTAAAGGATTGGGAACATTTCAATCTAGCATAATGCCAGTCTGCTCAAATCTGGAATCATAGTGAGGTGGGGGGGGAGGGTGAGAGGTTGGTGGTGGTGTGGGGGGTTGTTGATTTTTTTTTCTTTTACAGACAACAACTGCAAAAACAGAAATGTCTTTATTTTTCACCTTAGGAGTTTCTAGTCCAGAAACACAACAGAGACAGAGCAAAGAAGGCAATAATTTACAATTATGGGGGCGGGGAAACACTACTTAATTGCATAGGCTCCTGTTTTGACTTCATTTGAAAGGTTCCATAACTATTTTTCTGAGGAACTTTATGATAGTTTGGAAAAGTATCTCACTTCAGGAAGAGTTCGGTCAGAAAAGAAGAAAGGTGTGTGTGTGTCAATAATGAGGTACTTCTAGGAGCTACACATTGGGGCTGAATCAGGTGACTTACATTACAGCCAGAGTATCATGTCACCTCTACAGAAGCAGTCAGACCCTCTGTCTTTTCAATCAGGATAGGAATGTAAAATGTTTGCTGGATCAAACCAAGCATGCTTATGTAAATATGATTTTAGTTAAACTTAAGAGCCACACCATGTCACAGAGCTTGTAAAGCTCCTGAGCTTGCCTCATTTGACTCTATCACATTCAGAAGAAAAGTGAGCACAAATACACAAATGGAACAAATCCACTCTGCTTCCTCTGGGATGACAGTCTAGTCCCTCAGCTAGCTTCAAAGATGACGTCTGAGTGCTCCAAGCAGACACTGAGGCCAGCCCCAGATGAATTCTCTGCTACAGTACCAAATTGGAATAACCTATTTCAGGCCTGGTTCCCTCTGAGATGATAAAATTAACAGTACACTTCTCACGGCTGTGTGTCCTCAGTGTCTGAACCTATGCTGTGCCATTCAAGCTGCTTCAGCAATAAGAAAGCAAAACTGAAGGAATGTCTTTTGCACAAGCATCCATATTTTTGCTTTTATTTTACAGTGACAACATAAGGGCAGTCAAGTTCTTAGACTCCACGGACAAGCAAAAAAAGCTTTCATATCTCTGATTAAATCAACCATCTTTCAATATGAAAAGACCTAAGCATTTTCCTGAAAATATCTTCAGCTTCAAAATGATTGATGTCCCTCCTGGATGGCAAAAGACAATAGCAATCTGCAAGCAGTTGAAAGGAAAGGAAAGGAAAGGAAAGGAAAGGAAAGGAAAGGAAAGGAAAGGAAAGGAAAGGAAAGGAAAGGAAAGGAAAGGAAAGGAAAGGAAAGGAAAGGAAAGGAAAGGAAAGGAAAGNTGGCACTTCTATATCAACATGCATGTGCACTTATGCACAAAAAAAATCACCCCACTTTTTAATAAGGATTTTCCTAGACATTAATATTTTAGGAGCAGCCATAGTACATAGGAATATTCAGCAAAATATGTTGCTGGTGTCTTTTATAAGATAAGATAGGAAAACATAAATTTGGGATACCTCTGAAAAGAAATAGCACTCCTTTATACAGAGCACTTCTTTATAAAAGAATACAGTTAGATTACAGAAAGCATCTCAATGTCTTAAATTGAATATTTTCCCCTTCCAAAACTCAAAAAAAACCAAAACAAACCAGAAGATAGATAGGTATCTGATTGCTATTCACTGGTTTTCACTCATTGAAGCATTCTGCCAAGTTAATGCACACAAGTTGCAAGCACATATGTGGCTTGAGGAAAAAAGCTCTGCTTTTTAATAATGACTCTTGTAATTGGACCTCTCAATACATACAGAATTATCAGGCAGTGCATACTAAGAATATTAGTGTAATTCTTCAGATAGGACCACTTTTTCTCATAATGACTTTTTAGAAACATGTGGTATCCTAGAATCAGCTATGCTTGTTTTACCCTGTTAACCAAGTGTCCCTTTTGGGCTTTGTCCCAGTTGAGTTTGCATCTACAGACTCTGAGTTCTGGAAATCCATGCTTAATCCCAGGGGTTCATCATCCCCTGGGATTTATAATTCCTGGTGTTTATCATTCTCTGGGTTTATAATCCCAAAATATCAACCACTATGGAAGTAGGATACTGCTGAGGTTCAGTGTAGCAGGCAGAAAACTGTAATAATATATGTAGCTCATTTCTCAGTATGCAGTGTTCCTTCTTACAGTGTCACTGAACTATAAAAATCAAAGGTTCACCCAGCTTCATAAACTAAACAGGTGTAGGGCACAGTCAGAATGTTTAGAGGCACAGTCCTTGAGAGTTTTAAGGTGACTACTGCTGTCAAAGATAACCCTGTGGTGTAGTTCAAGGGTTATCAAGGAATGGAGACAGTTCCCAAACTGCAAGACAGTGGTCATCTTGCCCTTGGGACCCTCTAGTTGCATGAATGTGAACTGTGACATACTGCTTGTTCTCTGAGCTTAATAACAGACTTTTGCTCTTCTATTTATTTTTATTTTATAGCTCTCTACAACTACCTTAGAGGAGGTTGTAGTGAGGTAAGCGTTGGTCTCTTCTCCCAGCTAACAATAAATAAGTGATAGGACAAGAGGAAACCGCCTCAAGGCGGTCCACTGGAGGTTTAGATTTGTTATTAGGAAACATTTCTTCACCCTACAGGTTGTCAAGCATTGGAACAGGCTGCCCAGGGAAATGGTGGAATCATCCCTGGAGGTATTTAAAAGACATGTGGATGTGGTGATTAAGAATGTGGTTTAGTGGTGGATTTGGCAGTGTTAGGTTAATGGCCGGACTTACTAGTTTTTAAGGTCTTTTCTAATATAAGCAATTCTATGATTCTATGATCCTATTTAATAGTCTTGAAACAGACGTTAAGCAATTTTTTGCAACTTGTGTGTATCTTTAAAATTACAGAGGCATGTAAATGTGGCACATCTACTC
The DNA here is from genome assembly GCA_013399875.1 of Gymnorhina tibicen. Taxonomy (NCBI): domain Eukaryota; kingdom Metazoa; phylum Chordata; class Aves; order Passeriformes; family Artamidae; genus Gymnorhina; species Gymnorhina tibicen. Next base: position 692,627 of record VXAZ01006383.1, read on the forward strand.
AAGTCACTGCTTGAAACATCACTGTGTCCATCAAGATGATGCTGTTCCTTGTTCAAATCTTAAAATCCATGATGCTGTATTCTTTAGAAAACCTTCCAAAATAGGGCCATCATCCAAAAAATAGTATTTTTTTTCACAGTGAAAATGGGGAAAAGCATGTTGCCAAAGGAAAAATAAGAAAAGACATGGTATTTACCTTATTTATTTTTTAGAGCAAGATGACTGACATTATTCTACTCCTAAGTGGAGGAGGACATTGAAGTGTAGCAATAAAACTTTTCAAGAACACTGACAAAGAAATATTTGCTGAAAGTTGTTAAAGGAGTAACCACAAAAAAATAGAAAAAAGCACCTTACAGATATACACGGATATAGAAAACAGTGGACAGAAGGGGAAGAGGCTTTCAACCAACTCAGTTTTATTCCAGAAATATTTTATCATAAGACAGTGGAATTTAAAGCTGTAATATTTCTTCTCTGTAACTCTACAGTTCTGTGGGAAGCATGCCCATGAAGACACATGCCCAAGTGTTGTCGTATTGATGTGATGTTAATTAAAGAGACAATATTCTTGCTGACCATATTTTCTCTTTGCACCCATTATTCATCATGTTCAGGGGCACATGGTAAACTGCAGACAGTTGTCATTTAGATTATATAACTGTACCTCTTTTATGCTCAGCAAGCACAAATAGTATTCTTTAAAACAAACACAAAATGAAATTTTTGCATAAAGGATTAAAAATGCAGAAATTGATCAAGTCAGTCTGTACTATGGGTGCATAGCACACTATGTTCTAGGTATTTCTTCTGAGCATGCCTGCAACATTTCATTCAAGCAGTCTTAGATATCTACTTTCCATGAGAAAAACACAGACTAAACTTTGCATTTATGCCTAAAATTTAACTTGAGCCTATTTCAGGGGGAAGAGGGAGTGATTTAATTTCCATTATTCTTCCTTTCTGTTTCTTTACCTGACAAATTTCTAATATAAAATGCATGAACAGTGCAATGAGCAGATCTCTAAGACTCCTGTATCCCTGGTGAGTTGTTCAGCCACAGGGATATACAACCAAGCACCTTCATGTTTGCTGTCCTAAATCCATGAATCTTGAATCCCTGCGTGCCCAAGTGGCCCAGTTTCAATAGTATAAGAACATTTTAGAGGATGGGCTTTTTTAGGTTAATTCTTTCCCTCTATTTCTTGTTCAACATAAAGTTTGGTATACCATTGGCATTTTACCCTTCACTTTTTTGTCTTTGAGTTACTAGAGAGATGTCAGAGAGTAGCAACTGTTTGAGTGCTAAGGCACTGACTCACAAGATTGAAATTCAAGTCCTTGCTCTGAAACAGACATCCACATCTTACCCCCAGCAAGCCATAGAAGCAGTGCATGCTTCAGTTCTTAACTGTAAAATGGAAAACAGAAAAATCTTTAAAAGCATGCTACATAATATAGTACAGTACATGACACAGTACATCGCAGAATATGAAAGGCAATCATATCCTATGGCAACAGCAGCTATATTCACACTGTAAATATAAACTAAGGCTAGTTAATCCCAGAGAGAGGGGCATCTTTTTCACAGAAGTGTCACAGATTTCAATCAGCTTTAATGCCAATTGACTATAAGTCACTTGTGATCCCTCTATCGGCATCAGTCTGCTTTAGGCTAAGCTCTTTCACAACATTGTGATATTTGGGCTTCCAGTACTGAAGGTATTTCAATTAATTTTAAAAGATCACTGAGATTTTTTTTTCCCACAATAAATAATTCTATCTGCTTCTGTAAAACCCTGTGTTTCCAACCCTTCAATTTTTGGCAGAAAATACCTGCCAATCTCCCTTCTCACTACTGAATGAAATACAGAATGGAAAGAAAAATGGAATAGGAAAAAAGAAAATGGTGATGCCAGTGAGACTTGCAAAAAGCAGCATTGATAAAAATGCCCAGGATAAAAAGACAGTGAAAGATGCAACAATAACAAAAAGAAAGAAAAAAAACCACCAACCAACCAACAACAAACAAAAACATCCCCAGCAAAACAAAACCAAAACAAAAAACCAAACCAAACCAAACCAACAAAAAAAAAAGAAAGAAAAAAAAGAAAAGAAAAAAAGAGAAATAGACAAAACCAAAGCTGACATCAAAAACTCCATACCTGGAGTGGAAGTTGGAGAGTATTTGAGTAGCTGCTAATCAAATATTCACTGTTAAGCAAAAAAAGAAGCTCACTGTAAAAAGAAAATCAAAACTGAAGCCACATGGGAGAGAGAAAGGGAGCCTGTTGGAAACAGAGAAAAAGAACCAAAGGAGGAGAACACTTTACGTGTTAAAAGTCTCAGAAATTTGCCACATGACACATGGACACTGGTGAATGAGACATTCTTTTAATGCTTAGCTCCACCAGTTTTCACTGGCTTCAACAAAACATCACATCATATGTGCCTCAGCCTGTCAAGAGATCCTTAGTTGCATATTTTTTTTTGCCCATTACTTTTTGCCCTCTGCCAACAGAGGGCAAAGACATTCCATTTCCTAGCTTTCCATGCCTCTTTGTCCCTAGGTGCTTCATTACAAAGACAACACTTAAAATTCAGTGAGAAACTTCAAGTTTGTCACTGTATTGCAGAGTACAGTTTTTACCCCCACTAAGGCCTCTAATTTTTTCCAAACCAGTCATGTTTCTCATAGATAGAATAATACCATGAGCTCCTTGGCACTGGTTTTTAGGGCACAGACAGCATTATCATGCCGGGAAGCAATGTAAGTTACAAAAAAATGCCACTATTCGCTGTCTCAGTAGGTCATAAGTGCTCCTCTATCTAAAAAGCTCAATGAATTTAGGTGTATGACTTCAATTTTTTCTGCACTTTTCCCACTCCATGTTCATCACCAATCAGTCCTGAGAGGTCCCAGTGCTGCCCCACAGAAGATACACACTCCTGCTCTTTCTTCACCTGTTACAAAAGCAGCTGAAAATGTACCAAGCAGCCCCTGGAGCCAGCCAGGGCTGGTGAAACGCTCAGCACCACAGAGTCAGCCCAGTAGGACACCTGGATCCAGGCTCATATCATCAGCATTCTGCTTCAGGGGCCGCGCTTGCAAGGGGACACACGCAGATTGTCACAACAGTCCACAATGCTCCCTACATAGTGGGAGACCTCTTCGTGTAATACAAGGTGTATACACACACACACATTTGACAATGATTACATATTTGTGTGTAAACATTTATGAAATATTTTCATTTTTAGAGAAAGAAAAAGTACATTCAGCTGGCCCATAATGCATTCTGCTCTCAAATTGCTGTAAATCTTAATGACCAAGGTCAAGGATAAAGGTATAAATGTTCATATACTTTGGCAGCAAAAATAGATTAAAATCACAGAACATTAATTATATCTAAATTTTAAATATGAATTTTATATATGACTTTATGATACAATTACTTTTACTGAAGATAAAAAACCTGGAAACTTTGTTCTTTGTCTGTATATTTTTAAAAGCCTCTGCAAAACCCCCATGACAAGATTCACTTCTCAGACAACCTAATTCCTTTTACAGCTCTGAATATTGCCATCTCAGGATCTAGAAGGTTGAGAGACATGTTTTTTCTGCAGATGGCATGAGAGAAAAATCAAGATGTGACGTAGAGAAAGATGGTAAGTAGCAACAGACTAATGGAGAACATTTTGTCCTACTTTTGAGGAGCACATCAGGAACAGCTTGCTTTTATAGTGGATCTGAAGTATAATCACTGGCACTATATGACTGCTGCAAGCATTGCTCTGCACTAATCACTACCATATTATTGTGAGTTTTGCTGAGCATTCTGTAAAAGATACACTGCATTCCTTTTTTTTCTTGGCACTTATCTTGAAAATTAATCAGATAAACTAAAATCTCTAGACAATAAATTATGATTAAGCTGTAGCTTTTAACATTCTTGATAAGTTTCAGAGATTTATTGCTTTTCGTTTTACTAGCTGCCAAGAATCAAAACAATGGCTGAATCTATGTATGGATTTCCTTTAGGTAAATCACAATAAGTAAATAGTAGAAGTAAGAGATGTCTTTGATGCAAAAGCATCAAAGCCTTTAAGAACCTATTTTTAAATCTGCAGCCTTCACCCATTTTTACCATAGTAGAGGCCAAACATTTTGAAGACTGATTTAAGATATATTCACAAATTTCTATTCAGATATTGATCCAGTATCCATACAGTGTCCCTGCAAACGCAGATGACAAGAAATCTATTTAAAATCAGTCTTGCCATATAAGTTTTAAGGAGTTAAAAAAAAAAAAAAGTCTCCAAAACCAAATATTAACTGCTTATCCAATTCTCTTCTGGGCAAAGAAAAAAAGAGAGAGACAGAGAGAAAAAAAAAACCCAACAACAAACCTGCACGTAATGCTTTCTAGTCATATTATGGAATATTCTACTGAGCAATCTTCATTTAGTATTTAGAGAGTTAAAGACGTTCAAGATTTGCCAAATCAGCTTGTGTATCTCCAACAGGGGTATGCTTTGTATATATGACCGATGGGTTGGGGGACCGTGTAATCTGCTAAGCTTCTGGACCTGCTAAGTGTGAACCAGCTCTTCCAAACTCTGAGCAGAAGCAGGTATTTATGAATCTAATCACCGTTTGCCATCTGAGAAAACTGGCCTTTAGGAGTGAGCTCTTACTCTGAAATCACTGGGAGAGCAGCCATTGACTTCAACAGGTCAGTATCTTACCATGAATTAAATCTGGTACAAAGTGAATTTTATTTCAACCAAGTTAATTTTCAATTAGGGTAAGGAAATCTGATTATTATTTTACTAAAGCATTCAGGATTCCTCGGATTTTGTTTTTAGTCTTTTTTTTTTCCTTCTTAATGGATTTGGACATGCAAAGAGAGGTAAGGAAAGGGTTTTCTCCAGGATACAAGCAGTTTATTTTCTGTCAGCCTTCCATGCTGCTCAGAATTTGTCACAGAATCCCCTACAAGCTCAGTATTTAAGAGACAGTTCACCATGGCCGGAACACAGTTCCATGACTTGGAATCTTCTCAATACTGTTTCAAGACAATATAGATTTTATCACAATACATTTCTCATCTTTACCAGGTGTTCCCTAACCAACAAACCAACCAAAAAAATCAGAAAAATATTTCTGGTTTATTTCTTGCCTTTCCCTCTCCTTAACAGAGGAAAATATCCTTCACTGTTTCAGAAGTATAAAAATCATCAGGAGTCTAAAAATATCTCACAATGCTCTAGTATAAATCTGAAAGCACAAACAATGGCATATATCTATATATGTATACATTTCAATCTACAGTCCATATCAATATTCAATTCTCTCTTATCTCCCTTAATCTTATAGATATGCATACACATATATATGTGTGTGTATTTGTTTTCAAGCGTGTGAGGAACTGGACTGCATTCCCTTGCTCAATAAGATGTACTCCTGCTGCAACAGCCCTCAAGTTCCTCTGGCCTTTAGCCAGCTTCGGGCGGAAGTTCATTTGTACCAGCAACTGCAGCAGCCTAAGGAAAGGGCATCCTTGGGGTTTGGCTTGTGCAAAGGGGTCTTTCCATGGTCACAGCACAGCGGAGCCTCCTCTCATGGCAGAGGATGCTCCAAGGTCCTTTGGGACGTGCTCCTGTGGTGGTGTGGGGTGGCAGATTGGTGTAACAAAGGAGTCGATTTCCCAGAGGTGTTTTGGTAAAGGCAAAGTTGCTGGTACTCCCTGAAGAAATGTTTCTCATCACTTCAAAAACACTATCTGTGGGAAGGCTGTTCCTCTGACACATGAAGCAAGCTCACTCTGCCCAGACTGGGAGTGTTAGGGATAAATGCTGAGTATGTGTGTGCACATGTGTATAACATCCAGCCTCTTAAATTTTAATCGAGCTCATACATAAGTTTCTCTGGTGATGGTGAAAGTGTCGGAAATACAAAGCATGCATACACATCTCCCAGCAAATGAAACGTGTCAGCAACTGCTGTAATCAATAACAATATAATATTCTTTCCTAAATAATGGTACAGCAGCAGAAGTGTGTAAGACAGTGATGAATTATTCAGCAGGTCTGCTTTGCTGCTACACTGCTCCTTCCATGCTTTAAGCTTTTCTACAGCTGAAACACCTGGCACAGCACTCTCTGACTTCATCTTCTTCTGAATACCTAAATCTATTTCTTCCCTCATATAAAAATTAAGTTACCTAAGTTCCTGAAGCTTTAAACCATCTTAAATGGTAAAATTGTATGATGTCTTGAATTTTTAAAGTAAGTGCCTTATTTCTACCTCATAGCTTCACACGGAGATTTGCTATGTATGTTAGCAGGCAGCTGCATATTAAATATTTTTGAAAGTAAATGCTTCAGACTATGGAAAATTTAATTCACTAGAGGGTGTATGATATTCTGGACAAAGTATTCATTAAAAGACACAAGGCAGATCTATTCAAGTGGTTAAAATGAAAGCCCAGGTTATGAAATCCTTACTTAAATTGAACAGTATGCTACTCCCATGGAGATACTGCTTGGTATTGCCTAGAATAAGAACACAGTAATTTAGTTTTGTTAAATAAAATGATGTAAGATATTTTCAGTCACCTAATTCTCTAAAAATGCATATATATATATATATACATGTATGAAAAGTATGTCTTGCAGCATCTAATTGAATACAGATTATTAAATGAACTTTATAACACTGAACAAGTGTCAAAAGTTAAGGTATACAACTGTGGTTCACAGAAGGAAGGTAATTTCTTCAAGACAGACAGGAAAATCAAGTTGAAACATTTCTCTTACAATTTCAAAAAAAAGTTAATGGATTTTGTTTCTGCTGTGTTTATTTGAGCTATTCTGGAAATTACTTAAATCTTTGTCCGGACAGCGACACATTTGTATCTAGAGATATTAATCTAATCTGCCATTTTCCTAGAGACGGCGAGATCCCTCTTAACGTATTTAATGTGCTGTGCACAGCTCACTTTTAAATGCCACAAGCAATACAAATCCGTCATCTCTCCTTGGGAAGCTGCCTGATTCTGTAACATAGCTTACTGCTAAGTAGTTTCTCTGATACACAAGCTATATTTCTCCTGCTTGATTCATGTTCTACTTCTCATTACTTCGCGTTAACTCCCTCTGCCCCTGCTACTGAATGAAGGAGATCTGATTCCTACCTGTACTAGCTGCTAACTAACTGCTGTGAAAGGAGCAGCAAGAAATAAATCACCCCCCACCTTGGAAGGTCACCTGTGTGATCTCTCTGCCTTCACGCCGTTCCTTGGACACTCACTGCTGTCCACTGCCAGGAGCAGGACCTCTGCTGTGACCTCAGAAAGCTGTTTCCCTCTCCTAGGAGGCACTGCTGCGTCACTACTGAAATAACTCGGCATTCCTGGAGGAATACGTTATTTTTAAATAGCCAGTGCGTTAAGTCCCGAGCTCTTGTGTAGGAAGGGTTTCTAACACCAGCCCAGGCAGAGCCCAGCCTGCCCGGTGCCAAATGCCTCTCAGCAGCCCATCCACAGCCTCGCAGTGCGGCACCGAGCAGTGCCGCTGCTGAGGAGCAGAGAGAACGCACGTGAAGGGAGGTCACAAGGTTTCGACCTAGATTTCAGTCAGCGGGAGTCTGCATCAGAAAATAAATTTGGATGTACTTCAGCGCCCTTGACGAAAAGGCTACAGGCCTGAGTGAGGGATGAAAATAAGGTGCAACCTTGCCTTTGCGCCACTATGCGTGGCAGGGGGATGGAAAGTGACTGCGCCTTCGTTTGTCTGCCGTGCTCTCTGTGATCGTGCATTCAGAAAAAAGATCTCCTGTGTCAAGCAGACTGCCACTTTGACCAGAGAAAATAGCTACCTGGTTCATGACTGCTGAAACAGAAAATACTTTTCAAACAAGCCATTAAATTTTAATAGTAAAGTTTTGAAAAGTTGGTTGGGAAATCTATGCAAAAATACTTATGCAAAAACACTTCTGCGAAAACACTTACACACTAATTATACTCTCCTACCAGAATCCTTTCATGTCTCCCTCTGATTCTGGAAGCTGAGACATGACCTGTCTAGTCACCATCATCATTAGAATAGGTTGACAAAGAAGCAATTTTTTTTGAGTGCTTTTTTTAACTTTGGCAAATGGATATTAAATTAACTGCAATTTTTCACAAATGCAGTTACTCTAGCAACTCCAGAACATGAAGGAGAAACAAAATGCATTAAATATAAATAAGTACATGAAGATCATAACTGTCTGTCCCTGTATCAAAGTGAATGAGCAAATAATATCAGTTCTTCTACATAGAAAATAACTATTTTCCATAAATCTTACACGTCCTTAGGAAAAAATAAAACTCTTTTTTTCTGCTATACAGAGGAGGATAATTTGCTAAAGGAAACAATGACAAGACCACATATGAAAATATATTGTAAAGTGTTATCTGCAATTCTTCAGTGCAATGATAAATCAGGTTATGTAATCTCAGGTGACAATTCAGATATATTACAACTAGCATCCGTGTTTATCCAAATACTTCTAATCTTAAATCATCACAACTATTACTGTCTCCTTCAAGTTCCACTGAAATTTGTATATTAAATAGTGCTCATAAAACAGAGTTACAATTCGCCAGCTGAAAATGGTACAACAATGAAATGATCTAATCTTATTTTAAAAGGCTTTTGACAATGGTTGCAGTAGCTCATTGTAACTACGCTACTTGCACTACAGCATCTTCACAGAGAAGACCTAATTTCTTTTCATTTTTTGTATTATTGAATTTATTTGCAACACTGAACTGTAAACTTCCCTATCTTAAATTTACTAGTGATAGTAGGTTAATGTCCAAAATATATCTGGAATACTAAAGAACGTCCAGTACTGCTAAAGAACAGAAGCCAAACCTTGAATTATTTTCTACTGCATATGGAAATCCAGAATTAAATCTACTTCTTATTCCCACCTTGACACAGGCAGACCCTGTTGACAGGACATGAATTTGCTTAAAAAACCAAAAAGTGTTTGCAGCAGCAAAAGCCCTCGTGTAGACAGACAGATGAGGGAACAGATCATTGGCAGTGCATCCTACCACTGAAGGAGACCTTGTAATGGGTATGTAGGCAGAGAGCATGTTGAGATGGGAATGTGTTGGGCGGGAAGCTTTGATAGGAACAGAGAAACCAAACCAGAATTTGAAATAATCTTTCTAGAACTGACATACAAAAACAGCTGAGAACTTTACACAGGAAAAAGAACCATGGCGAAAAGATGATGTCTGCTCCCTGCTGGATTAACTGCAAGGGTTTCCAGTGTGGTGGCACTGTACTTCATGCTTCTCCTTTTCCTTGGTAGTTAGGCTTGGCTTTCTTCTTCATAGATATAACACCAAGTAGAAGCTTTTCTCCAAAGTTACCCAATTTCAAAAAATTGTATCTTTGCTTCTGGGTTCTAGGAATTATGTGACATATAACCACAAGTTGAGCAGAGTTCAAAGCTTTTCTCTATGCACACTACCGAGACACCTGTTCTAATGAAAACAAATAAAATGGGGAGAGGGGAGATGGGGAGGGTGGGTGTTTAATGAGCTTATTTGATAAGCAACTGAATAGGCTTAAGGAGACGTGTCCATTTTCCACTATTTGTACGCAATTCTTATATCATCTTTGTCAAGTCACTTAATCCAGCACGTTTGTCAGCTCAGAGGAAAGGGCAACAAGTTCCTATTTCACAGAAGACAGCAATGTTAACTAAATTCAAACTATCGTGCTGAGGTAGTGCAGTGATAAGGGCAACAACAGCTTCCAACCACACTTCTGATGCCTCCCAACATGACATATCTGTTCCTCACCACTGTGTGGAGGCTCAGCCTCTGGAGAGTCCTTCCTTGAGAGACAGATCCAGGTGATACGGACCCTTTCTGACAAAGTAAGTGAACACCTAAGTCCAATGCTGCATAGGAAACTACCTTGTCCTGAGGTCAATTTTAAGAACAGTAAAACAACTAAATATGAAATTTCTAACTTGTCTGAGCAAATCTTTTTTACTTGAGGCAGGAAAAAATAAAATGTGAATATCTGTGTAAAAATAGGGATTTGTCCTTGGAGATACTTAGAAATACATTCTTTCCATATGTATTAAACTCTTCTTCAGCTGCAAGTACTTATTCATAAACACTCTCAGACTGCTTAGAGCAGTTTGTTTTTAAAAAAAGACAACTTTAGATAATAAATCTGTATACACCAGTTCTAAACTGGTAACACTCATAAAAAACATTCCTTTAACAAATAATTTTCTTTCTCATGATCATTTTTTTCATGGTAAATAAGTAATTCTAATTGGATTTTTCATCTGATATGGTATACAAATGTATTTAATGCAATTTGTTTTGCAGCAGTTCACATTACCTACATTAACAAACAGAAACACAGTTCCTGAAATTTATACCATTAAATGGAGAAGAAACAAGGTCTGTGAACATCTTGGGACACAATTCAGTCCACTTAAAAACATTTCAAAAGCTCTTTGTGGTTCACCTCATAAAGCTTCTGGTCCACAAGGCTCCTGCTTCAGATGTCTCCAAGTGAGATACATGACTGTATAAAGGGCTTTATTTTACAGCACCTGCACAAGAAGATTTTAACATAGCGTGGAGCCTTTTGGCAGTGCTGCAGTGAAATCTATGTTCAGTATCCAACTGTTGGTATTCACCATCCAACTGCTGCATAATGTTATGACAAGGCATTTGTCTCATTAGTTGAGGTAGTCCCTAAACTACCTGGAATCACAAAAAGCCCAAGAATCCCTGAAAAAAAATTTTTCATCTCATTGACTTTGTTTTCTCGATTTAGGATAGATTTAGGCACCTGTTTTGGAGGTGCCTCTGTCCATTGACTGCAAAGCAAATCAATGACCACTGTGGTATTAGTGTGGCACCTCCATGAATCCAAAGAGTTCCAGGCCAGCATCTGTCTATGGCATCTCCCAAAGTACACCAAAAAAGTCATCACATAGATTTCCCCATCTCACATATTCATGGTTCCCTCCTTGTCTCAACAACTCTCACTGTGACACTCCAGCAGTCCTACAAATGTAAAGTCCTACTTATGAAAACGATAATTGATTTGGTGTGATCTTTTCATCACATTCCTTGCCTTATGCTCCTTTTAAAGATTGTCTCCTCTGTATTATTTACTTTGCCATATAATTTATTTTTTTTAATGTTCAAGAAAATCACTGCTCACCTTCTACCTTTCCATCATTTTTCTTTCACACTGAGAGTGTTACCTCTCTCTGATAAGCCCCTAAGCCCAGCTTCTGTATGATATTCACTTTCAAACAAATATCTCTCTTATATCCATTTGAAGCTTGGTGAAATGTCTCCTAGTTACCCACTTAGGAAGCTAATCCATTCTTTTTTCCCCATTTTCACTTATGTGTCCTCTACCATAAAACAACAACTCTTTTTTTTTTATTATTTTCTTTTTTCCACTGTTCCTTTGGTTTTATACAGATTTGAATTCTATTTTACACATAAGTGTTGGACTTAGGACACACCTTTTTGAACTCTGTATAGAATCCAGTCAATGAATGATTTCTAGGTGTTATACAGTGAAAAAAACCCAGGGAATAGAAACACCAACTTTAAAAATTAGCATTCTTTCATGACTGCCATGTCTTTCTTTGAAAATTGAAAGCATGCTCTTCTTTTCCTAAATTTGCCTAGACTTCCCACTTTACTACTATTTAACACTGGAGAGCTTTGTGAATTGTTTGTGATAGGTACAAAAATTTACTACATTACAGGTTGAAAAAAAAAGGTGTCCAGCTTTGTCAAATATAATTGAATAAAAGCATCCTAATTTTGGTTCTTGCACTGGTGTCTCAGCAGAATGTTCTTCTTGTTCACTGTTAGAACAATAAATATAGAACAATAATTTTAATGGTATTCTCTTTTGTAGCAATCTGATGGGGTGAAGTAATTGCTTTTGGTGCTCACAATATCTGTAGCTAGATGAATTTACAAGGAAAGCACTTTAGCCTTAGAGCAAAATTATGAATATGTATCAGGCTCCTGCATCACATTTATTGTCTCCAGTACACAAAAATCAACTTTGGCATTACAAGACGAGAGAATAACCAACAAACCATCTCCTGAAGTAGAAAACCATTATTTAAAGTGACAGTTTCACCCCTCTTTTCCTCTAAATAAGGGACAAGGGTCTAAACCAATAATCTATCCTTTTTCACCTCTCTCTGTAACCTGCTCACAAGGAGATTGCCATTAGGCATAGCACTGCTGACACCAACATTTTTATACGATACTTCTGATGACAGCTATTAATGCACCATCAATAAGAGACTTACAATACTAAACATGCATTAAGCAGCTACTACTTTCTAGCTGTCTGGAATTTCTCTAATACAATCAAGGGAACTGGCAGAAATCCTAGTTTGCCATCACATACAAACCAAAAGAATTTCCGTTCATCTAAAGCAGCAAGGAATAAGATTTTCTTGATGCTAATCAGGAGAAAAAGTGCACTTTAAAAGCAGATTAATCTTCAGATTAATAAATGGTTTAAGATCATACATGCAGAGATAAGACTACTGAAACCTAAATAACTGGATGAATGTACAGCAACTGACAATAAACCTTCAATTTAAAAAAACAAACAACTGAAAGGACTGAAAACTGCTAACCTAAATATGATGGGCTCTCACTGTGCCTATCACTTACTGTCTGACAGAGCAAGTCTTTTGCACATTAGTTACAAGCCATGACAGAAATTTTATTACCCCAGATATTTCTTAACATGGAATATATGACTTAGGAATCATTTCAATGCATACATAATGTCTCTACTTAACTTCCAGATGATATCACTTTTTGGCGTTGCACTAGTACAGTTAAACAGATTCAGAAAGCTGATAAAAATGCTTATAACCAAAGGAAAGAAAACAAAGAACAGGAAGAAGGAGAGACAGATGAAAAGAGTTGCATGTACATTTCGAAAAAACACACAATGGCTGCTAATGCAAAACTAAGAAATATACAGAGAACCATGGAATAGGCATCCTAAGCCATGTCAAAGCTATGTTTTTATGCAGTGTACTCAGAAGGAGTACTATATTCAAACTGCATGCCAAAAATACTAAGCATAATGAGGCAGCCAGCTCTCGTCAAAATCTATTCCTAAAAAACCAAGCTTGTCATTTTCTAAAAAACATTATTTTCTGTGTGAGTTCTTTATTCTGCTTTGATTTTTCCAAAGTTTAGGAAAGGTTTGTTTCCACATATAAGACTCATCATTTGTGTTTGTATCTGGAAGCAGAGCCTAAATGGGAAAATTAAAATACTTATATTTTCACATGCATCTAAATACTGCTCGTAAAATCCTGTCTGCATTTTATTTTCTTTTGAAAAGGCAAGAGCTTAGATTGTTGCTGGGAAATTAATCCTTGCTTTTACTCCTTGTTTTGGCCCCTCAAACAGAAACTTAACTTTTGAAAGGTTAATTTTTATTATAATTGCTATAAAGAGGCTGCCCTGTATGAGAGCCTTGTTTCCTAGTCAGACAACGGCTTTATCAGAGAGCTTACTGTCCAGCCATTGAAATGTTCATGTCAATGTCAAGTTGAAATACCATCATCCTCATGCCAAGTGAACGAAAAAGAGTGTTCAGGCACTTACTGGAGCTAAGTCTTACTTTTTCCTCTTTTACAAGCTGTTTCTGAGCCAGCTTCACATTTGATACAAGCCAAAATTGTTGGGAAGCAAAACACGTGATGGTTTTGCTGCTGTATAAGGAAAAGCACTGCGAGCAACCATTTCTAATTCCTGCTTTTAGAAGGAAAATCTGTGGAGAAGGATCTTTTAGATCTTTCATAGCCACCATTAGTCACAGAACAGCATGTATTCTCTTCTCTTGTCAGATTTTAAAAAGTCATCTTTGTTGCAATCATGCTCCCTCCTTTCTAGGTTGCACGGGGACAGAGAGAACCTGAGCATTTTAAAATGCAATCTTTCCCCCTTAGGAAGGCGATGCCTTACAGTGACAACCTAGAACAGTAGGTGCAACCTCTCATCTATCGAGCTGCAATGGCATGTCGCCCCTGGGTTCCACTGTTTTGGAAACAAGCCATTGTTTCCATACTGACTTTGGAGGGTTAGGGTTCTGGACAGAGGACTGGAAGATGAGTGTCCTTTGGAGAGTTCTAGAAACCCTAATGTATTAGGCATGAGATCACTTCAAGGACATCACTTCCAGGTGCTAGTATTGGCAGACACTGCAACATTTCTGAATTCACAGGAGCCAACCCGTGTCATCTTATGAAATCAGTCTAAGGAATGATAAATTACCTTCCTCCATATTGAACTGGATCCAGGATAGAGCAGACTGTACAGGAAACTATCACTTTGAAAATAAAAACCCATCCAAGATACATTTTCAGGATGAGGTCAACTAAGAGATACTACATTATCTGGAGAATGTCTGAGAAAGACAGCAGGAGTTGAACAGCTACTGCTTTCCATCCAAGAGCTCAGGCCACTAAATTCTTCATGCGAAAGAGTTATGTGGATGGTGGGCTGGATGCAGGTATGACAGTAGGAATGATGCTATGAGCTGTTTTCTTCTACAAGTTGAACAAGATAAACAGAAAACTGGCTAGAACTTTTTAAACTGATCAACAGCAGAAAGTTGTAGAGTTCAGTAAGACTCCTTTGAAAAAATAATATATTCTTCCTGTCATCAAAACCAAAAAACTGTATTTTAAACTATTTTTAAAGAGAGAAGGAAAAAAAAACCCAAAACAAAAGAAGATGAAAGCTCCCTTTTTCATAAGTAATCAAGAACCTATTACACTGTGGTCAGCAATGCCTACAGAGAGAGAAAACATTCTGTTAACAGGATTCTTTGGTATTTATTACACAGAGAAGAAAGGGAATAATTTTCAGTCATGTTCATCTCAACATTTCCAAACATCTATCTACAAGGACTGTGATGCCCAGGAGCAAAGTAGTCAGAATGGAGAGGCTAACAACTTGTGTTTTGGATGGGACGCTTAGACCTGTCATCCTTCTCACTGAGGCATTCCCTGGAAAGATCAGGAGAAAAGACTGGTGCCATTCACATGCTCTGGACAAAACATGAGACATTGAACACATATATTTTTAACTTATCTGCCATTAACATATAAGGAATTTTATCTGCCATTGAAGGAAAACAACCTTGCAATACATAGATCGATTTGGATTGAGCTGCAAAACTGTTTTTCACAGTATACATTTTAAAAATTTTAATGGCTTTCTTAAATGAAGGCAGGTTTATTTCTTCAATCTGAACTAACAGTTCAACTCAAGAACTGTTCAACTATGGTGAAGCAGATTAATTCCTCTTCTTTTTTTTTTCTTTAGAAAAAGTCTTTTCTGGTAAAAAAAAAACAAACCCAAACAAATACAAGAAAAATCTTTGTGGACTAAAAAAGGGAAGAGCAAACAACTTACATGCAATTGGGACAATAAAGACTTGCTCTACTAAACTGAATAAATAAAGCAATCAGTTTCAAGAAAGAAAACTTTCTTCCCAATTACATAGATAATTTTCACCCCTAGAGAACTCATTAGTCCCAAACAGTATTGCATTCCTGTCATCAGCCAACGCCACTTTTCAGTAAAGAGTTTTCACATCTTTAAAATATACATACAACTGTGTTCTTCTGAAAATGTGTCAGGTATTTCTAAGATGACAGTTTATGTAATATTTTCTTTTCACTTAGCTGATTCCCACTCATTTTTATGGTGTAGCTACAAAGTTTAATTTTATCAGAAATGTATGTATAGATTATAAAATACATTAAGTGTACACACTGACACAAACAGCTCTTCTTTGGGCATTAGCATAAATTCTGTGCATCAGAAGAAGTAGCAGATGCTCCAGTGGCAAATGAGATGACTGGAAGCACCCAGAGTGTGTTGTACTGTGGCTGATGCATACCCAGATCAGACTTCCAGATCAGTCCTTCATATAAGACTCTGTGTATGCATGACAGTGTAGACTTGGTGGTCTACAGGCAGAAGAACTCATTCTAATATGATTTAAGAGAAGAGTGCCTATTTCACAGCAGTCTGATTCCCTAGGGATCTGTAGATTGCTGTGTACATGGGATGCTCTACTGGAAGTAATGAGGAAAGAAGAGAGATGTGGTGGTCGTGACGCTACATGTACTAACTGTGGCCTGTGTGTCCTTTAGTTTAAAGTTCAGGTTTCAGGTGAACAGTGAATGTCAGATTACTATGTGAATTTTTGATCATCACTTCTTTTCTCCAGGGATCCTACTTCCCCAAGGACCTCATAAAAATATTTGCCCTGTCTCAACCTTTCATTTTGTTCCTCAGAGATCCATTGAAAAGGTATCTGTATCACAGCTGCAGTCCAATGTCAGCCAAAAACAAAGTACAAAAAGTTCTGCTGAGCTGTAACTCACTGCACTAAGCTGAACAAAAGCTTCCTTCCTGAAGAATAGCAAAGGCTCTACTTCTGACAAAAGCTTGCTTTCTTTCCCAGCTCTTTAGGATTCAGCATCATGACTTCAGGGATAGCTGTAGATGTGCAGAGGTTATGTGGAGATTTCTGAGATCTGAGATTCAATTCCCATTATATTTCATAAATCACTGTGCTACCTGGCTATGATACTTTTATTTTTGGGTATAGAAATCAGCCTGCTGAGAGAAAACTTTCAGTCATCTTTGGAACTGGCATGTTGCTCTGGAGTTGTGTTCACCAAGTACACTGTCACTTTCCTTTGAAATTCATAAATCAATTCCAGGTATTATATAGATGCAATTTTACATATGGTTTTACAATTGCTGTCATTTGAATATGGCCTCTGCAAACACTGCAGGTCTGTGTCTGACAAATGCTGGTGCTGAATTTCTAGCCAAAATTTAAGCAAGGTTTAAATGTCTTGTAAGCTCTTTCCTCGATTTCTTTGTAGTAAACATAGTGGGAAGAATATCCTACGACTTTCAAGACCACTAAGTGCTATGGTTAGGAAGAATTCTTTTGCTTCAGTTTAAACACTGGGGCTATCCCTTATTGTAATGTTGATTCATATGTATGTACTCATTCTTTTTTCAGGGCCTTAAGTAATGGAAAGTAAAATAATTTGAAAAACTTGTTTATTTTAAACTTGTCTCAAGAGGCTAAACTACAATAACTGCAATTTTAATCACAGAATATATTGGCATTTCTCTGACTTTATGAGGTACATGACATGAAGTATAGGGCCTATTTGAAAGAAAAAGGTCATAAAAATGGATCATAAGAAATGGAATGTTTTCCAAATGTAGCAAGGAGGATCATGTTTTCACAAAATTATTTGGGGGAAACAATATTGAGCACTCATACTAGAAAAGCAATGTGCAATGCAGAAATAGAATTCTGGTGTAAAGATTAATGTGGTACAAATAAATGATTATTGTTTGAGTTAAACAAATCTGTTTTAGCCTCATCTCATTAATAGCCACACATTTATTCTATCTAACAACCAATTTTCATTCCCATGATAACAATTTCAAAGTTAAAAAACGTCAGTCAAAATTTACAGCACAAAAGACAGAGGAGTTGTTCTTCAAATCCATTAGTGTGGAATCAGACTTAAACCAGCTCACATTTAGCACATATTGTATTTTTCCCCACTGAGTTTATAGCATTAGGTCCATTTATTTTCTTAAGTGCACATGGTCTGTTGAAGTGTCCTGCAAGTACTTCAACCACATTAAAAAAAAAAAGCCAAGGAAAGAATTTATGTATGTAACTGAAGTCTCTCATACATGACTTCTTTTTTTTCATATCTGAAGCATTACCAGGGGAAAACACTATCCCTTTCTTATTGCGTGAGAAGGCCACTAAAGTTTGATTACATCTGGTAGATCACTAGCAATAACCCAGACACCGAACCTCTGGAGGCAGGATGTGTCCCCAGAGTTCCCAGAGTTCCCAGCTTTCAATAAACATTAACATACTTCATGAGATATTTAAATTTGTGCTCACTGGGCTTTGTGCTAGAAACGCTGATATAATACCACACACATTAAACAATTTGTCATACTCACATAAAAGGCCGGGCATCATATTTGCCATCCTATTATTGAGTTTTCAGCTTGAAAATTACAGGACTTGTATAAGTACAGTCACACTGTTTTGAAGAAGGAAATGTTGTTTAAAATACTCTAGGCAAGTTATTGCTATAAAGTAATAGAGATAAAAACTAACAAACAAATAAACACTTTAAACCATACCAAACATGAAAGGAAAAAAAATGTTAGAATTAAACTGTCATTGGATGACTGCTTTCAAAATTCACTATCTTCATTAAATTCCCTATGAATTTAATGACAATAATTGGCAAAACAACTTTATTTTTTAAGATTTATGGTTGCCTTCTACAATTAAGCACAATCTCACCATGTCATATCTAATATGTATGCAGCAAAGATTGACAAAAGCACATACAATGGTTTTCTCTATCTCCAAATTATTGAGTTAGCTAAAATGTTCTGTTTGTAGGAAAGTTACAAAGAATTTACAGAAGGGCAATACCTAATTAGTACCTGAAATTGTACTGGGATGCTGATTCTAATTAATAACACTTCCTAAGTGTGTTCAAAGGCATTTAAGTAAAATGAAAGCCTTCAGAAATGCATTGAAGCATTTAATGCCTAGATACTGAAGTGATAAGCCTGATATAAAAGCCTAAAATAGGTTAGACAGATTAGACTGGCAGAGAAAGAAACCATAGGCAAATAAAATACACAGTCAGGTAGGATAGAGACAAATATGCTTGAAAAAAAATAAATACAGAGAGACAAAAAGTGATTTGATTTGAGGAAAAGCTTGTGCTTGTTTATAAAAACACTGGTTTTAGTAGCATAGTTTTAGACATCATGCATGCTATAAAGGAAAACATTTCCATATAACAGTTGCTCTAGATAGTAGACACCTTTTTAAAAAAAAAAAAACAAAACCAAACTTTAAACTTTTTAATGTAAAAACAATAAATATTCCCTGGGGGGTAATGCCATGACATATAGGCATTACACTGAACCAGCTCCTCCTCTGATCAAATACATCAAATCCAAATAATCTCATCCTGCAAGAAATATTAGTCAGCCACAGCATTAGTATGCTTAGTCAGTGGAGCAAAATAAGGAATTGTAGGTCATCTGGTGCTGTTAAAAATGCCAAATGGCTTGTGACACCCTACTCTCTGTTTCTTTACAGCATATACAGAGCTCAGGTGTAATATTTCAGTCATAGACAATGAGGCTTAGTTGAGATGGTCCCCACCCTGAACATGGTTCTTGTCTATGAGCTGATCCAGCCTCTGAGTAGAACTTCACATACTTACATAAATTAGCATACGAGAGAAAAAAGTACCAGTCTATTCTACACATAATGTTTGGTAATCCAAAGAAACAAAAGGACAAGCTGCAGCTGGAGCATCCATGAGATTACACACAGGGTTTTCCCTCTTCCTTGCACACCCAAGGCAGTAATCGGGGTATAGCTGGGGAGTAAAGTGATTGCTGTGTATTTATGCTGCTGGGTGTCCAGGAGGGATGATAAGAGCCCACTGAAGTTGCTGAGTGACTAAGTAAAAGTGAATTATACCTTTCTGAAGACTGACACAGTGTGCGCCACCCAGCCTCCTGGGATGTCCACTCAAAGGTGTGCTACTCCTAAGAAACTGAAGCACATGATCCAAAGGTAGCGTGCTGGCAATTGCTGCAAAATCTGTATCGACCATCAGGGATGAAGGAAGTGAAGCTACAGAAGAGCTCAGGGACTTCTTTTTTTTGGCATTTCCAGAGCAGCTTGAACACTGATAGAGAAACACACCTCCAAGGTGACACTGCTGAAGTAGGGAGTGACTGCAGCCAAGAAACAACAAGCCCCCACTGCCCATGCTGAGCAGAAATTTCACCAGCTGCCCACCAGGCTACAGACCTGGCCTGTTTTAACACTTCACCAGATTCCCCAGGGCCAGCCAGCTGATCAGCTCAGCTTCAGCTAAAGAAAATCCAGTGGAGCTAGAGAGAGGTGGAGAATCTCCCACTCTGCAAGGCGGAAAGACAGCGAGACAGAGGTTAAGAAAGTTCCCCATAGGACGACAACAAATCTTCCCTTTTAACATTTTTGTACCTCTCTAATAGCAGTTCCTCCTGCATAAACTTCAAGCAGGCTGGGTCAGTGTAAACATCCTCCCCTCCTCTCTGCTGCGCTGGGCCTCTCGCTTATCCCCCACTGGCAGCTGTGGCTTGGGAGGCAAACAGTGGTCATGCTGTTCTGTGCACAATGACAGACAAATGAAAGAACAAGCAAGCTTGGGAGATTTAAAATCTAGAGCTGAGGGATTTCTCCGAGTTTCACTGTGTCTCTGTGATCCTCCCCCTAAATGCGAGAGCTGTTTTCTTCAATAAATGAAGCCGGTAATAAACATCTCTCCTCCTGAGTCTCCAGAGCCCTTAGGGAGCTCTGCAACAGCAGAGCATAGAAATTTGCAGAAAGGTGTCCTCTGATGGATTTGACTTACACAGTATCAGTTGTTATAAACTGCCAAGAAACGGGAAATGGGATGTCTCAAGACACCCATGGACTTTATTATTAAAAATCATTGTATCAAATGCATATTTGAGCTTTATTTCAAAGAAGTGTTTGATTCCATCAAACTATTTTTGAAGCATAAAGGTTTATTTATAAGGACTTTTTGTCTTTCATATCTTCCTTATACACTCAATTCACAGATTCTCCAGTTAAGGGCACAAAAAGAACTTGTGCATTTATTGGACAATTTGGATTTCAAAACGTACTTTCTCACAGAATAATGACATTGAAATATATTAAGTTGAAAATTCAATGAATATGTTTCTAAAGTTGAAAAAGGCAAGACCAGGTTGTAACTAGACCTCACATCTGCAGAGTCAGAATAAGTA
This sequence comes from Gymnorhina tibicen, assembly GCA_013399875.1. Classification (NCBI taxonomy): domain Eukaryota; kingdom Metazoa; phylum Chordata; class Aves; order Passeriformes; family Artamidae; genus Gymnorhina; species Gymnorhina tibicen. Next base: position 713,644 of record VXAZ01006383.1, read on the forward strand.
TGATGGAGGACAGATTCAAAGTGTCTTGTCTCAGCAGGGTGTTATAATGGTACATATTGTACATGCAGAACCTTAGAAACTCTCATAAATGTACTTACAAGAACTGAGAAGTAAGTGCTTTGTAATCTTTAATCAGCCCAACATTCAAAGCCTGCTGAAATTAGAGCAGATCTCTTTTCAGCAGGCTTAAGGTCAGGTATTCTACATATATTTAAAAATAAACTCAGCAAAGTCATTGCTTGACCAATTCTTGTCCTTCCCCCACACAAGGACCTATCTGCCCAGCTATTCTAAGAGTCAGGCAAGCCTCCTTTAACAATAAATACCAAGTTTTTACCTTTACAGAATCAGTCCTCATTTAAAAGTGAGCTGAATTTCTGTTTTATCTTATGCACCATCAGCAAAATGATTTATCTAAATCTGAACTGCAGAATTTTTATTGGTAAGATAAATGCAAAAGCCAGAAACATGGATTTTCAGATACTGCATTCACAGAGCTGGCAATTAGAAAAGCCATCTTTGACTTTCTACTGGCACTGACAGGAAAGTCATTAAGAAGAATTACATGAATTTACAGGCTTTTCACAGTAATTTTTTCTGATCATATTACCACCAATCTTAACTCTCTAAAATATCTAGTGTGCAACTTGGGGTGATGGAAATGAAAACAAGTATCAAGAAGGATGTAAAATATCCCCAGCACAGTAATTCTAATGCTTATTTACAAAGATATTTTAGCTCTTTGTACACTTATCAGATCAACACTCCAAAAAGTTAGTGATTCCAGTACAGTTAGTAATAACTATCTGATTGCATTGTGTAATTGGGATTGGACATGGATCCAACACTCTCTGGGAGGATTCTGAAGGCCCTTTGGATGATCTGGATAGCTGTGTTACACCACTATGTCAGCTCCCACAGCAATCATACACAAAATCACTATTATCAATGGGAACATGGTAGCTGTTGCTTCATCTTGAAAATAAAAACAACAAAAATGGGGTTTAATATCTTCCGTATTTAGAAGACAGAGATAAGGCCTACACAACAAAAACTGCAAAATCATTGAGATGAGCTAGAATTTTATGGAAGCAGGTCAAACAAAACTATGCAACACTTTCCTGAAACAAAAAAGGTAGGCAAATTACTTACCTGAACAGATAAAATGTAAGCCACACCAAACATATTGTCTCACTTAAATTATATACATGCACACACCCACACACAGATTTTAAAAGCATGTTCTATACAAGGTTCTTATACATAAGAATACATAATAAAAAAGCAAGATAGGGATTACTAATTTCCTATGTGTTTAGTCACTTTGTCAGTTATGCCATAACTGTAAAACCTTGTAAATAAATGCTTTCTTACAAGAATGTAAAGAATAAAAAGACTTAAAAAAAAAAAATCTCAAAGTGAAAATAAATAAAAAGACCAAGATTAGGGGATGGCCCACAAAATAAACTACTTAGTGGTTTTTATTCTGTTTATTAAATATTAAAGGAGGAATTAAATTATACAAAACATTAAATAAAAGTAATCCTTTGCTATATAGTTCATGCACAGAAATTCTAGTGACTCATAAAAGACCTGAAAGCATCTTTGGCAGGACTTTATCCTCAAAATCCTGTAACAACTCATTGTGTATCCGATGTTTATATTTGTGAAAAGACAAAAAAAGAAAAATTTACCTTAATACAGTTTATCAACTCAGCAGATTTTTCACTGATGAAAGAAGTGAGCCTTATATCTTGCATTAGTATTGATTGTATACTCATCTTATACTTAATATCACTTGCTTTAGCACTGACAATGTGGCTAATATTGTAGACAAACAAGCAAGATCTGTATTGCTCTGATTGTCCACTAAAGAGTAACTTTGAAATGCTGGTAGATTTTTACTTTGTATACATGTTTATGCTTGAGTCAGGCCTTTGGGCAGTACAGGATGTCAGCTAAAGATAAATGTTGGTTTGTCTAGTCTCAGTAACCAGTAAGCAATCACCTTGGCTTTAATCCTTCTCTGAGCCTCTGGAGGGTATGGGAGGAGATGAGAAACAAGTTCTTGATCCCTTCTTCTCAACCTCAGCCCCCTACCCAGCAATGGGGCAGCTCCAGTCTGTGTCACTGGCAAGGGCTTTTCACAAGCATAAACAGATGCCTCTTTTCTGTTGATTGCTCCTGCTTCTGCCCTTCTCCTGCACCCAGCACACCCCTAAGGACACCAGTGCCACATTTTGAGTTGGAAGGAATTGGCTGAGATTCTTTGGCTTTTTGTGAATAGCAAATAGATTACAACAGCTGTTAACAAAGAGATGCACCCCATGTATATTTATCATTACCACTGAAAAATTTATACATTATATTAGAATGAGTGAGGCTAGATTTTGTTTCTGTTGGCATGACCATCACTTTTTGTTTTTTGGTTTTCATTAAGCCTTCCACTCCAAAAATTTTTATCAACTTTTGTGTTTCAAGGCCAATCTTCTCTGATCTCCAATTCAATTATAGCACTTTTGACATTCATATGATACAATACAGACTGAGGACAGCTTATAGTTTAAAATTCTCTACCGGCTGCATCTTCCTACAGTTTTGTTTACCATCTGATATACTCAAAATTCTGTCTCTGGTTTCCTGAGTTACTTCTCAACTGGGGATTTGATCTTGAAACACATATACAACTTTCTTTAATTTGCTAAAAGGCACTGTCTGTAGAGTTGGCGTCAATGCTGTAAAATGTTCTGCAAATGCAGAGAGCAAGACACATGGGATCTGGCTGTGACAGTACACTTCTGAAGTTATTGTTGATATAAACATTGTCTGTAATCAAAACACTAAATCATATAATAAAAATAATGAGTGGTGGTATATTTCTTCTCTTCTATTGACAAATAATAATTAAAATGAATACTTTTCTTCTGACATTTTAGTATATATTCTCCTGAAAATCTGAAATGATGGATAATTTCATTTTTGCTGCCTTTTTTTTTTTAAAGCTTCTTCACTCTTTGTATCTCTTTCTACAATCCTTATCATCCCTATTTGCATATATACTCAAAAATGTCATCTCAGGATAACCTTTTGCTTGCCTTTTCAGGAGATAAATATCCTCTAATAAAATCAAACTTATATTTTCCAATTTCCCACTTTGAAATAATCAAGAGCAGAAAATATACAAAGAAATCCTGTTACGATTCTTGTTCTTGAGCTCAAACCATCAAATTATCATTTGACCCATTTTAATAATGTAAAACTATATTTTTTCTTTTAATCTCAAAAATGTCAATTAAACACTATAAGTTGTAATGATAGCCTCCTCCTTTTGACAAAAATGATTCACTTAGAAATGCAGACCCATTTTTATGCATTTATTAATGATACCCTTTAAAAATTAATAAACAAAGGAGCAGATTTAATACTTCCAAATACTAAAAGTGAGAAGTATATCATGGTGTCAGTATTGTCACTGAGAAAATCTGCAAAAGATCTGGATCAGGCCCATAAGGTTAGACCAAATGGGTCTAGTCCTGCTTCATTCCTTATTTTAATGTCTGGAAGACATGGAAGAATGCTGCTTAAAGCACCTTTACGAATGGCAAACGTCAGGAGTGGCTTGGGCCAACTGACCATTGCTAGCTACCGTCTCACTGTACTAAATTTAGCCTTCTAAAAACCTAGCTGGAAAAAAAAAAAGATGAAGGGAGCAAGGAAGATTAAAAGTAGCCAAATTTTGATTTAGAAATAAAAGTAATTTAGAGAAAATAAGAAAGTCATCTACATATTTAAAAACTAGGTCATGGAAGGACACTAAGGGAACCATATACAAATGCTCGTTACTGTGTCTCTTCCTATCTCTTTCATCCCAACTGACTTCAAGGCTTTTTTAAATTTTCAGCACCTCTGCAATGGAATCCTTGAACTGCAGTATTTGCCATAGGATTGATTCATGTTCTTGACATGAATCAGCTCTCTGATATTTCTAGCTGTATACAAATGAAATGAGTTTCTTCCAAAGCCATTGAAACTTCTCCGAGTATTTCCTCGACTTTGCTCCGGATCTGGCAAAATGTAATAAAAATTTGCTAGATGACTACAGTTTCTTGGCAACAGTAAATGATTAAGTAAAATAAATAGATTAAAAGGTATAGGTGTACTTTCTGTTGAGTGTAGTTCAGAACTTTCCTACCAAAAAAATTATAACTTTAAATATAACTTCCCAGTGGGAAAGACTGGAGAAGCAAAACTTAAGATGAGACACGAGACACAGAAGTTAGGCTGATTTTTACCTGCCATTGAATTAATTCTTAAATATTTTTGTTTGATTTCCTGAAAATCTTTAAAGCAGACACTTTCTGATAAATGCCGTATGATTGTACTGACACCTGAAATAACTAAAAGAATGAAAGGAGACTTCATCATATATGAAACTAAGACAAATGAATAAAGATGGGATATAAGTAGAACTTTTTGAAAGATCCCAACCTAAATGTCAGCAGACCCATCATGATGGTCTCATGTCAAAATAATCTTCTGCTATCAAAGTCTGTATCTTTGTTCAGCAATGGGATTTAGAAGTGAGGAAGAAGGGAAAAAAAACCCCGAATCAATATTCCAATGTTTAGCAACATCCTTCAGTCAATCAAGGAGTAAAGTAGACTTTCTACATAACATAAGCATCTGTACTTCTTCATTTGGCCAGTGTGGAACTGGCCAAAAGCATGAGATATCCTGGAGAGTATCTCTGAACTAAATTAAAATAAATTAAATATTGAATGAGTTCAAGTATTTGCTTCTCCAGGTGGAAAGAATTACTCGTGCATATTATGATGAAAAAAAATTAAATTTTCTGTGCATTTGGAGTATTTGACAATTGAAAAAAATCTCCAGTTTCAACGTCTGAAATGCATGGATGTACTAGACTTTGTGATAAAGTGTATGATGACTCCAACCAAGGCTGTCCCCTTGAAATGAGAAATAATGCAGACCGCTCACAATGTTTTCATTTATCTCTTTCAGTTTACCTGCACCCTGAAAGTCAGGATGTCAAATTAGTAAAACCTTATTCAGAGTGACCTGTGCATCAGATCAGTATACCACTTCTTCCTTCCTCCTTGTGAAAAAGTTTTGGTAAACAACTTGAATTGATTTTCAGTTAATGCAGATGCAGCAGATACTATTTTTAGCAAGAACTCCCTGTCCTAGACCCTCAGACTCTGAGACTGAAGCCAGGCCCAAGCTTATTCAAAGTGAGTACTGATAAACCACTGAATTAGTGGAAACTTAGAAATGCTGATTTTAACACATTTTGATCCTCAACTCAGACATAGAAAGGTGAAAGTTTTAAAGTTTGGTTAGCATTTTGAAATCCTGACAGGAAAGAATGTATGGACAGTATCCAGAACCTTATCTAGAAAAGTGCAGCCACAGCCATACAGCTACTGCTATTCCTAAAATAAAGGGTGATTCAGGTGGCCCTCCCAGGCTGCAGCACCGTGCTCCCTCCCTAATCAAGTACTTGCATAGTCAGGCTGGGGAAGACATTTAAGTGACTGCATTCCAATGAGTTAATGGGGCATAGACTCCTAAATACTTCTGTGGGCAAGACCTGAAGTGCAGAGTCTGCCTAACCTTAGATATCACTAACTCTGCCCATTGACTTCATAGGCAGCCCTGGGGAGTAGGATGTCTGAAAGCTTACTGCTGTTTCAAATCTAAACCAGGTATGTAAAAGTAGATGCCCTGACTTTTGCTTCAGTGGTTCTGATGAGATAAGAGAAAAAGAAAGTAGTCTGGCTCCAACCTTCATTATGATTTTATATAAATTATTTTAAGTAGGGATTCTTGCCCTCCAGTGCACAAGGATTATGAAGTTGATCTACTTTTTAAAGCTTGTTTAGCAAACTTTCAAAGATTTTGCAAGTAAACTTTATATTTGCTTGTAAATCCATAATGATGGTAGGGTGTGTGTGTTCCAGTATCATGAAAAACACCTTTAAATACCTTAGTGTTCTTTTATCCATCTACCTTTCCATTCTTGCATTATAGAAACAGTACATTCTCTCACTGTGAAAAAAATCACACTGGAGAATTATTTATTCAGGTAATATTTTTTTTACATTTATAGGCTAATTGTCTATGTAGTTCTTATGAAATTTTATTCACAGAACTACATATGGGGCTTTCTAAAGAAAAAATTAGAAAAGATTGTGGTGATGGATGCTAAGGACCAAAAAGCAGGATATATTAGCTTGCACAGGATTTCACAGACATTTCTACAGAACCCCACTCTTTGAACTGATTTTATAGAAGTTCTTCGTAAAGGTAGATCCTTGACATTTTCTCATCACCGTGTCTGAATGCGTTCTCAAATTAAAAATATGTACGTATCTAGTAAAAAGCATTCTCCTGAGGCTGAAGTTCTGGCATTAGGCTTAGTCAGGAAGAGAAACCATAGAAAAGAGAAACGATAGTCCTGAATCCTAAAAGGTTACTGTTCTCGGTAAGAAATCTCAGCTATTTACAGCACTAGGCACAAAAAAAGATACCAAACAGCTTCCCCATAGCTAAAATGAGTAACACATCTGGATTTGATATTCATTCCTTTTCCACCAAATGGCTGTACCAAGTTAGAATTTTGAACATTTCTATCACTTTACATGTATAGATTTAATTTAATTTAAAACAAGGCTCATTGTATAAATGCATTACATCTTCAAAGAGAGGCTTCCTCAAAATCATAGTATGAGAGCTTCCCATGGTTTCCATGGAAATGACCTTTCACTATTTCCATGGTAATGGATCTAGTTTTATATATTTCTCTTTTATGAGACTTTATTATACCAACAAAGCTACCATCCAGAATATAGTCCTTAAGTTATGGATGTGAACTCACTGAGAGAAATTATCTGGCTCCCAAGCCCCATGGGCATGCTAAGCTTTTGTATGTCTTTTTAGTACTGTGCAACAGACTTTTGAGAAAGATCACCTATTGCATATTGTCAGTAGAGAAATGCTGACATATTTTGCTCATTGCTGTTTCCAAAGGAGTCTCTGGATTCATCTGCTGCAGTCCTTTCCAGACTGCTCTACTGCTCCCAAAGGCAGAACAGCTGGAAAAAAAAAAATGGATTGAGAGCTCAGAGTCTTCTATAAATTCCAGGCTGTTGATCATATCCTGCTGTGAAATAAATATTATCTAGGGCATTTATTGAAAATCTGTAGGCCTTTGAAATTACATAAGCTTGTTGATCTTTCTTTTAGAATTTATACTTGAAATTTTTCTCTTCCCTATTTCTCTTTTTCTTTCTTTTTTTTTAATCGTTATGGTTATTGTTGCTCTCATTGAAAGCTAAAATCTTCTTCACCCTGGAGACAAAATGAATGGAAGCAGTGGATTCAAACATATAAAACTGAGAGCAACAAAGCAACCAAGGTATCCCGGTCTACAGCATCCTTGACACAGGGACACCCAGATAGATCTGTGGTGTTAAGTGCCTTAAGGTGTTATGGAGATGGGGCTTAGACAGGATGGTGCTGCCACTGAGGTTCACAGATAAAAATCCATATCCTTTGGAGTAATGTTCCACTAAAGTGCAGTTTGGAAGAAAATTCAAAAAAATATTTCAATAAAGCTTCTTCCATCCCAGTCACAAGATCTAGGGTTTAATAATAAAATAAACCCCCTCCCATCCAGAAAAAAATAAACAAATTAAATCTGTGACGAAACTGTTAGAGAAGTGCAAATCCCTCAGAGAATGAGAAAAACACATAAACCTGATTGAGCAATTTAGTCTGAGTCATGTCTAATTGGTGATGATGCATAAGAAAGGAAGAATTCAAGCCTGTCATTCAGGTTTGAGTTTTCTGGGCTAGCCGTTAGAAAAATGCCAATTTTTAGAGTAAGTTAGACATAAGACAGACACAGGTGGCTGCAAGACAATGTTTGCATGCAGCAAAGGTAAAAGAGCCACTTTTCAGCATGAAATTTAATTTTATTCCTCTTTTTTTTTAACTAAAAAAATAGGTCAAAATAGAGAGCTTACTCTTACAAATGTCCTAAGAACTAACTCCTTCATCTGCTTCAAAGGAGATAATGACCAGCGTATAAATCAATTGCCATTAAGTAGTCAACTGGTATAAAAGCACATATATTACTTTACATTACTGCTAAAGAATATCTAAAATGCTAGTATCATCAATTATGCTTTTTGTTAAGGCACTACAATGACAATGACTATCAAGGCTTCAGCCTGCTATCACTGAAAACATTCCACTCAATTTAATTCTATTCCTTACACATTTCTAAATAAAGAGCACTGCAAGTAATGACTTTTATTCTATATATTGAACTCACAACCTTGTCAGAGAAATATCGGGGCTGGAAATACTTAGACAGAACACTCAAAGAAATACGACATTAGAAAAAACTGACCTCATCTAGCTTTAAATCTCTACAGGGTTCCTGTTTACACATAAGCTACTTAACATTTAGGGTTAAAGTCATAGGACTGATTTTGGCCACTTATTTCAGGATGGAATGAGATCAATCAATGCCCCCAAATTGTTTGTTTCTCTCCACTAACTGTAATGGGTGTCTAGGTGATTAGATCATTCAGTCAAATGAATTTAATCCAAGATAATTGCAGAAGCAAGCAACTGATAATACTAAAGGACAGCATTTATTTTTCTGGAATGATTTCTCTTATACAGCATTTTTGTGTCACTGGTTCGTTAGAGAAAATGCTTAAAAGAGTTTCTGAAATTATTTTTCTTAGTTCATATCTTTATTTCAGTTATCTGAAGTTCGTATCTTTATTGGTAACTACAGATTTTTAATTTTGTATCTTTTTTTCCTTAAAATTCTTGAAATAGTCCTGTTCAAAGAAGGCTCAAAGCCATTACTTAAGTGAGATACTTGCTTTTGGCAACCAACTATTTTTGGATATGACAGTGGATTAGTTTTTCTCTTAAATAATGCTGATTTCCCATTTATTTCCACTGTAGCCTGACATTCTTGTCATACTTACAAAGACAGACTACCTAATTTCTTGTCATGGTCTATAGCAAAGATGTTTACAATGGTACTTGTAAAATGATTTGAATCAGGAACAGTAATATACTGCTTCTGTTTTTAAAGGTATAACTGTAAGTAACGTCAGCATTTGCTCCAACAAGGTAATACTCTGTCATCCTGAAAAAAAACTATATCAGCAAAAGAAATTATCTAAGAAAGAATATTAATTAGAAAAGAAAAGAAAATCAATCATTTTGCAAGTCTGGAGAGACCAGACAAGCATAAGAGAAGACAAAAAAGCCCCAAACCAAACTCATAACTAAAACCCACAAAAAAGCCATGTCAAAATACTTTTAAAACGAAAGCATAAAAACACAAAAAAGCACAGAGACTTAACACTGTTGAAGCTTTATTACTGTACCCCTGTGGTATGCAGGTATGTCACCACAGAGACACAAGTGTCCTGTCAGAGACTTCTACAAAAAGAAGCATATCCATGGCAGAAACAACTGACTTAAAAGTACACCTGGAGGTAAATACCAAGTGTACTGGCTGTAAAATGATGTCTCCTAGTTCTGTCATTGAAGCACACATACAGCTGCAGCTCCTTCCACCTCTATCTCCCATGAAGGACAGAGCAGCAACATTCCTGTCTGCAAAGGAAAAATTGCCTCAGTTCTGCAAGTGGGTCCTGTGGTTACCCTCTCTTACCAAGGAATGTATGGTTTTCTGGCATGAAATGAGGCTTGTTTCTGTGATCTCTGAACAAGCTTTTGGAAAGGCCAGCTTGAAGAAACTGGAGAAGGAAAATGTTTTCCAAACCACCCATAATGCTATTGTCAGGCATATTGCTGTGTACTGTCAGACCGAAAAAGTAATGTTTCTGACAGCAAAACGAGCTCTTAACGTTATTTTGCAATTAACGTATGTTCCAAATGATAGATTGTGTTTCAAGTATTTAGCATTAAAATAAAAAACTAAAGGCAAAAGGACGGATGATGTGACACTTCTGGAATTGGATTCACTGGTATAATCTTTCTACACTCTATTTTCTGATCCATCTAAATAGCTTTGTAGCTGGTTAAAGCATGCCCTGTACCTCCCAGCTGTAGGAACTGTCATAGCCATTTGGATTCAGAAAAGGATTATGTTCTCCACTGCTTTTAATCAACATCTTTCTGGCCATAGACAAAGCAATACTTGAGCAATTTCCATTTAACATTTCCCATCTATCTGAATTCTAATCCACCCACCCCTTTTGATAAGACATTGAGTAGTGACCTGAAAATAGTGTTGCAAAGAAGTTTGAGAAAGAACCTGGCAGGGGAGAAAAATTGCAAGGTTAAAAATCTGATAACCATTGGTTACGAATTTAAACTGCTAATGGTCTACTGGAGCTGGAGCTAAGACTCCTATTGATTAGCTGAGGTTTGCAAAACATCCACTCCCAAATATAACTTGCTGTATATAGTTACATTTAGAAGGTAAACAAGCTAAAAAAAGAAGAGCAACTCTGCCACACAGTAGTGGCAATGAACGCAATAGCTGTGAAGCTCTGTGATGGGATATGACATGCATTTCTCCATACATTTACATTTTAAACTTTTAATGAAAGCATATTGTCAGGGAATGCCAAGCCCACTACGTATTTTCCCTTTGCAGTGCAGTGACAAGATCTTGCCTCATGTTGCAAACAAGAAAACATTTTGTTTTAAATGGGGAGTGAATATGCAAAAATGAAATTGAACAAGTTCCTACAGCAAATCTGCTCCCCATCAAAAAGCTAAGGGAAGCCTTTTTCAAAGTGAAATCATTTTAGTCCTTTTCTTATGAAGCAGGTTCTTATGAGACATTTAAACACTGGCTGTTGGGAAATTTTTTCTTTCTTCAAGAAAGCTTCAAAGATGCTAGAGCACTTCCTGAAACTTCATCAGCAAAATAATTTCTTCTATTAAGAAAATAAAGTTGAAATTAATTCATGCACATAGAAATAACTGACTGAGTCAGACTCTTCTGATGAGAACATCTAACATCTTTTAACATCTAACTTCATGGATTGATGGTATCACTTGATATACAAAAAACTGAAAAAACTTAAAAATGTAACATTCATAAGATCAAAATAAGATTTAATTTAGAGCTCTTTCTGTAGGGTATTGTTTTTGAGTTTATCTATGTTAAAAAAACTAATTAAATTGTCCCCCTGAATCCATAATAAACTGGTTTGCTTTTTTCCTTTGATGATGGCTATCAATTATGAGATTTTAGTTTATTTTGACCATAATCTGGCTCTTTCTAAGCTGAAAAAAAGGCATGTTGGTGTATTATATTCAGTATGACTAAATGGCCTAGAAACTGGTGCTCATCAGTATCACACACAGCTCTTAAAAAATCCCAATACAAGAAGTCTGTCCTACATAAGGAAAGTTACCATATCCTAATTCAACAACCTCTTTGTTTTTACCACCATTTAACCAAGGTTTTGCAGTATTATAAAGCTTTATTAAGTGCAACTTAGGATGGCACTTCTGCTTATGGACACCAAGGGATCATTTTGCTGTCACTGACATCAAATTACTTAAAAATGAATGCAGGATCCCTCAACCTCACGTAAACTCAGATTCTGCACAAGGGAATCCACACATCTAGCACAGGGTGACACAACCCCTGGCACACCAAGGAGCACTTACAAGTGCACTGTACAATACTGAGACTAACAGGGCTCCTCACAGATTTAGCTGCCAGCTAATATGAGCCTGGGTTACCCAATCAGGTTCCAAATTAGGCTAATAACTTAACTTTGGCAGTAGTATTGCAATAAAAAGATTCATAATTCATAATGGAAAAGACGATGATGTGAACCTTAGCAAAAAGACACAAAACCGTACATCAGGAGACAATTATGGGTCCCAAATACAGCAAGCCAAGCAGGTGATGACTATCATCAAACCTGTCAACAGGCAACATGCCGACTGTCATTCCTGATGATCGTGAGTGTTTTGTTTATTCTGTTGTGAAGTAAGGTTGGTGTGCTATTTCTGTCTCTGGCTATATTTGCAAGAAAAGTGCAGGATCCTACCTCCTTTTGGTCATCAGTGTTTCCTCACATGCGAATACTTGAACATCCGTTCCCATTTCCAGAATTAAAAGTGAAAATGGTTCTCATTTGGAGTATCAGTGCTTCACCGTAATTGAGTGTTGAGTTAGCCCCATAGCAGATCTTTAATGAGATAAATGTTATTACAGACTGTTAAAAAATAGTTGAGTATGGCGAAACTATCTCTCTGTAGAGATCTGAGGGCTCTCTTTAGGGCCTGAATTTCAGATTCTTTTCGAAGACAATTCAAAACTGTTCTTCGGTCTTTTAAGAAGGAGTCACTCAGAAAGAAAGATCTGATTTTCTGTAGGAATAGCACCATTAAAGTTAACGCATTTTGTAAGTAAAGTATTCAGCTGAGTATTATCTGCCATTAAGATAATTAGGTCTAATTTTGCCTTGGACCTTAGTTGAAGCTTTGCAGTGGGAAATAATTTCTAGAAGTTTTACCTATTTAAACAGACAAGTTAAATAGGGGATTTTGAAAGACATACACATTTCTTGCTCATTCTCAAATCAGATTTACTTGACATCAGAATTACATTTTTAATGTGCAAAACTCTAGCTATCTGTAGTTAAGGAGCTATATTGGGATTTCTGAATGGAAGCTATCTAGCTATATATGTCTTCAGATATGCAGTGCCAGTAAAAGCATCTTGAAAAATTACTATCTCATGATAATACAGGTATGCCATACAGAGTTGTCAAACATGTACAAAAATGACCTAAAACTGTGCCACTAGAAATTTTCACAGTGACAATGTTACATGTTTTTAAGATTTCTTCTATAAAATTAGAAGCCTAATCCTCTTTTGGTTAAGTAAACAGCTAAACAGTAGTCCATTTCACGGGGAATCAGACTGTTTTGTCCTCAAAAGAAAAATTATACCATCCCCTTGATTAACCTTTTCAGTCACTGCTAAACATATAGTTAAATAAAACTTCTATATCTGAGCAAAACAGTTGTCACTGTTTTTTCCAGATGAAGAAGGTTAAACATGAAAAAATAATTGTTATTCCAAGCTTTACAGAGCTCAATTACCTCTTTACTCATGCAAATTCCCCATTGATGCTACCAATATTTTTACTTCAATTACTACTGGATCATCCAATAATAAAATAACACTAAAAAAAAAGACTTGGAGAATAAAACCGAAAGCTTGCAATAGATTTGACTGTGTACTGTACCATTGCATGTTTCTCCACCATTGTCATATTTACTTTTGTTGTCACTGGGAGCTACAAAACACATTTTTGGATATTCTGAAAAAAGGACCTTGTTCTCTATGTTTACCCCATTATTTCATCCAACTCATTCTGTACTGTCTTCTGGATTAGGCTGGTATACAAAACAAAATATATATATTATCTTGCCCTTGAAGTGCAATACAGAGTTTCTTGAACCCATACTGAATCTCCAGCAGAAATTACAGAAGCGCCAGGAAACACTGTGTTCAATGGAGCAGCCTAGCTTACTCTGAAGTAAATGGAATTACAGTACTTTGTGACAGGGCACACCTGATTTAAATCACAATGATGTTAAACACAGATTTACACGTATTTGAGGAATGTGGAACTTAATCAAGATACCAGTTTAAAAGGATTTGAACAAGAAAATTCAACACAAAGCCTCAACATTGTACAAAACAACTTCTGAAACTTTATTGTGAATTTTAAAGTACATTTAGAAAGGATCTTATCCTTAATATCATTAATTAAAAATAAATTTAAAGAAATCCACATACTAGTAGTTTGAGCAAAGTTCAGTACAGACTTTTTGAAGTCACAATATATACATTGCATGAGAGTGCAATAAGCTTCCAATTACATTAGGTATATACTTCTAAAATAAAGAGCTTTGAATTGACATGTGTGAGAGGCATACTGTTTACAATGAAAACATTTTACAAAATATAGCAAAGGAAAAATGGAATTTAATACATTTTGAATGTACAACTACTTTATACTTTTTTTAGGTAGTTCTTTACTCAAAGTGTACAAAAGTCCATTTTTAAAGGACACCTGTTTGTTTGCACTGTCCAATACTGATTAGAAATTATAGTTTTAAAGATTCATTACTATACATATCAGTGAATTCTTATTCAACTCCATAGCCACTACAATGAAGAAAATATTACAGAATCATTGACAGCATCTTCTTCTCTCCTAAACTATGCATAGATAAATACATAGCAATGGTGCCTATTACTACAATAAAAGTGAAACATTTCACCTGATTTTTGCAACTATTCTTTGCATAAATATAATGCATTGTATATATATTAGTTTATTTAACAATCAACTGATTGCTTATTTTAACACTCAGTAACATACAGAAGTACATACACTGCTATCCTTAAATATTTTCCACTCTGTAGTGGCTCATAAGATTCAAAAAATCAACACTGTAAATTTGTAATTTTCAACCTGGGGAAAGAATATCCCTCAGATGGACTGATACTACTTATACAAGTTAAACCGTATAATGAATCCATAGCGTCCACCTCCAAAATACATTACAGGAGTAATATAGTATACTGTGGCTACTAACTACTGCATAATCATTATATAGGAAATCGTCACATCAAGTGCTTTACATTTATGATTACTCATTACATTATATCACACACAGAGTAAAACTTTCCCAACAGATGGATCTCCTTTTCTACAGTTTTCCATGTTTTAGAGAAAAATCATCACACAGTGACAATGTTATGTCTGGAGGAGTATGCAAAATGTATTTCCTTTTTGAGGATAAAAGAGTAAGCAGTAAACTACTAATTATTTTACAGTCAGGACGTAAAATTACATCTCTAAAGAGAAAGTCAGGTTTTCAGCACTGCAATTAAAGAAATGATGTACTGGGGGTGTGGGACTGTCACTCAAAACTATGTGAAAAGCATACCAGGAAATTAGTTAGCCAATAATGAATTAAAAGTTGCACTTTCCTTTCAAACAGAGCACAGTAGGGTTATGTGATTTGTGTCCAACCACTCTGCAATGTGTTATCTGAAGAGCTCAAAGTATTTGCAAAGGACAAGACAGCTTTGCATTCATTATTGCCGAATAAAAGGAATATGCTGAAATGTGTAATAACCGATGGCGGATTTTTAACCAAGGATGTCTGGGACATTAAGATCTGCAGAAGAGAGCACGTTTTTCCTTTTCAGGGTGGACAAAAACCCAGCCTACACGGATTTGCAAAAATCCACGCTACATGGATTCGCTTACCTACTTTCTCTTTACCATAGTTAAAATTAAGTATCTTGCACCGAAGAGCTTCACTGCCTTTTCAATATACCTGTCTCTTCTATGGACAAAAAGTACTCTCTGTCTGCAAAAGACTACCTGTAGCAGTGATCACTTGAAGGGCAGACATTGCAGTTCAGATGCAAACCACTTTGGGCTACTCATCCTGGAACTCCTCTTTGCTTTTCCCTGATAAGTGTAGTAGACTATGCTTTCAGCTGTTATCCCTGCCAACAGCAGGAAGAAATACCAATAATTTTGCAGATCCACATGATGTTTTTCACTTTTGCTGTCCACTAAGCAACCAGAAACTTCACGGTGACAAGCTATAAAAATATGCACCACGATTTAGCCTAATATCCATGCAAAAAGAGCACAGCAAGCCCACCGACTTCAGTCATGCTACACTCGCCTGTCCACCACACACAGCAGCACACAGGTGAGATTGAACTGCCTCGGGAACCTGAGGGGAAGGGAAGTCCCTGGCATGGCTCCTGGAGACAAGACAGGTTTAATGGCATGCTGACAGCCTGTACTTTAAGACTTCTTCTTATAGAAAAAAAAAATAACAGAAGCTTTACCAGTCAGAAATCTGCCCAGTGTTACTATATCCGAGTGTCACTTTAGGTTAAAAAGAAATCTTTTAGCTTACATTATGTGGCACATTTTTTCTCTATTTCTGTTTTAAAGACACAAAATAGCCCACCCCTTCCTTTGATATCTTCAAAGAGAATAACTGAAGCCTTCCAGGATCCTTGACAGCTTAAGTATACAGTAGGAATAGTTGACAATTACATTAGCTTTTCCCAATGTGCAGAAAGGATGGCTAATGGAATTAATGAATCGTTTGCTGTTCCACTAGTCAAAAGTCTAAATAAAAACATGACCTTCAGTCAATGCTGGTGAAGAAACATTTCCTTAAACAATTCACAATCCATGAGAGATGACCTCAGAATGCAACTGTGTGCATGTGATTTCTCATCTTTAATTTACTCTTTCTTGTGTAGACCTACATAAAGTTTAACCATTTGCACCAGTTGCTATTTTCCCTAATGACAGTTTATACCAAACAGGGAGGAAAAGAAAAGTACCATGATCTAAAGGCTGGGTCAGCTATTATGAACACAACATCAAGCTAAAACTTCCATTAAGTCAAAAAAATGCTCCCAAGTTTATATTTTTCTTAGAGAGATAATAAACAGTGTTTGTTGTATATTAAGTTAATTTTCAAAGAAAAGTAGAGTTTTAAAAATAAAGATGAAAAATTCTTTTCTTGCTTTTCCTTGTTTCTATTTCATGTCCCATATACATGTCTACTTCTATTTCCCACCACTGCCACCACTGGTGGGATTTTTTTGGTTTAAACCAGAGTGAAAAGAAATCAAGTGTCTGTTAACAAACTGCTGTGTTTTGAACTGCTCACGTTTCATAGCACTAAACAGTTTATTAAAACAAATTAATATCCCATAAGTACTCAGGGCTAGGATTGCTATTGTTGTTTTGAAATGGTATTTATCAGAGGGATAGTCAGAGTTAGTTAACATCAGGTCAGCACATGAATGCAGACTGCAAAACAATTTTTACATGTTTTGCATTTTTTTTAAAGTTCTAAAGCTGAAAACACTCTTCCTAAATAGGAACTGTATTCCTTAATTATCTTTGAAGAGAAGGGTTGGACTAACCCTACATTTTTAATCTTTTTTTAGGATTTAGTTTAGCAGGATAAGGGGCTATAGTGGAGTAAAAAAATGATTTAGTACAGTGCCTACAATCCACTGATGCTTAATATAGATGATCATCAAAATACTTAAAATGATAGTATTAAGTGATTTATGCAGTTGATGACATGAATGTTTATGACAGCCTTAGCCTCATAGTTGCATCTGCTTGACTTTCACCCACTTTATTTGAAGACATGCATGTGTAAAGATCAGTAGCAATTGCCAATTTGCCTGATGTACCACATCAGGATACAAAAACTGCTACAGATTTTCTCCCTCAGGTGCAATTTTGTCATACTCCATTAATCCTTTCAATCCTCCCCCAATCCTGTGGACTTGTTATTTAGTAATCCCTGATTGTTGTGGTGAAGGAACATTAGAAAGTCTCTGCTGTCCACAAGGCAGAAAATTACAATGGTCGTCTATTAAATTTGGCTCTCACAGTGCCCACTTGGATCACGGCTGCTTGTCACAAGCACAACCAGTAGCCATAACGTCAGGACAAATTATCACCGATATCCAAGATGTCAATTTTAAACTAATTTTATGTCTCACAATGCTGCCTCTTCAGTACCCAGACAAAGGCTGTATTTTTAAGGAGGGAGAGAAAAACCTTAAATCAACACATCACATAGGGTAGCTTCATTCACTTATGCATGTCAGGTTTTCAGTTTTCAACTCCCAACCGGCAACTCTCCCACATGATTGCAACCCATTGTGCAACTGAACAACTTGGCTTTCTTCCACTTGAGTCAGTTAAAGGGAGATTACTGGGAGCATTCCTTTCCAGGGCTGCTCTCGTTAAATACAAGATTCTCTGTAAACACCAGCATTTTTCTTTTTAATTCAACATTTTTACACTGCAAAGTAATCTATATGTCTGGATCTTCTCTCTCTCTCATATGCATATGCACACAGCTGCAGGATTTCTATCTCTGATCATGTATATCCCTATCTTATTTTTCCCATAAAGACAGAAGTCAAATCATCTACTTTTTACAAAAACAAACAAATAAAAAAACCCCAGCCTTTCATCAGCTTGATTAATTTAAAGCTGTAAACCTTGGTTTAATTCTACTGACATGAAAAAGTAACAGCTACAAGCTCCCAGTCAGGATTTGTGATTGATTATCTAGTGAAGCCTTTAAACAAAAGCTTGTTTGCTCATTAGTTGCACTAAGGTCTTTAGTGACATTTATACAACCACAATCTTTAATTAAGAAAAAAACTGACTAAATATTTAGATATTTTAATTCTGAAAAAGAGGAAATAAATAAGCAAATGAATAAAAAAACCCCAAAACCAAACAGCCAAAACTTCCTAATCAATCACAAAATAAAGGAAATTTTAAAAGCTCTTCTTAGGTAACTCAGACATTTATTGTAGTAACATTTTATTTCTCAGATCTGACTTGTCTTTTGGAAGCATTGTACTGTCACTACTATCTCATCCTTCAGAAATCCAGCAAGATCTTATCCTTTCTACTATAACAGTAGCCACAAGTGTGATTACATGATCTACATGCTTGCCACCCATCACTTATGTATCTCAGCATACCGTTTCATAAATCATTCTTACTCACCCATGGGTACAGTGTATCCTGCCTCCAGACCACTGAGCTAGTTTTGTTTGTTTTGATGTACATAGAGCGTAAGGTGGGGAAAGGTTTGTGCAGAAGGATCACATTTAAGCTTGATGAGACTACTGAAGCCTAACCCAAACTTAACACACTGAAAGACAAAACAAAATAATTTTCTATTGCTAGTTTTAAAAATAGTTGAGACTTTGCTGTGGAATTTCAACATTTATAACACAATCAGAAGCCATTTGCAATGATACTAGCTATGTCTCCTTGCAACACTGTTGAAAACAGCAGGATGGTAAAACACTTCAAAGGATCAACAAATTTTGTTTAAGAAATGTTAATGGAGAGAAATGATACACATTTCATATCTGACAGAGAAATTTAACTGAAATGGAAGGTTTAGGTGTCTAATTCTGACCCTCGCAAATCTTCAGAGGTCATACTAGTAGTAGCAGATACATGTACTGCAAAACCCGTCACACCAGTCTGCACTGCTGCCTACGTTAGCCCAAAGTACACTGACACATGGACTTTGCCTAAGGAGATGCTCAGGACAGGCCTTGTCCTAGCACAGACAGCACCCAACCATGCCACGACCAACTGTACCAGCCAGACTGGTGGCAAGGAGTTTATCTTCTAGGACAGTGAAACAGTTCTACACACCTACACATGGAAATTGCACCTGACAGCTCACTCTCAGTATCAGCATGGTGTTTCCCCAACTGAAACACTGAAAATATCTGCCCAGATCCCACAGGACCACAGGTTCATGTAGTTGCAATGCTGAGGACTTCCACATCAAGAAACAAATAGTAAAATGCAAGTAAACCCAAATGGAATCAGAAATATCCATGTGGAGGTGCCTCATGATGTCTTCCAGTTAGAAACTCTCTCCTATCATATTGCTGATGCCTTAGTGATGTCCCTATGAGGTTTTGTTCTCATTCAGACTGTAAGCAACAGGGATTCAGCCAAGGAACTGCTTGCTAAGGAGGAGCCTAGGAGTTACCACGTGTTCATCTCATCTGCCTTATATCTTGTTTTTGTTTAAAGGCATCCCTACAGAATATATTCACCTTTGAAGTATATATGCCATAGGTCTCTGTGGGAGAAGCTTCACAGCTTCACAGAAGAATTGATTTGGACTGCAATTGCACTGGATTTTCAGACAGTTCACTATAACACTAGGCATCTGTGTTTATTCTGTAAAATAAATCTTAAAATGTTGTGAAATCAGATCCTCGGCTGCTTTCATAAACAAAGGATTGTCCAGTACTGTATGAGGACTTGGTTAACTTCTCAACTGGACAACGTAAAGTAGTTTTGGGTTATTCACAACATAAGTAATGTTGGTCTTCACAAAAAGTGTTGAAAATTACTTTGCATTTCCTTCCGATGACTCTTTAGCTATTAACTACATAGCAGTGAATGTTCTTTAGACAACATGAATAATGTACCTTTGGCCACCATGATGTCTTCTCTCTGAAGTAGAATCCTCAGTGATTTAATAGGTATACATAATCCTGCACATACAAGCACTTGTATATATCTGTTCTCATATCTATACATGCACATGCACAGTCAAAAGGCAACATAATGACTGCCTTCATGTTCTCCTTGGTTGAATTATTTAGGCCAAACTAAACTAATGCAACAAAAGTAACTAGAAAACCTAGCCAATCAACCAAAACTAGAAAAGAACTAGAAAACCAGCCAATCAACCAAAATTAATAGCACTAAAGTAAGCAGCTAAAAGATATTATTCACTATTACACACTAAAAGAATCATGACTTTGAGATGGTGACAGTATGAAACTTCATCAAAGAAGTTCATGAACTTTCTCCTTGCACAAAACAGCATCTACCTCTCAAAGTTTTAAGACAGTGTGGCTGATGTCTTGCTGTTTCTGCTTTGTGGTTGGTTTGGGATTTTTTTTCAGATTAACAACTGTCATCACTAATGTTTCCATTTAAAATATTCTAACCTCCAGATTAAATCACCTTTCAAATGAAATAGCAGACAACACCCTTAGGATTTAGTTCTGTGATCCTTCATGTTGTTCAACATGAGGCAAAAGTATAAGCTTTTCAAAAGCACTTTGTATAAAATGTAAAATTCCCAGAGATTTTAATGCAAATCTTTTGCTAACCCTAAACTGTTCTGATGAAAATGTTATCCCCCATGAACTTAGGATTCATTTATGTTGTGCACAAAGCCAGTACAGCCACTTTTAGATCAAATATTAAACATAGTCAAGTTTTCAGAAAAACAAGCAGGCTATTGCTGTTACCTTAGGAAGTGAAAGCATAATTGTAAAATAATGATGATCATCTTCAACAAATATAGGGAAAGTCAAATCTGAAGCAGTTTAATATTTACCTTCAACAAGAGGAAAATGTTAATTTCCAGCTGTTTCCATTTTTAATTGATGATTTTTTCTGCGGTGTGTGAAAGCCAGACAGTTTTCTTCAGAAAACTGCTTCTATTCACTTAATTCGGTAAGAACTACATCCTTCTTTTTGGTCTACTGCACCATGGGGATGGGATAAAATATGAAAGCAAGGATTTCTTTATTCTAGCTTGGAAAATTAACTGTTAAGGTCAGTGGGGGCAGAAACAAAGGTGGCATTTAGATATAACTAATTTAGTATCTAAGCAAAGCAGAGCCCTCTTGGAGAAGAGAGAGACCAAAGGGAACACAAAATTGTACCTGAATTATTTTTGAGTCAATTCCTATAAAAGCAGAAGAACTTTCTTCTATGCTCAAATGGATTGCACACTTCCTTTTATAACATGCACACTGTTCACATTTTTTAAAGATAATCTAATGAACAACAACTGCTAAGAAAAAAAGAATACTTTCTCTTTTTTTCAATACATTAAAGTGCAAGGGTTATCTGGAGATGAGACCTGGACTGCTCTTTAAAACACAGAGTGTGGGAGAGATCTTCAGTTGATATGAAATAGCTCTGTTAAGTTTACTGTTCAATTAGAATGCAGTGTAACTATGATTGCAGATTGCTTACATTGCCACGTGTTAATAAAATAGCAAACACAACTTGCAAATTTTGTTCTATGCTTTGTTTTGGCTGCTTTTAATTGCTTGGATTTTCTTTAATTGTAAAGAGTGTATTTTGAGAGGATAAATTCTCACTTGTGCTGTCAGACCAGGCTAATCATTCCCTACTTAGCTACATTTCTAAAGACCTAAAATTTTGCTTGAAAAGGGGCTTAGAAGCAATTGATTTGTGTTCATTAATCCATAAACATTTGATTTCAAATCAGATTGCCAGCAGACATAACCTCTTTGCATTGCTACAACAGAGACTTGATTTGATTAATCAAACAGCTCTGATTCACTGAATTGTCTACAGAATAGTTGTCCCTGACAATACTATGCAAATAGCTGCTGATGTGGTATTGGCATCCCGGATTTCTAAAATTGTTATGTTTTCCTACATGAAGACATCAACATTTTATATATAATTCAATTTTACTCTTCTATGTAAGTGTTACTGCATATGATGTACGTAGTTTTTATTCCATGTTCTACCATTTGCTCTGAAAATAAGTGTCACCTTTAAGATGTTATTTCTCTATATCTCAGTTTACCCTTTACTGAAAGAGCAGTAATGATATTTCTGCATTCTAAAACATTTAAAATTATATAAACAGCTGTCTATATATATACTTCGATGTGTACCACTATGAACAAATTTTTTAAATTTTATTTTTCAGGAGCTCTGCAACATTATATCTCAGGTAAGTATTTTTTCCTGTTTTGTATGAAAGAGCTGTCATTTATACAGAATTAAATGCATTGGTTTAGGGAACAGGAAGTTTTTATAGTTTAAAATTCCAAAACCAAATACGCTAATTATGTCTACATATTTAATACTAACTGTTGATAAAACAGCACAAGCCAGTAACATGCAACAGATGTATGATTCACTTCCTAACAGATAATGGTACCTCCACAGGAGTATTTGTTCATTCTCCTGTGAAATAATGCAAAGGTGAAAAAAAGTAAGCCTGAAGTCAGGGTAAGAGAGAAAAGTAAGAATACTGTTGCTACCTTTGGTCAGGTAGGAAGAAAATAGGAAGAAGAGCTGAAGTGCCTTAAAGAAGCAGAAAAGCTAAGCCTGTAGCACCAGCCAAAAAAAAAAAATGCAGGGGTCACAAAACTTCAATCAATAGATTTCTAAAAAGTGACAGTTCCCAAGCCCCAGAAGAAAAACTTCATGGACTTCAAGAAGAATCATGGAGAGAAGGCTTTAGGGGAAGCAATAAAACCTGTGAAGGAAGCAAGTACCTTTTTTTTTTCCAGCACTCCCTTAAATACTGCAGTTCCCAAGTGAGGGCTGATGCCATCAACTGGTTCACCCTGCTGGTTGACCCTGATGAGCATTATGTAAATACCCACTGATAAAGACCATCTGAACCTACCCAAACTTTAGCTTTTCAGGAAAACATATTCTCAATTAAAATGGTTGGTTCTTCAGTATTGTGTCAAATAACTACATTAGCTCAGAATAAGCAAGAAACCTCAGCCATCCTATGCTGACTCTGCCAAAGTGCAGATTGGTTAGATTACGTTATTTCTCATCTTCCGTTTGAAACAATCTGTTTCTTCTTGTGATTCAGAGAACTGAAGGATGGACCTTCTGGTTTGATTTTAGTCTAAACCCACCATATTGTTTTGGTAAGGTTCTTAACAAGCACTTCTGTAATTAAACTGAGTATTGTTGGTTTCCAGCAAGATAAACTAGCTTACAAGCATTCAGTGTACATGCAGCCTCCCCTAATTCAACATATGATAAAATGATAAACTAAATCACTCCTGGGATTACTTACAATGATTTTATGTTTCATAATTTATATGTATTCAAATAAAAAATATGTATGTTAGTATTTGCATCAGTTACTTGCTTATGCTTTGTGCTAGATTTTCCTTGCTGAAGTTTTATGTATTTACTGCATTTTGAACCACAGTGTGTGTATTCAATGGTAATTGCTAAAAGAATTACAGAACAGTTGGTGATTTCTATTCAGATTTTTGGCAGAGCTTGAAGTCTCAGTACAAGTGGAAAAAAAAATCATCATTTGTTTTAGAAATACGAAGTGCAACTCTTTTCATTATTACACTGGCAGAAATATGAGCAATTTTCACAAAGAAAAGGAAGCAAAATGAGAGAAAAAAAGTTTTGAGAAAAAAGTTCAAGACCCTCTCCACAACTCTAGAAGTAGCAAGCCTTCCTACATTAGCAATCTTCGTTCAAAACTGGGATGTGGTCAAAAGTGAAACTTCTTTTAGAATTTCAGCAACTCTCAATTGGACTTTTTCCCAGCATGCAGATTAGGATAATACCCTGTCTGTGTTAAAAGAAAGTCCACGACTCCAGACAGCAGGAGTGCTGAAGTCAAAACAGAATCGCTTGACAGAAATGAATAAGGAAGTCTGAACGCTGCATTTACTTATTTTTGTTTTTATTAACAGCAAAGATGTGCCATCGTATGCTTGTATTCACTCCAAGCATCTATCACCTGACTTTGTGTATGATGTCCTATTGCTTGAAGATGATTCTCACAGCCTGAGCTTAAAATAAGAAGTTTCAACTCAATTGAAATGCAAAGACAAAATACTGCATTCCTTTCCCAGCTGAGCTTTATTTAATGTGCCAGATTAAGAAGCTTGCTCTACTTTACTGGATCAGAGTCAACACAGTTTGTCCAAGAAACTCAGAGATAAGGGGGAAACAGTTCCTAATCAGGCAAAATTCTCAATAAAATAAATGGGCACTTTGCCCAAATATGTTCTGCAGAATTTAAAATTGTTATGTTTGCCTCAGCTGTCTGAAAAAGTGGACTGCTGCTTTTATACCTATATTTTGGGACAGCTAACTCAATACAGAAGAGAATAAAAACAAACTTCTCCCTTCCTGATGTCAGTTTTTATCAAGCTTTAATCAACTAGGAATCCCCTGAAGAAAATTCACACAGCAAGTTGGAACAGCATAATCTGAAGCTCCAGTGGGTTTGGATTAAGTATAAGGCATTTTACTATAAGGCATTTTACCATTGTGTTGAACTACTTAAAAATATCACAGACCCACAGACTAGAAATGTGATTATTTTGTCCCCCTTGATTAGAGAGTAACATCTATTTTATAACTGTACAAGTTCCTGTTAAGGGCACAGACTATCATAACAACTGCACTCGGAACTATTTCATTTCTTAAAACAGTGGATGTAGCCTGATTTGCATATTCAACTGTTTTCATCAGCATCCACCTCAGTCTTTTTCTGTTAATTTCGTGCTGTCTTGCTGTTTTTAAGATGTTAAAGCATCACAGATACTAAAACCTGAAACTCAATTTACATAGCTTGGAAATTTTTTTCCAGAAATGTTTGTCTTTAGACAATACTAGAAAATGTTGTCTATATGCATAAGTAGCTCCAAAGTGAGCCATGACAGTGTCTATGTAGTATCAGAAATTATTTCAGTGTGCTTAAAACTATTCACTGCACATCATCCTGCAAACAAAGTAACTCAAGAAGTCAGAGCTACATATTTGGTACAGAGCTGTAGTAGAGCTACGCTTAAAGAAACAGCAGATTGGCAGCTCGGAGGTTAAACTGGTAACTGCGAAAAGGGACTGAGCTTCAGCTTCCGTAATTCTTGCTATTTAAAGTGAATTAATGCTCCTTGTTTAAACCCAGATATTACTCAAGAAGCTGCAAGAGAAGGATGGGTGCCACAGGAAAGAAAGAAGTGTTAGAGATCTTTGAGCTTCCTTCAGCCTTTTTGTGGGAGGAAGAAAGAGGGATTATAGCACAAACATGAGGAGACAGGTTCAACTCTTGATTACAAAAAAAACCATCAGGGAAACAGCTGTAATTTCACAAATATGAAATTAATGGATATGAAATAAGAATTGGGTTCAGATAGCCTTTACTTAGAGACCACTACATACAGCTCTAACCTAAAAAAAAAAATTAACTTGGGAGTAAATGATATTAGCATCTTTTTGGCCTTTGTCCATGACTATAAGATGGCATTAGTATAAATGTGACTCAGACTTGAGATCCCTGATCACTATTGCAGCCAAGAGCCTAAGTATATGAAATCTCCTTGGCTCTGCTAAAGCACTAGTGCTAAATTCTCGGAAATGATAACACTGATTCATCTCAAAACAGTCTATATATAACAGCAAGACTAGGCACACATAAAATTATGCACTATCTTGCCCCAAGGTTAGCAACATATTCCTAGTAGAAGGAAGAATGTTATTTTCATTCCCTGCAATCATGTGATAAATAGCTGTAGGGCAGATTCAGCAAGATCTCGAAGGTTATGATTTTACAATATAATGAATGTATGTCTAGCTCTCTGCCACCTGAAAAAGCAGCAAAACAAAGCAGGACTTGTCAGTATTTTGCTTATGGCAGAAATCAGACATTGTCCAGAACCCTTTATGAGACACACTGCTACTTCTTAACTAGTTTGATTACAACATTGACTCCAATACTTCAACAGCTCAGCTTTCCAGCATATGGCATAATTGGAAGCAGCAGCCAGCAGGTATCACATGTGAATGGAAAACGTCTCATACTGAGTAACTACTGACTGTATCAAATATGTGGTCTTGTAGGTAGGTTGGCAGGAGAACATAGTACTAATAAAAGTACATTGACAATGAGAGGATGGGTGGAACACCTGTGCAGTATATGAGGCAAGCAAATTACCTAGGAAGTTTAGAAGTAGAAAACATCAAAAAAAGTCACTGAGATTAGTTAAAAAATAAAGAGATGAGACAACACAAAGGAACATTTTAAGACATATAAACGCCAAACCTATGGACAGTTTCAGGCAAAACTTTAAAAAAAGGTGGAAGACATACACTGAGATGTGCATTCTTAGGAGCAGGCAGACTCAAGCTACTGAACAAAAAAAACTCAGAGGAGGCAACTCATGCCCAGGACTGCTCACCTCACTTGTAAAGGAACTGACATTTGTTCCTAGTCTACTCATTTATTGCCAGCATGGAGTAGACCATGGATGAAATGTTTTATTCTGATCATGCTTCCTATAAAATACTGTGTTTTACTTCAGTAAAAATTGAATACAGGCATATCTATACCATCACCATCATGATGTAATGACCTGTGCTGAATTAACGTTTGATTTTGGTGAGTCATATTACTTCGTCTTAGGGGGTGACTGAGTTATAGCCATTGTATGCAGCTGCAATCACTGGCAATCGAGCATAGCTTGCAGAACAGTAACACCGACACTGAAGATGTATGAAAATGCATTGGACTTAAACCAGATGGTGATGCAAGCCCGGCAGGAACTCTTAAGGGTACCTCTGCTAATATCATCAGTATTATATGTGAAAGTCCAAGGACTTTAATTCAACCACAGGACCAATTGTATGGTTTTGCCAGACAGTAGGACAGACTCTCTTGGCATCACCTGAGAAGTGTTAAAGGACCTAGTGTAAGTACACATATAATTCATATCCTCAAAGGCACCTCAGTGCAAGACAGTGCAGCATGATTTCACACTGAAGTAGGTAAGGCAGTATAAAATCCTGCTAAAGATAAGGTTCTGTAGTTTCACCTGTACATAGCCAGCAGAGATCAACCCCAAGTGTATTGTTTTGGGCTGACCTCGATCAGCTACATCAATGTACAAAATACCTGCTTCTTGTCTCCATAAGGATTTTACATTTTGGCAGATACCTCACAACAGCAATCTTGATATAAAATACTTTTCTTTTTTCAGTGAAGATAGACTCTTAATAAAAATGAGAAAAAGGCACATTGTGTTTAAAGAGTAATGAGTGTACAGCACAGTCCAAATGTAAATGAGGTTAGATCTATCTCAGTCAATTCCATTGTGCAGAAAAAGACAAAACCGAACTTTCTCCCTTTGTATTTCAAAAGATTTCTATGAGCAGCAAAATTTACAGGAGAAAATGCCAAACAAATTGGCTTCACAGATAGAAAGAGTCATATGATTTCTTCATGTTTACAAGACTGAATCTTCTGTTGCAAGAGTTAATGAGCTTTGTGAGAGTTACTATGGCATGGCTTATAAGCTTCAGCGAGATGTGGTGGCAGTTCAGATTTCATGACAGAATGCTAACTTATCTCTGCTACTGAAAAAACTAATGAGGTGGTATATAGCTGCAGAGCAGTGTTACATGCAGTGATATGCAGGTTTTTCGGGATTCTCATTATCTATGTAACTGTATCGACATAAAAGTAATGAAAACCCAAAACAGGTAGCAAAAGCTTAAGGCTTTAAAGCTGGAATAGAATTGTGTCAGTGTTTTCTAACAGAAATATTTAAGTAATCTCAGAAAAAGCCCCCGATACTCCTGCTAGGGTTTTCTGCTAGGTCTAAGGTCTCATGGGTAGTGCTTAGGTGAAGATCACAATTAAGCTAACACAGGCAATTTATTCTCATGCTGGTTTTATTCCAGTTGAGGCAATGGCATAATGTTAAGCAGTCTTAAGGATTCTCTCTGTTATGCTTGTTGCCTATGGCTTTTAATTGAAGGTGCAATCACAGCATCCCTATCAGATGCCAAATGTCATGAGCAGTAGCAAGCAGGAGCACATAGTGCAGAGGGTTCTCCTGACCCCCAACTATCTTTACTGAGGACAGCAGGATGTAAGAGATAACACTTTTCAGTAGCTAGAGGCTTACTGAAATGAATTTCCACAATGCTAAATACAACTAAGGCTGGTATTTAGCACTAGGACATGAAAATGTTAAATAATACCAAGTATGAGACAGTGAAAGCAGAATGTTTTTTAATGTGGTCACCACTGATCCAAAGAATGAAAGTTCTAAAACTGGGAATTACTTCTGTGACATACTTATGACAGATAAATGTCACAGATGACAACAAGACATGCTTTGTCTGGAGGTGATCTGCACCATCTATAAAGCTTCAGCAAGCACTGAATGAAACTGCTCTGCTGAAAAGTGCTCCGCACACTGCTTTGAAGAAGTAGACTCAAGGATCACTGACAATCTGTATATCACAGCAGCACTGCCAGCTTTCTTATTAAAGAATAAGTTTTCCTACAAGTTCAGTCATCTTTAAACCATTTTGAAATGTAAAGATATATGAATGTTTTCATCTCTCATCCCAATCTCCCTTTCAAATTCTTGAATTCAAGAAGCACTATCCAGTTACTGAGTTGCAATCTCCACTCTTCTGCTTTGTGATTTACATCTTTTGTTCTTGTTTTCAGAATCAATTTTCTATCATAAGTCTGTGAGATAGCACACCTACTACAAATTGTGAATGCATTATGCCATATATGAGAAAAGTATGAATGATCTTACAAAAAGAAAAGAAAAAAAGTGAGCGAGTAAAACATACATGAAATAATTATTTTGTCTACGTGTTTTAACTACAACAGATATAGGATGGCTTTCCATATTATGCTGCTATCCATATATGCTTCCAAATGCTTAAAATCTTGACTCTTAAAGAGGATGGTTCATTAAAAGTCTTTGTGTGGACACAAGGAATGTGTGGTTATGAACTGGGTGTACTACAGCAGATCATACATAAAATGTGCCACTTCTGCACTGTGATACTATTTATTTGAGGGGAAAACTCAGATTACTAATACGTGCATAAATACGTTTTACAAAAATAAGTGTGCTTGGAGAATAAAAGAAGAGATTAAAAAGAGAAACATGAAAGGACAGAGACAGTATCTCATAAAAGAAAGAGATGTATTTCAGCATCAGCCAAATGTTACTATTTTTCATATCATTTATAGTGGAAGCTTGAAGACTAAAATGCTTCACAAGCCATTAGTTTCTTGGTACTCTGTGACAGATTAGAATATTTCTTAATCAACTGCTAAAGCACAGAAGAAGGCCAAAGCCTAGATTCAGCAAAGTTGAGTAATGTTGAAATCCAGGGATGTTCAGTGAGGATGCTATCAATAGACACATCACAGAACCACAGAAGTGCATCAGTTTCTCAAACCCCTCAGAAAGCACCTATGCTTTTGTCCACTTCTTAGTCCAGAATTTGAAAATCACATTAAGAAACAAAAGTTCTGATTTGTACTCAGGGAAGCAGATCAAAACCCCAAAAATGTTACACGATTCAAATTACTTGCTGAAGGTTCTGGATGTCCCTTTGCCTGGAGGCAGTCTGAAAGCCTACACAGCCCACCCAGAAGTAGTCCTGCCCTACTGGTTAAATACTTTGGGCTGCATGAGGTTTTTTGCAGTGCATTACGACTACAGAAAGAATGAAAAATAACAAAATTAAGTGTATTTAAGTCTCATACATACTGTCATCTCATTCACACAGGATTGACATTCACAAAATTCATACAGATAGTCACCTACAACTCCACTGTTGACCTGGACTGTACAAGTGCTCTCAACAGAATGGACATCAGAAGCCAAGACAAACAGGACTGGGGTGGCCTCCCTTCACTATACCCATGTTTCTCATCTGTTACTCCACTATAGAAAAATATTGCCATTTTTAAGTTTCAGGAAGAAAAAAGATGTTGTAAAATAAAAATAAAATTCCAGTCACAGCAGCGGATCACCTATCTTGTCTCATTTTGTACTTCTGTTGATTGACAACCTGGTGCTCTTGTAGCATACAAAGGCAAAAATCAGGCGTTCATTTCAAACTGAAATGTTTGACAGATGTAACAGCTTTCTGCAATGAAACTGATGAAATCTCAAATAGCAAAGTCCATCTCCTGTACAGTAGAGAGATTAAATTTCAACAGGCAATGTTTACTGTCCTTAGCAGATGCAGATTTAATTTGGGGGGGTGGGTGTTTTTCGTTTGTTTGTTTTTGTTTGGTTGGGGTTTCTGTTTCTTTTGTTAGTTTCTTATTCATCTGGCAGTAGTCAAAAATCTGGGAGATGACTAGGGCTTTGCAACCGGTACACAGCCTACCTCCTGCTGCTCTGGATGCTGCACACTTCAAAACGATCCATGTATCAGGGTACTGTTGTCACAAACTGAAGGCAATTTCAAATTCTCTTAGTGGTAACACTAGCACATCAATGATATTTTGACCTGTATTTTTGCAACGGTGAAAGGAAGCAGTCTGACAACTGAGTGAAAATTCATACTGCTATAGACACATACCTTTTACCAGAGAGGCAAAAGAAACATTTTTACACTATAATGTGAATGGCCTGTACTAAGCTTCACAGAGCAAGGTACCAAGGAACATGCAGTGCTGAGGAAAAACAGCAATACTCAGAACAGCACCAAAACAAAATAACTGATGTTTCATTTCACTGTCTTACTAAAACAGATAGCTGATAGCCAGATAACAATTTAATAAGAAGTCAGTAAGACTCTTTCTGCTGATTTGGAAGCCTTTGAATTTGAGTCATAACCTAAAGAAGACTGTTCCAAAGGCAACTCTGCACATACATTTTTGTGCCCACATGCACTATTCAAATAATACCTTCACTTAAAGAAATACATAACCTTAAAACCCTTCTCTCAACTTCAGTCAGAAAAATGGACTAGATAATGCTCTTCACCAGGAAAGTGAAGAATATAGACCACACCGAATTATACTCTTCACTGGACATGGGATGCATCTCAGCAAACGGTGTTGCTTAGCTTTGGGAAACAGCTTAAAGCACCATATTTTTTTCAGGGTGGAGTAGATCTCAAACCCAGTGAAGCAGATTACATGTGTTATACAATTAGAAGTCAGACAAGATGAATCCCACCATAGTGTCAACAGAAGCAAAATGCACTGTGTGCACAGGCACTACCAGCTAAGTGTACTGGTGAAAACTGCACAAATTATACTTTCTGTGAACATCACTCACAGAAATAAGGCTAGATCCATAATCAGAAGCTGGGCACCTGAAGCAATCATGTTCAGATATATTCATTACATGCTGCAAGAAGAGGGACTGGAATAACAACAATATTCCCAACACCTATCTCACTGAATGGAAAGCTACTAAAACCAGGAGTTAAATATCACTCCCTTTCTGTCTGTGCATCCTGTCAACACAGGAAGGAGTGTTCCCTTAAAATTCATTAGTCTGCACCCTTCTCTGGAGCTCCTGGATCCCTTCCTGTAAAATCAAACTTTTGTGAAAGCTTTCTTACAAAAAATTCTGGTAAGAGAAGATAGACCTCAGTGGTCAAAGCATTTCACCATGAAGTTCAGAGAGCAGCTACACAGGTCATATGTAGAAACATATGTATCCCACAGAACCTTTACATCAGAAATGCAATTGCCTCCACAACCCACGTGTTTCGAAGGTGACAGATACTTACATCTAGAGGGTTTAGCCATTTAAGAGATACTACTGCTGGCTACCAATGAACAAGGGGCTGTAAGAATAGCAAATACCATTCACAACTGAAGCATGGTCTTCCTCTTGACTTTTTCAGTGTTTTCAAGACTGTATGACCTTATAAGGCATAGGCTAAATTAGTTCATTTGATGAAAAATATTGTACAGGCAGACATTTAACACTTTTTACGATTAGGAAAACCAAGCACAGATTTTTCTTAGGAAAACCAAGCACAGATTTTTCTTACTAGTAACACATGAAAGCCTAGGACATACTAAGAACATCCTCCAGAGCAACAAATAAAGCATCTGATGATTTCACTGGAAGGAATGAGGGCGAATGAACGAATATCAGTTTCGGGCGACAAAATGTTTTATAAATCAATACCAATAGTGATTCCCTGTCAGCAATCAGCCAGTGAGAACATCCGATTTCAATTTTTGGACTGGGGAGAGGCTGTTATTTTAAAACCCTGCCTTTCTGTGAACCTGGGGGAGTAAACAAAAGAAGGAAAAAAAATCTGACAGCTGATCTTTCCCATTTTATTAAATTCAGCTCAAAATAAAATTATTTTAAATTAACTTCACTCCTGATTAATTTTACATATTTTTTAGATTTTGGAAATATTATCTCAACATCATCCTATTACTTTTATAAAGAAGTTAACATTAGAAAGAGCTGCAGATGGAATAAATCAGCAGATCTATCCCAGCTTGGATTCAATTTCAAATGATGAACTGTTACTCTAGAAAAAGGCTCTTTATAGTCCTCTTGTAACAGGAAGTGTGCGTTTTCCAGACCAACTTTCAAGTAATAATATTAATATTTGTGCATAAAAAGTTCAGTGTGACGTCACAAAAGGAATGGCAAAACTACAACATCAGGTCATAGGAAGCTACAGACTCTACACACCAAAAAATCCTGAAAAATGCTGAATTACAAAATTTTCTGTCTGTGCAACAGAAGATGCAGGACAACCCATGCCAAGACTTTAAAACAAATCTCCCCTGCTACTCACTTGCTGCAAAAGAAAAGAGAAGCAGGAAAGAATGGGTAACTTTTGAGACTGGTACAAATTAAGACACCTCAGTATGATTACAAATCAGATTTTTAACTACCTTTCTGTGTATTATCACATATAATTCACAGTATACACAAAACCCAAAAATTAAATTTGGAATGAAGGCCAAATCATTCCAAGATTTGAAAGTCCCAATATTTTTAGCAAGATCAACATGAATTCTGTACCAAAACTGTAGTGGCCTTTATGTTTTCCTGAAACCCAGTGGTTCCAGGAATAATATACACATGGGTTTGTACAGCTACAACAATGTTGATATTCAAAACAATTTTTTTTTTTTATTTCAAGTTTTCATAATTTCACAACCAATGAAAAAGTAGCAATATCAGTTTAAGGCATCTACTGTCAGAAATAGCTATTTCTGCTTCAAGAGAGAGTTTATAGCTCACTAGAAAATAATCCATTACAAGAAAATTATTGCAACTCCATTAGGGGGAACTTTTTGTGTATAGTATTTTAATTGTAAGGGAATGTTTAACATGCATTTTGTTTCTAGACTAGCACTTAAAATCTCAGTTGGGTAAGATGCTAAAGCCCCTTAGATAGCAAATGTCTTTCTAAAAAATGCCAGTAGAAACGAACAAGAGATGTTCTCCTCCCCCCACATTTCAGTAAAATATGATAGCATCCATTCATCTCTTATCTACAGTCTGGGAAATCTTTCCACTCAATGGAATGTTATCTCATATAAACCAGAAGAAGTGCCCACATCAGTGTATGGGGATAAATCATTTTACATACATTGTGCCACAAGCTGGAAAGCCAAAGAAATAAAAGAAGGGAAAAGTAATACATGATTCTATGTATGTTTTTTCTTCAGCAAAGACATGGACATTGCACAATCAATGCGACATGACTGTACTTGAATAGCAACTGAGTAAATTTACGAGTATAACTTTTACAGACCACCATGATGTTCTGTGAAAGAAGTGACACCAAAAATTCAGGTATCACCTGTAATTCCTGTTAGATCTTTCAGAACATTATATGTCCATTTTGTCAGTTAAATCCTATATGTTCAATGCAATTAAAAGGTAAAGTAAGAAGATACAGCATCTTCTGAACTAAATGAAACTTGAACCCAGCTATATTTGAACAGAAATTGCCTAGATGAGGATCTATCCATAGGCATTACATATCCAGCCCTTGGACAGTATTTATCAAGATAAAAACTTCTATTGTAAAAGTAAGAATCCTAGAACTGATGGAGCAAAACTACTCAGGGCTTGAAACCTGCACCTCAGACAGGTAGACTGTGCCCGTAAAGAGCTACTGAATGTATAATAGGTCACAGTTTTCATATCTTTAACATCTGTTGTTTATACCCAAGAAAGCACATCAGGGGCAAGAAAATTAATTCCCCAATTGCTGTCAACTGCGTTAGGGAACAGCAATAAACAGCTTACTGTAAGCCTCTAGCTACAATAAAATTGCTGTCAATAAAGTGTGGCTGATATGGTTTTGCTGAGCTAGAAGAAGAGATTCTTTTGAAGTGAAAATCTGAACGGAAACTAAAAAGATTCTCCCTTGCTCCTATATACAAAAGAACATTATCACAATATTGCAATAGCATAAAACTCTCAAGATCCAGTTCTCACTCACATGTGTGGCAAAAATTTCTTAGCATATGTGAAACTTTGGCTTTGGATATTTGGGACAGATGAGACTTCAGTGATTCTGATAAAAATCTTTTGCACAGCAAACATTTAAAGAGAAATGAAGATTACTAAGCTTTTACTGTCTGATCTGTATACACAAAATGTTCCCTACTCTAGTTTAGCATGTCTACTGTCACTATTGAAAATGGTATTATAGCTTAAGGTTATGTTCAGATTTCCATTATAACTCCCAGTTTTCACATGCTCTTAACTTTCTGAAAAATTCTTCTTTTCAGCTGAAATTTTGCATGCTTGGTCTCAGCTCAAAGATGAATTTCTTTAGACAGTCGAGCAAAATCTGTTAACCTATTTTTCAGTTATACAACAATAGAAAAAATACACTGTACATTATCACCATTTCAAATATTTTAGTATAGATATATAAATATACAGAACTAGAAAACAATTGAATTTTACATGCAGACATTTTTCCAGATGACTAGTCCTCAGCCAAGACTAATATCCATGCTAACACATAAACCAAATTAAGCATACAAAAGAATGTATGTATTTTTTATTTATACTAAGTGATGAAACAAGGCCACTAAAAATAATACTGTGTGCAGAATTGTGGAATGCTATGGTTACAGAATTTTAATATTTGCAGGTGACGTAAGCTCTGCACTGCTGTTCCAATGCAGATTTCCATCAACTTATGCACCTTGAAATTGCCATTCTAAGCGTATCAAAGTAAGAGTCATTAATGTTTTCAGCTTTTCTTTTCTCTTACATAAACTCCAAACTTACAAATTTAAGCACTCCAGAGGAAGATAACGTCAATTAGATTTGCCACATAAAGCTTAAGTGATGTGCATTGATCAGCAGGAGCCTGGCTACTTGTTCCTTGATCAGGCAAGCAGTCCATTGGCTGAAAAAGGAATAAAGCAACCTCCACAGAGCTTATGTTACCGAGTATAAGATTAAAAATATACTTTAGTATGGAATGTATTTAATGTGTCATTCAAGCACCAAATCCATAATTTCTGCCACTAGAGCAGAGAAATACAAGGACAGTGTTAACATATATTCAGCTTTCCTGAATCTACTAGAACTGTGCACATTTCCAAAATTTCTAAATTATCATCTTGATTCAGAAAAGTGCTTATAGTGTGCTTACGACTCTTTCTTGAAGACAACATCTCAAGTGACTTGGACTTTAAGGATCTGCTTCATTTCTACCACGTTAAATGAAAATTAAGCACATGCCTAAATGCATTTTGATTAGGAATGAAGGTTTTGCCCATAACCTATACTGATACGTATTTTTAAACCTGTGTTATTTGTCACTGCTGTGCTTTAAATCTGATTAAATGAAGTTGTTATAATTTAAAATTGGGATAACCACAGTAAATTGGCCCTAATTTCTTTTATTATTTAAACTATTGTTAATCTAATGACATTGAGTAGGAGTTTTTGTCTGTTTATTTGCTTTTCAAAAGAGGTCTTTCACATAGAAGAATACAACATGTCGTCTTCTGCTGTATTTCTATGTAGCTGTTTGGTGTAATGACTTACTAATTTGAAGCGTATTTTAAAGTTCAATCAAATACTGAAAAGAACACTGATTGAGAAGCCTGCATAGATTTCAGTATTCTTTATGAGTCATAACACTGATTTTGGAAGCTTAGCTATATAAGCTGGTGGTGTGCAACAGCCTTTCCATACTCCTAATTATGTGAATTAGCATTTAGAACAATCCCAAGTTCAAGTATTCAAAAATGCTCTTTTCAGAGCATCCACCAGGTTTACTGCAAGATAGGCACTTGAAGGAGGCTTTGGTTTTCATACTGGGTACTTGTGAAACATCGGTCTGTACAATTCGAAGTCACATGTAAAGACTTAACCACAGAATTTCCACTAAATTTATTGATGATTGCACAAAAATTGCCCACCAAAAAAAAACCAACAAGAAACCCCACAACCCCCCCCCCCAAAAACCTAAGAATTTTTTTATTGAACAATATATATTTTTTAATTCTAAAAGCTTTTTGACTTAAGACCCAGTTCTAACAGATTTCTAGGGCCACATGCCCATCAAAAGTAACAGGATTTTGCTTGAATGAAGTCCAAGGGCTGACTTAGGTCTCAGATCTTTGCTAATATTAATGTATCTGCAAGACACTGCATGTGTGTTTACCTTGGACTAAAAGAAACTGTACGTAAAGGTGGATGATGCTAGTATTTCTTAGACATATATTTATCCTATATTTCATCTTTCCCTATCCTAACATCTTCCACAACAATTCCCCCGTTCTTTACAAAACACACCAAGTTACTGAAGTCACACGAGTAACTTAACTCAACATTAGATGCAGAGAAATTAGTTATGTTAAACCTGAAGACAACAGTACAATGGCACAGAACTAAGTATCTCTTCCTAAAGGAATTTGTAAACATTTTTTTCAGATGCGGTAGCATTAGCACAGACTACTATTCAGTAAGATCTTTAAATCTGAATACTTTGCTTAAAGGCCATACTCTATCACAAGCTAAAAGAAAGACCTATGACGGTGTATTTCACTCCTGTGCCAATGAATATTAGCTAAGATGCATCCTAATTTCAGGAATTACAGACAGAAGAATAGGAAGATTGTTTATGATTACTACCATTGCTGGTTATACTACTCCAGCCAAAATTGACA
Organism: Gymnorhina tibicen; assembly: GCA_013399875.1. Taxonomy (NCBI): domain Eukaryota; kingdom Metazoa; phylum Chordata; class Aves; order Passeriformes; family Artamidae; genus Gymnorhina; species Gymnorhina tibicen. Next base: position 751,042 of record VXAZ01006383.1, read on the forward strand.
AGGAAGCATAAAAATATTACATCCTGTAACACTCATCATTGGGAGAAAAAAACCAAAAAGACACTGTCTTGTTCCCCACCGAATAAAAATATACAAGCTCAGTTTAGGTAACTGTCTACCTAAAAAAGAGTTGTATTTTCATTTACATATAATAATACAGCTTTTGCAGGGAGCAATCCAAATCAAGAGTATCTGCTGAGTTCAAAAAGGATACACTAAGACCTCAGTGAAATTTGAATCAGATCCGTATATAGTTATAATTACAGATATTATTAAATGGAGACCAGTGTATTTAATGCAATGAACACAGGTAACTCTGGAAATACCGCCAGGTTTCTTTTGGTATAGATGTGTGAGTTTTTCCCCCTCATGTTCAATTTTGCCATGCAGAGTTTACACATTCTGTCACATAAAAAATTTTGCGTGTCCCAACTGCCCCTAGATACTATGGGGAGTTAAGTCTGAGTTTTCTAATAGAGTCTGGAAAACTAATTAAGCTTAAATTAAAATAATCTCAGAACTGAAAAGGAATGCGTGGTTTCGGGGGACTACATTTCGCAACCAAAACTGAGGAGAAAACTTCAGACAAGTAAGCAGAGATTATGCAGAGCTCTTCCATAATTTTTTGGGGTGTTTTTTTCAATCGGTTCCTTTTTTAACTTACAGTTGACAGTGTGTGTATGGTACTGTGAGATGGCTTGGGGAGTATACCCTTCTTTAAAGTCCCTTAGAGAGATTGGGGGTTTGTGAGATTCTTCTGTGGTGTTTTCAGTGTCTCTTTTTAAGAAGGAGTTGTGTCAGAGCAGTTACTTTAGCAGAACTGCCTGCAAAGTGCTTGTTTTATTCCTAGCACCTTGTTAGTGTGACATCTTACAGACACCCAAAGCCAAGACACGCTTCTGGGAACGGCACATTCGTCTCAGATAAGGCTAATGCAACAGCAAGAGGATGACTTTGTCCTCAACTCGGCTACTGTCAAAATCTTTTTTCAAAGACAAGCCTAAATGTGTCTCCCTTGGTTCCCTAGGATCCATATCCCTAACAAATTCAGACAAATCACTATCACTTGAACGGTACTGCGCCGGCAAGGAACACGGATGCGACTCCCAACACCGACCGAGCCTCTGCGGCGACGGAGCACCGAGGAAGCCGCCTCTCAAAGACGCAGACTTAACCCGTGCCCGCTCCGGCGCGCCTCTCGTTCAATAAAGGGTTCTTTGGCCGGAACGCCGGCCCGGCCCNGGGCCAGCGCGCGCCGCGCGGTGCCTTGGCGCCATCTACGGGCCGCGCGCGCGCGCGCTCCCGCGGCGCCCGAAGACGAGCGCCCGTAAAATAAATTAAGACAGCACCGCATTTAAATCTTTATTAGCAAGGAATTATTAGACCTAAGAAAAAAAACCTAATGCTGGATTTGGTTGAAATATGAGTCTCTCAGCCTCCTAATCCCTCTTCATATGGCGTGTTTCACAGTTTAAAATGAGCTATGTCAGATCACTTATGCATTACTAAGAGGAGAAAATATTTACAATGGACGGACTTTTTTTTCTTTTTCCTGCATAATTCAGATGTATTCAGAGAACGCATTCCTTTCAAAAGTATGCTTTGGCCATTTTTTAAAATATGCAGCAAACTGTCTATGTGATACCAACTTTCATCTATTACAACAAAATCATGTTGAATTCAAACAAGAGGAAGACTTACGTATGGCTTAGTTATATCCTACCAATAAACCACGTGCTTCACTGATGCAGTAGCTTGGAAATTTGGCTGTCTTTGTTAGGGAAAAAAAATTAACCCTTTTAGTAACACTAACTTAGCAAGGTTCCAAATGAGCTTGAAACGGAAAAGAAATTCAAGCCAATTCACTTTGAAATTTGAAACAATGTACATATCCCTTCAATCTTGAAACAGTCAAATTTCTGACTGACATTTAGCATTTAAGGAACCAGTTCTTCAATAACTTTTACAATTGGACAGTTAAATACTGGGGAGAAAAAAAAAAAAGTCTTTTTCTTCAGTTTTGTTTATGCACAGGTATATGCACATGCACAAAGGCGTAACAGTCCTCTAACAATCAAAATTCTTCAAAACCCAAAGTATCAGAGGCATTTTGCAAATGCATTATTAAGCCCCAGGTAAATGATAAAGGGGTCAAGGTTTTCCTTTGTTTATTTGCTCTTGCTTTTGGTGTTCAGTTTGGTTTTTTTTTTTTTTTTTGTTCCCCCCATAATGTTAACTAAATTAAATTAGAATGAAACAAAAAAAAACCCCACAACACAGTGGCACTTTTAATACTGGTTGATCGGGCACTTGTATGCAGTACTTATAGACCAGTAAAAGTGCTCGTTTACCTGTCTGGTGTGTAAGGGGCCCTTTGTCTTGAAGCCTCCTTGGGAACTGCACTCTGAGGCACTGAAGTGATCTGAACTAGTGGAAGAGCGTTTGGAAAGGGTGTCACAACCACCAACAAAGGTGTTGTCCAATGGGAGTTCCTGAATCACATGGTGCTTTTTCACTGAAACTGGAGTGTCAGGTTTGAGATGAAAAGCAGACTGCGGAGAGGCAGATTTGTAATGCTTGGCAAGATCAGGACTGTTAGGCTTAAAGGTTGTTGGTGGTGCTGTGCCCCAATCAAATCTTCCTATACTTTGCTCCTCCAGCTCTGCTGGAAGGCTTATTGTCCCGTTGATAGGTTCATGAACTGCATCATCAGGTTTGGACTCCTCAATGGTCACAAAGTTCAAAAGGGAGCTCTTTGGAGATTTCCTTTTCTTCCTTTTCTTTTTCTTGTTTTGCTTGTTTTCCTGATTGGGAGACATCCACTCAGCACCTTGCTTGCTTCTCTGGGCAGCTTTGAATCTGGACGCATGTCGACAGCGAACAAGAACTGTGACAAATATCACCACTATGACAACCATGGCACCCGCCACAATAGCAATCATGATTGTGAGATAGTCCTCGTTTTGGTAGGGTTGGCTACTGTCCCCTATGTTCCGATCCAAAGGTGTTTCCATAGTCCTGCGTATCAAGTCATAAATATAAGAGGCATTTCCAGCAGTATCATTTACATATAAAAATACAAGCACAAGAGTATGCAGGGATTTGGGATAACCCAAATCACTTATGTTGACAACTAAGCGATGCAGCCCCACATCATTAGGAGTTGGTTTTTCTTCCAGAGTGATATTACCTGTCACTGGATCAATCCGAAACAAACCCTTGTTATTGCCACTTACAATCGTGTACTTCAGCTCAGCATTCATGCCAGTGTCTATATCCACAGCAAAGACTTCGGCTACCACCGATCCTGGAATTGCTGAGAGTGGCACTAGCTTAAAAGAAGTATTAGAAGGTGGGTAGATGACAACAGGACTGTTATCATTAACATCCATCACATTTATGGTTACTTTCGCTGTAGAAGAGCGAGGAGGTTGCCCTCCATCCACTGCCTTAACATCAAAGGTGTAAGAGCTCTGCTGTTCTCGATCAAAAGAAACATTGGACTTTATAACTCCAGAGTATGGATCCAGCACAAAGTTTTCATTGTCATTCAGGATGGAAAGGGTCACTGCTTTATTTTCCCCAGCATCTGCATCGGTCACTGTGATCACCCCCACCGTGCTATACTTTGGTAAGTTCTCTGATACGAAAAACTGGAAATGATTATGAGTAAATTTGGGACTGTTGTCATTTTCATCCAACACAGTAACAATTACAGCTGCTTGACTCTGCAAAGGAGGGGTGCCGTTGTCTCGGGCTGTAACAGTGAAAATGAAACGCTCCTGCTCTTCTCTGTCAAAAACTCTGGAGGCTGTCAAAACTCCTGTCTTTCGATCCAGATCGAAAAAGGAGGCATTAGGACCAAGCTGATAAACAATGTCTGCATTTTTCCCACTGTCTTCATCTGTGGCACTAATAGTTGTTAAGTATAGACCACGCCGGTTGTTTTCAGAAACTGACAGCTCAATTACAGGCTGGCTGAAAATCGGAGGGTTGTCATTTTCATCCTCCAGCTTAACTCTTACCAGGGCAGTCTGGTTCAAACTGGGCTTGCCAGAATCAGAAGCCACAATTTTAAAGCTGAATTCTTTGGTGCCCTCATAGTCCAACAAGGAAGATGTCTCTAACAAATATTGGTTGTCGTAAACTGCTTTCAAGTGGAAGGGGACCTCTCTCTCAATGAAACAGATCACTTTGCCATTCACATCAGTGTCCTTATCTGAAACTGTAATTAGGGCAATCTTTGTATTGATGGGATCTTTCTCAGATAAGTACACTGTGCCATTGATGGGACTTATTATGTACCTGAGGTCTATGTTGGGAGGGTTATCATTTACATCAGTGACATTGATGGTGACAGTTGCCCGGGCTGGTGTAGAGCTACCATCACTAGCCAGCACTGTCACTTTGTGAATAGCAGTCTCTTCCCGATCTAAGGACCTCTGAACTGTAATCAGCCCTGTAGTGTTGTTTAAAGCAAAAAATCTTTTGGTTGCAGGGGCGACTTGGGCACCAAAAATATATCTGATTTCCGCATTGCTTCCTATATCAGCATCTGTAGCATGAAGCTGAATTACAGAGGTGCCTACAGGGGCATTCTCTGGTATATGGACCTCTACTTGACTCTCTTTAAACACTGGCCTGTTATCATTGACATCACTTACTGTGACTTGCAGGATAGCTGTGCTGGATTTCTGGGGGGTACCTCCATCCTCCACTTTGATTTTCATCACATAGGTGTCCTTTTGCTCTCTGTCCAAGTTCTGCTGCACAATCAGCTGAGGCCATTTCTCCCCTTCTGGAGTTTCTACAATATCCAGTCCAAAGACACTCTGCCCGTTTAACAACTCATAGTGCTGCACACCGTTGAAACCTGTGTCAGGATCTGTTGCTGATGGGATTGGAAAGCGACTGTTGATCAGAGTGTTTTCTGGGATGGAGATATTGATGACAGGGGATGGAAACATAGGCGCATTGTCATTAGTATCCTTTACAATGATTTTTATTTTGATCAGCCTAAAAAAGTCATTGGGGAGAATCACCACTTCAAGTTCAAAGAAACACTCGTTTTCTTCTGCATAGGAAGCTCCAGCACATAGTTTTTCTCTGTCTATTCTGTTAGACGTTGTAAAGATTTCCCCCGTGTTACTGGACACTTTGACCAGAGGTGCATCCCCTGCTTTAGACACCAGTCTGTAGACAAGGCTGGCACTGGTCCCTGTGGCAGCATTGATATGAGAAATGTTCAGGTCCTTTGGTATGTTCCCTATGGGTACGTTTTCAGGCAGCTCCTCTCTAATAGTGTAAATAAGTTCTTGAGCTATAGCAGAATCCAGCCTTAAACAGGCAATCAAAGCGGCCAACAGATAAAAATCCCTCAGGTCCATGATAATGTTTTTATTCTCCTTTCACGGATTTTAGGACTTAAAGGTTTCCAGAGAGGAATGATGTGCGATTTGCAAGAGGAGGCATGCATGGACTGCAGGATGCATTACATCTCATTTCTTATTTGGAGACATCACTGTCAACACAACCACACAGAACAGCATTATTGTTTTTTTAGGCATGATAAATCCACAATCTCCAACTACTACTTGTTTTTGCAATGCACGCTTCCAGCAGTACATTTTCCTAGTGCTCCCTTTTACAAGCAAGCCCTCCGGACAAATGCACCAATATCCCATCGGCTGCATTTGCACAGAGTGCAAATGAAAATAACTACTTGCAGGATTAAGGGTAGCAACTGTTTCGACACGTACTTTCTGAATAATTTCTTGGTACACTGTGTAATCTGTAACGTGCATTCCCCCTCTACCCTCCTCCACCCAGTCATTTGGTGCAAGTAAAAAACCTTCCCGGACTTCTGGATCCTAACTGCTATGTCAGCTGCCAAATGTAATTTGCTGTTTGCTTCCATACATATTTTTTAGCTCTTGCTAACCAGATTTTCTTCTGCTTGCTGTGCCTTGCATGCCCCTCTATAGCTATCGTACTGGGAAATAACCACCCGGACATGCTGCTGCTGCAGCAGTCGTCACTGGCTACTTCACATCCCTGTTAACTGATGAGACAATAACAGGACTTACAGTTTCTTACACTCTCAGCTCAATGTTTCTTCTCCAGATGTTGGATACTTCTCCTGTTTAATAACCTAAAACTTTATTTGTTTTTAAACACAGTCTAAATCAGGAGGCTGGAAATTCCAAATGTAACTTAGACGCAAGAAGCATGTTTACAGATGGGGGGGAATATACATTTTCTGATGACACGAGGAGGAAAAAAGGTGCAGCCTTTCCCCGTCGACACTAATCTCCCTTCAGGATGATATTAGCAGCTGTCACATATAAATACTGCAGACTAGTAATGCAGGTGGAAAAAAAAAAAAAAAAAGCGACTGACAGACTTCTGTTTGCATGCACTGTTAGCCGCGAATTATCGAGGTGCAAGGCTGCCAGCACCTACAGTTTGACGGAACTAGGCAGCCCTAAGCACTAATCTTATCTGCATTAAGCTGCACGGTAACTGATGCCTGTGATTACTTCCAACAGAGTAATGCAGGTAGGGATGCAGAGACAGCGAGTAGGTGAGCCTTTCCCACATCATCTACTGAATCCCAAACATTGATTCTTTCCCTAGATAAATATACTGCGTGTCGGCTTTTTTTTTTTCTTTAAAGGAAATGCATCCCAGTGTAAAGGTAACTTTGCACTTACGTTAGTTGTCTACCTTTGACGATCTGCTGCAGCTAAGCAATGATCTGTTCCAGCAGATACAGCACAATGCATCTGGTAAACCACCAGTTTTGGAGAAATCAGCAGCAGCCAAACGCTTCCTCCTCGAGATATGTGTTGCTTCGGGGTGGCAAATTAGCAACTCCAGGGAACAAATTCACAGTTCTGTCGTTAGTCATCCTCTCCACGTTTCATTCCTATGAAGCGGCGATCCTTTGGGTGTCTAACGTGCACGCAACAACCCAAACAAACAGCAAGAGAAAAATCCGGTGCACTTCTTAGAGCGGGGGTATTTTCCACTCTGCACTGCACACCATTCCCATCCCTCTCTCGGCAGAGCAGAGGCAGCTACATGAAGTCTGCAACTTCTGACTGGAAATGGCAAGAGTTGGTCTGGCGGTGCTTCTCCCTCTTTAGCTCTGGGGTGACAGTTGCCCAAAAAAAAAAAAAAAAATTAAAAAAAATCCTAATAGGTTATTGCTTTAGTGACGGGAGGAAGCGGCGGCGCTTTCCCTCCTCCCTCCCTCCCTCCCAGCCTCTCTCCCTCACATACGCTCTCTCCTTCTCCCTCTCTCTCTCTGAACTGAAATTCTTGATATAACTCTCAATAAGCCCAGAGGGAGGGTGNGGAGCGTGGCGGGGAGGAGTGTGGCGGAGAGACGCGGGCGCGGCGCGGGGGTCGCGGCCACCCGGAGGGCGAGCGGGCGCTCCGCGGTCGGAGGCGCAGCGCCCCGGGGGGCGCGGAGGGGAGCGTAGGAGAGGTGGGCGCGGAGGTGGCGGAAAGCAGCGTCGGGTTTGCGCGTAGCTGAGGGGTAATTCGTAAAATAAGGGCTTGGTGTGCGTTTGGGTTGGTGGTGTGGTTTGGGGTTTTTTGGGGGGCGGGGGATGCCCCAGTGCGTGCTCGGTCTCGCTTGCGCGGGGCAGTGCGGCCGCCCGTGGTGCGAGTCGGGCCCGGAGCGGAGCGGTGGCCGTGGGGCCGCCGCCCGGCGCCGCGCAGGTTCGGAGGCAAGCGCCTGCCCCGGCCCGCCTTCGCCCGGTTCGGCCTTATATTTAATACATGCCCTTTCATCTATAATTCAGGCTGCTCTGACTCCAGCCCCGTCTCGGCTCCCATTTACGCCTGCACACCTTTCTCCTTCCCTTTCCCCGAAGGGTCAGCCGAGACACTCGCCAGGGGAGGGAGAGAGCTACTCTGCTGGTTTGGGTTTTGTCTGCTTAAACATTGAACTGGAAAAGATTCCTCCTCTCTGTGGTTTGATAAATAATAAAAGTGATCGTTTCGCCTTCCCCATAAATGACACAGGTAAATTATCCAGCTAGCCACAAAGAAGTATCACATGCCTGGAAGACACTGTAATAAAATGCCAATATATTACAATATGAGTGACCTCAAAAGTGTGACAAGAAGATGATTATAGTGCATTATCTATAGTGCATTATATGTAGTGCCTTTTTCAACGTCTTCTGAAGCATGAATGAACCTTCATTTGACTGTGCTTTTATTGCTAGCTTTTCTCAGCTTGAACTTACAAGCTGTATGACAGAACCTAGCCAATTCCAGGTACGTGGCCACGCTGGCTGCTGGTTCTGGTTAAGCCTTTCAAATATATATGCATAGAAAAAAATCAAAGATAACATCAGCATTTGACTCTTTCTGTGTGTGGTACTATCTCATTTGCACATTTTCAGTTGATAGCATTGGTGAGCTAAAGATGAGTGTTCTACCTTGAAGATTTTACATTTTGAGATGCAGGCTTTTAGCCTCAGACTCCTGTATGTGTCTGCACATAGGATGCACTGTTAAGAAATGGTGGAAACTGCTTGTACCTCTTAGAGGTCAGTAATTTGCATGGCTTGGAATTGTGTGCTACATACTGATAAATGTACATATCCTTGCAAGTCATATGGATGCAGACGCTGTATGTGAACATTGCCCATCCTGTAATCCCATGATGCGTAAAGATTAAAAGCTCTCAGTTTTGCTGTGCTTTGTAGTTGTGTCCGAAATACTCTCGTTACAGATACACACAGAAAAGAAATTGATCCCGGTTTTGATGACATCAAGTAATGTTAGAAAACGGAACTGGATCTAATAATAGTTTAAGAAAAATGTTCATTATGTAATACAGGAAGGATGGCTAGAGCCCCAGCATTGAAAGTCAAGCAAGTGTTATGAAGGAGCAACCTTACTGCCAAACCACTTAGAAAAAGAATTCTGTGAATGAATTAAGTATGCAGTTCTTTTGTCTTTTAAAATACAAAGCAGAACAGCCATTAATAAAGGAGATAATTAGAACTGCTAGCATTCTGTGTAATGCAGTCTGCTTCTGAAATACGGCATGTTTATGTATGCATTAATAATGCACACATTTTTCCTGACACTAGTCATATCACAGCAGTATGGCATCACAGACGTTTTATAGCCTCATTCTAGTAACATCACAGGCATATAACATTCTTATTCTAATCACACCATAGTCATTTCAATGTCACATTGTAGTCACATCACATAGCCTGGTAATAATTATTTAACTTTATTGCTAAGCTGAATAGTTTTCTGTTTGCTCAGGGATGACTTAAACTTGTAGTCAGAACTGATTAGCACATGCTCATAAATGAGTTCTTCTCATGTACACAGGGTTAGACTCATGAAAAGTTAGGAAGAGAAAAAAAAATTCAGTGAACTAGTGTCTGTTGGACTTAAACCCAATGCAATTGCAAGTCACTATAATAGCACATTTTTGCTGTTTTCTGAAGTAATTTTAGAAAGCCAAAGATGTTTACATGCAGATCTGTCATGTTAATGTTTATGTGCTTGCTTTAAAACACTGTAGTTCTTTAAGTAATCATACATTATTAACCTCATGGAAGAGGCAGGTCTTCAAACTGTTGTATTAGTACACCAGATTGTAAATTGAGGCCCAGAGTACCAAAGGGGCTAGAACTGTCACAACTGCTTCTAATAATGGTAGAAAAAGAACTGAAAGGGCTGAATTCCTGAGCAGGAGTTGGAATCACCCAGTGCAGCATTAATGCCACCCCTGCAATGTGAGGAACTGCTCTGGGACATGTTCTGAGTTCACCTGAGTAGCCGTGTTTATCCTCCAATAGATGTTCATTCCATCACTCTTATATTTGAGAAAACTGCAGTATTCGATGCCATGTTCCCCTCAAATGCAGCTGTGGTGCCATTATTTGTACGGTTTCTTAATAGTCACCTTTCTTTACCATTATGGATTAGTCTTTTGTCTATGTGTAAGAGCACTGGACTCATAATCGCATTGCAACCTATTGAAATTACTTCTGTATTATAACATACTAACTATTCATCCACATCATTGCTTGTTATCTTCTTCTCCATATTATTATGTATCAAATTCTTTTCCATATCATATTTGACTCAAATTCTAGCATGCTAGAAACTGACTCCAATTATTCTGTACTAGCTATAGTCAAATTGCGCTAAATGGAATTGCTTACATTGTATCACAGTGGCTAAGGGCTCACACAATGCATTATACATGAAACTGATTCACATTATGCTTAGCTAACTAAAGACTTTAATCTTGAAGTGTTGAGCATAAAATGCTATCATTCTTCACTGAACTGGCTCTGGTCACTTGATCATTTTGTACCTGGGATTGCCTCTTACAGGCTGTTATTATTAAAGCAAAATGGCTTTTCCTCTCCTGCAGTTCTACCACTTTCTGTGGAGAGCTGATTCATATGCTAATGAATGAGCTTTCTTATTTCATGGCAGAGCACTGCAACACTGGAACCTGACCTATGGTGCACCTATAGGATGTCCCCTTCAGTTCAGCATAGTGAAAAAATGCATTATAAAAATCCTCTTGTGTGTTCAGATTGCAGGTTATGTGCTAACTATTGAGCAATCCTTAATATTATCCCCAGAGGTCTTGTTTCTGAATGTTGCTGAAGTCATTAGGAAATATATCCTTGGTCCCATCCGCAATAGGAAGTATTCAAGGCCACATTGCCAGTTCTGCTGAGGTCTCTCTGGGTGTTCCTGGTGTGGTTGTCCCCAGAAGGAGAAGAGATTATGAGTTCAGTGTGGCAGGTAAAGAAGTGAAGACTCTCCCTGTTACAGATAGTTTTTAATCCATGAAGGAGTCCACCTCCACAGGGCAGACATTCGCTCTGCTCTAACTGGCACTGGCATTGCTGTATCCTTGATTTCAGTTTCTGCCACAGTTCAGTCTCACAGTAACCTCATGAAACCCACTTCTTACAAGAAGCTCTGGGCCAAAAAGTGGTGCTTATAATCTGCTGCACTCCTAACCCCCAAAATGTAAGGGCATCTGTGAAGACAAGAGATAGGAATGCTACAGAGGCGGGAGCAGCATATGGAGAGGATTGTGGAGTCTGTTGTTTTCTTCATATCTTTACAAGCATGTTTCTCCTTGCAAGCATGATGCTTTGGTCCAGACTTTGTACACATAATGGTTTGTAGTTCAGGAGCTTGCTTCAGAGTTACCTTGTCTTCTTGGGTAGAAGGAATGGACCTGTCTTTATTTACATGAGTAGTTCAAATGAAGTCAATAGAACTGTTCTGGGTAATGTAAACCATACGTAACTACAGCATTTGAAGAAGCCAGGTAATTGAATTATAAATTCTATTTACTTAATATACTCATTTTTGCAATTTCAAAATGTATTTAATTGTTTTTCAGAATGGTTGTGAGAGCTCTAGGAAAAGAAAAACACTTAAGCAAGCAGTTCAGGACTACATAATAATCTGTACTCTTAAATAAACAGCAATAGCTAAGTCAGTTAATGATTAATAATTTAAGCCAATTGAGCTGCTGAGATGGGGCAAGAGTTGCAGAATTGGGACCTTTTAATGTGTCTTTCTTCAGGAAAATAAACTCAGTCCCTGGATAATCAAATCACAAAAGGGGCAGGTGATGACCTTCATTCCATTTGAATGGCAGAACTAAATTTAAGTGAATTTGCCATTTTTTTTGACTGACAAAGACTGCAAATGTCAGTTCATGGCTCTGAAGGGTCTACAAGTGCACAAGCTGAAAGCTGGCATTTTGCAGTGCCAGTGTTTAATCCCTGTCACTGTACAATGCAACAAGGTGCCCAACTCCCATTAATTATTGCTGTTTATTTAAAAGTACAGATTAATATGCAGGCTTGAATTGTTTGCTTGAAAGTGTGTAGGGCTTTTTCCTCCCTCACAGGGCTTTAGTATCTATTTACTATAATAATAAAAATCCATCTGGATATAACTAAAAGAGAGTAATAAGTGCTGTTTAAAATGCAATTATTGGACCACTTAGATGTAATTTCATGTGGCACAAAAAGAAAAAAAAATGCTTAATTCTTTTTTACACTCATGTCATTTGTTATGGAAGTACTTGATGAATCAGAACACAGAAGCAGATTCCAACCAATGTGCTTTTGTGTAAGGCGAAAATATTCCAAAACCTTCAAATAACCCTATGTCTTACTGATGCTTTATTGCTTAAAAAGAGTAGAAGGGAAAAGAAAGGAAGTCTAAAAGCTTTCAGACAAAAAAATGTCTAAATAAAGCTTTACTGAAGCATTTTCATTTCCATCAAAACGCTAATGTAGATCCGATAGATGGAGTTATGCTGATGCAATGTTGACAGGATCAGAATGAGACCCAAAACACGGAATGAGACCTCCTTCAGGCATTTTCATGGTTTACCAAAACAGTCATTTACTTTGTTTTTCTGCTTTCAACTCATGACCTGCTCCTTGCCTGCACAGAAAATAGAAAATGCTCAATTTAAATCAATATGTATATACTCACACTAACTTGCATTAGTGAGATTGACATCTTTACATCTGGATTTGAACCTAAATATCTTCTTTTTTTTAGTCCTACTCTTCTGTCAGTCATGCCTCACCATTTACAAAAGGTTACTAAGGTAGTAAAGCTTGATTAAACCCTTTGTCCTCTGGGGAAAAAAACCCCAGCTTGTTTGACGTAGACATAGCTTTATTCTTTAAATTACAAAGGCAGACAGACAGATGACTAATTTCTCTTTAAAAGCATCATGCTGTTCTGATTGCTTCTTCTTATTTCTAACACTTCTGCATTTCTTAACATTCCAGTTAAACCAAGGCATCTATGGTTTTGAGGTTTTATCTCTTGGGAGTTGTATGTTCAGTGTTCTGGTGGTAGAAATACTGCAAAAACTACACCCTTTCATTAAGCAGATGATGCCCATGCATATGCACTGAAGGGAAGAGCAAAAGTTCCTAAACCGCATCCCTTTTCAGTGCCCCAGTAGCATGGCTGTGATTTTCAAAGACCCTTTTTTCTTCAGGGCTCAACAGCTGTAAAAGAGAAGGTGTGTGCCCTCCTCCCATGGGCAGCAGTACCCTGACTCTGTACATGCCACCATGTTCTGGGGAAGTACTTTGATATAATTCTGGCTTTCTGGAGGCCAGTTCCTCTCTGAGCTCCTCCTTATATGGAAGCCAGTATTCTGCAGAGTGCTCATGCAGAGCTGAGCCTGAAAGAAAGGATTAATCCAAATGAAATTACTCTCACGAAAACAATGGGGGAAAATTACAGATCTGAGTTTGGTATGTATTCAGAGAATAGGAATATCACCAAATACCTTTGCTGTCATTTACATTCTGTTCAATATCCTAAAAATATTTAGATTCTAGGCAAGAGGAAAAAATCTACATGACCACAACATGACTTCTCAATAGATTTTCACTGTTCCATTTAGTGACTTTATTGTCCAGGTTTCTTAATAGGCAGAAGTCACTCAAAGTCTTAAAGTAGATAATGTGTTATCATGTATGTGGTAAGTAATAATGTAAGCAAAGTAAAAACATACAGGTAATGGGGCAGTATTTTCCCTGTATGAGAACTTACTGGGCATTCTTAGGAAATAGTTTAGGGGAAGAATAAGCAAGAGTTTCATGGGTTTTCCTTTTTTATTACTAATAAATCACTGCTTCTGCCTCCCATGTTGACAAGCAGCAGATGTTTCAACACAAACTCTATCAAAGTTAGTCATTTTGTCCTCTCTCTTATCAATGTTTCTGTCACTCTGAGGATGACATGCATCAGGAAATAAGTAAGCACCTATCTATAGGGGCATCACTCAGTCATGCTTAGACAATTATCACTGCAAAACACACTTCTGACTGATCAATAATTGCTTTCCTTGTCAAACTTCTGGATGTCACAAGCAGCACCAAAGAAAGGGATCAGACCAGTGCAAAGCCTTGTCTAGACAGGTAGATTAGATTGCTTTTAGTCCTAGCAGAAGCAGGAGGGTGCCACAGTAGTCTACAGCAAAACCTAACAAGGCACCCATCACCCTTTTTCCTGCAATGGGCTTGGGCAGACTCCAGTTGTGTGAGCAAGAAAAATCCCCCCTCCATGGGAGGACACCTTATAATCTGAAAAATGCAATATTAGGAATAGCTTGGAAGTGCCACAGTTTTTTTCCTGACAAAGTTTGTTCTGACATAGGCCAGAAAGTTGTTATTTTCAGATGGATTTACAGGGATCAGTTCTTAGATTCCCTTTCATATCTCCGTCTTTCCCCTTTATCTTTTTAAAGCTTGGATAGACTGAAGGCCTTCTGTCTGATTCGCTTATATCTGCGCTTGCAAACCTCAGGCCTGTGATGAGGAGAGGATACTTGTTTCCGAGATAGAATATTTTGGAAAACAATAACTCAAGTTTATTCACAGTCCTCTTTAGACATTCTTCTTCTCTATAGTATATGTCTATATAACCATTTGTCACTGAAGACAGTAAATTTGTGCAATAGAAAAAGAAACCTACAGATTTCCTTGGACTGAAAGCTCAGATGAAATGCATCTGATGATAGGGGAAAAACATGTGAAGGTGTAATACAAAAATGATACGTTTATCTCATTTCTGTAACTGTGAGGTCTTTTTACTTAAAGGCATAACAAACTACGTCGGTCATTGTAAAACCAGATCCACCCTCCATATGCTATTACCATACCAGTGAGGAGTAATAATTGCAAAGCCTTTTTCTCCCCCACTGCTTCAGTGCTGTCAATCCCACAGAACACCTGTGCAATTCAGTAAACTTCATATACTGAGCACTAGTCATTTTAAAAAGGTGAGCTTCAGCTACTGCTTGGTTTACATTGCTGTTCAGCTGATTCTTGACTGAGAAATGTAGGGAGTCTTACTGAAATATTAGTATTTGTTCTAACAGCACGAGTGCCAGAGGACTTCAGGATACACAGTGAGACAGCCAATTGTATTCAGCACAATAATATGCTTTTCATTACTGACAGAAACAATAAAAAAATGCAAACCGAAAAACTATGAAATTCTTATTAACAAGATTAGATTTAAGTGACTAAAGAGACTGTCTGCTAGCCCTAAAGATGCATGCATTGTAAAGATGGTATAGCAAGAATCTTTCTCTGTACACACACCTAAGCTACTACAAGAGAACCAGCAGAATTGTGAGCTTTCAATTTTCTTCCCCATTAAGTGTTTGATCTTGGATCTAAGTCTTTGAACAGGAGTGAAAGTCTCCATTCCACCAACAAAAGGGTTTCTGTCACTCTGCTTTGGTCTATGATAGCTCAATGCCCAACACTTTCTTAATGGAACAACTATGCAAGTATTCCTCAGCGAGACACATCTGTTGCTTTAAAACATTTAATGTAAAATACTGTAAGGTAAGGCTTTTTGCCAAAGCTTGGATTCTTTTGCAGTGACACATCTATGGCTAACGAGTAATCTTTCGGTTTTACTTATTTTTTATTTATTAGTAGATATAAGCTTTCAATCAGCCTACAGAAGTTGAACCTAACTGGTTCTCTTGCAGATGTTCATATGTTTCAGTTTTCCCAAAAATGGAAACGAAAAAATTGGTCATGAAGCAGAACTGTGCTGTGCCTGAACATAGGCTGTAAGGCATAAGAAACTCATTTCAAGATCAGGACCTGCATGTTTTAATAGTAGTAAGAGGAGGTAATGTTGAAAATACAGCTCCTCCCCACTGAATACAGACAGGAGGCTCATTTTCACAATTCTTTCTTTAATTGCATTCTTTAGGATAGCATTACAAATGATTATGTCAGTGTTCCCACTTAGCCTAAGGGAGCTCCGATTTAAAGTATGTGCTCACAAATTCTGTTCTTATTAACACTGATACTGCTTGTTCTTATGTGCAGTAGATCTTGCATAATATTGGAAAACCTCTAAGAAGCTATGTGGTTAAAAAATTCCCAAAGCCTCAAAAAACAGGTCTAAAAAGACCTTAGTTATCTCAAGTAAGTCATGGACAGAACATAGGTATCCACCTCAATGTAATTCTAAAAGTCTTAACTTGAATGTCATCAAACTGAAGAAAGTTTGTCCACAGCTTGCTTCAATTTAAATAGTTCTGAGAAGCTGCATTTGTGCTTTTGTGGCTGTTCAAAAACCTCTTAGTCTTGCCCTGTCTAAGCAATGCACATCTCAAGCCATTTCAGGATCTACAATAAGATCCTTTTCCTCTTCTCACTGGCTAAAACAGTGCATGCTTACAAAATCAAGCTTTGTGTAAAACAGTGCATTTTTTTTACTCTGTTTTTAAGCACAACCATGAAATTAGTGTTTAAATGGTTTTAGTATTCCTTTAGCCCAGAACACTCTACTTGCTTTTTGTCTTTATAGATTCAAAATCAAAACTCCTAATTTCTGGAAGAACATCTTAGATATGTCTCCTGATGATGCTGTTCACTTTGATAACATGGTTAAGTCCTGCTGTGGCAGGTGGTATATATGTGTGTGTGTGTGTGTGTGTGTGTGTGTGTGTGTGTGTGTGCTGATTCCCAGGCATAGTGGACAACACTGGAGGGTGTCTTGGCTTGCACTCTTTACACCATGAGCTGTGTATATCCCTTGCGTGAAACTGTCATTCAAGAAAATCCTTCATAGTGTCAGTAAGCCTGACCCTCCACAAGGAATCAATGAGTTGCAGGTGGTGCATGGAAGGGTGGTGCATACTTGAGTCACACAGGACAAAGGAAAAAAAAGCCTCTTGGCTCTCCTGCTTCCTCAGAGAATTGTCATGAAGTTCTAGCCTGTTATTCAAGTGCTCTTGGTGGCTCGTTTTCCACTTCTAAGAGGTCTATAGTAGGTAATTCAAAAGCATTCCTAATACCAGTTGCTTTCGGTTGTCTAAACAGGGCTCTCTCACTCTTTGAGAGAATCTATCAGGATGTGCAAACTGAAAAGTTACATGTCCAACTACATGCTCTCCATGTGCTGGTGGATAAATCATCATGCTAGTCAGAGTTTCTGCTTCTCTGACTGGTTTAGAGGAAAGAGTGGTCTCTTTCATTTCTGAAAGATAGCCACTCTGTAATTCTGCACTCATCCCATGTGTTCTAGAGGCAACCGGTGTGCTCCTGTGAGGGATATGCAACTGGAACATGAATATTTCAACTACTAAATGGCTTCCTGGAGCTTTACCTAACCTCATTTACTAGCTCAAATGCCATAAAAATTACCCATACACTTCCCACAGTTTTATCTACTGTGAACTGGGTTATATGGAGGCACAAGGGCAATTTCTGTGGGGTTTTTTTGGGTTTTGTTTTTGGGGGTTTTTTGTGTGTGTGTTTGTGTGGTTTTTGTTGGTTTGTGTTTTTTTTTAATTATCACAGAAGTGTCAGGGAATGTCTTCATTATCCTGATTAAAAAAAAAATCAGAATTAAAGAGTAATTAATCTTCCTTGAAGATATTTACATCTAAATAGCAGTAACGGATCTAATGATCTCAAATTTATTGTGCTACAATGAATGTAGATCCTGGAACAAAGAATAATTGGGGGGAAAAAAGGATTAATATTTATACAGTGTCATTTTTAAACAAAGACATCCAGAATAATTAAGTATGTGTGTATGTAAGAAGGAGTTTCTGTAATTAGGAAGCATTCCTGTGGTACATTTAATTGTATTTCAGAGAGCAGTCCTATTTGGTGAAGGAAAAGTACAAGTTGGGGTTGGTTGTTTGTTTGTTTTTTGGGGGGTATTTTTACAGATAAATATAGAAGCTCTGCTTGTTTTCCCTGAAACTGCTGAAACTTTGGCCGCTGACGTCAGGAGCGCGGGTTTAGGCTCAAATAATTCTTGTCAAAATTATTTCCTTCAACTCGCGGCGATGCCCTCGGAGCGGCCGCGCGGCTCCGAACCGCAGTAAACAGCGGCATCTCGAGGCTGTTCGCGGGTACTGCACGGCAGCCCCGGCCCGGCCTCTCCTCCGCACAGACTTCCACAAGCCGAGGGAGACGGAGCGTGAGGCTGGACGGTTGCCACAGTAATCTTCTATTTTATTCATTTTTTAAGTACTGCTGAATGCATTCTGATTTTAGGACACCAGGAGTCCTAGCACACTGTCACAACAGAGTACTTGGATGCCTTAAGGCTGTTCATTTAGTCACAAGCATTTAAAGAAATTAGGCTGGCATCCACTGCTAGTGTGAAACCCTGGTTTTGGTTCTGCTAGGGTGACAAAATATTACATAAAATTGCCATAATAGAAAATCAGGAAATAGCTTGTATATCATGTAGTTTTGACCAGTGCATGTTTAGATAGTTACCTTTAGTTATTTGTGCTTATTACAATGTAATTCAAATTGCACTAAGAAATTTATTGAAAGTATTTTTAAAACCTAACTAAACCCAGCAAATAATAATTCTTAATCCATCAAACAATTGTTTGGAACCTATGGTAGGAAACAATATCTGTGAAAGGATGTAAAAGAGAGGCACCTTGTGAATGTCATCTTATATTCACAACTTGACATTACTAGATTTCCATCTTCCACCTTAGATGCAGTGAGAGGCAGCAATTAACAAAAACCCATTTCACCAAAAGGTGATGACTTATACAGGTCTCTCTCCCTTTTTTTTTATAATTCAGTTCTGACATTTTATAGGCTAAAAGATTTATCAGATCTTTTTTAGTGAAAACAAGCAAACCACAAACCAAGATTAACTAACCAGCCAAATAAAATACCTATCTATAAATAATGACTTGCTTGGAAAATTGTTATTGTTTGTCTTAACTCAAGTTGTAGGTTTTTTTCTGTCTAGACCCTAAACATCTTCACATCCTGCAGGTCTCTGCTATCCCTCCTTTGCCAAAGAAGGACTTATCCCACTTCTGTGTGTCAGAGTTTCAAATTATTTCTCAGGAATTTAAATATCTAAGACTGTGTCTAATTTCAGTCATGGGTCAGTCAAGAGTGCAAGCTGCATAGAACTTGAATGCAGGAGGTGCATTAGGATGTAACTCAGTATCTGTTTTACAGATGAGCTGCATTTAAAAACATCTAATTGCTTAATGAGGATATACTGTTAATTGAATGAATTAAAAAATGTGGTATGAAATAAAATCAAACAAGACATGATACAGGAATTAATTACAGCAAAGTTTTGGTAAAGCTGTCAAGTTAACTACTTAAAAAACATAAAATCTTTGATAGGACAATACTGGCTAAAAAGACAATTTTCCTTTTATAATGTTGTTATTTTTGGAATAACCATCCATTTTGAAGGTTGACATCACTTATATCCAACAATAAGCTTATATTAATTTGGGTACATATTATGGGAGTACTGTTAATATGACAATGGTGACTGAGTTAATGAAAAATGCTGCTGCATCCAGTGCATTATTGTCTGACAAGGAATGTTGCAAACATTTGCAGGAATGAAGGAAAAGGAATGAAATTACCTGTCAGATGATGCTTTTCTTATTCTAGTGACTCTCTCATGAAGTTTTGTGACAAGGACAATAGGACCATAATTTCATTGTGATCAAATAACAGTAGTATTGGTAAAATAATTAAAAATACGATTTCAAACCCATTCAAGACCTTGCTTTCTCAGGTAAGGAAGAGACCACAGAGCTGATGGCAGACAAAAGTAGAAAGGATGGGGGAAGTACACACCGTCTTCCTGAAGAGACAGAGCCCATGACCTTGCAGGAGTAGGTGCCTCATCAGGCACAGCTCCAGTGGGCTTGGGTGTTGCCTGGTAAATGCATTTATAAGGAGAAAAAAAATGTGTTGCTGCAGTTGCACAGAATCCTTCTTATTTCATCCATTCTCTTTTATTTTCAGACAGAAGAACACTCCTGCGCGGAGCTCGAGAGGCCACATATGCAGCAGAGGGTAAGTTTCTGCACATTAGTGCTTCTAACATGCTCACTAATGTTTATACATCTCCAGAGGGCTTTGGTGTAGGAAGACAGTTGCTCTAGCAGGGTATCTGGAGGTAAAGTGTGAACTCTAATGAAAGAAGTGAAAAAAGCAAACAGCTGGGCTTCCTATCTCAAGATAGCTGGGGAAATGGAAGCAATCCACAGGAGCATCATATATGAAAATGTGATCTCTTGCAGGAGATACTACTTTTTTTTTTGGTAGCAAAGTAAGGATTTATGCAATTTAGCTGTAGAAATTATACACATTTAAGAAGTACTAGGTAGCAAAAGATGTGGGAGTATTCCGACAAGAAAGGGCTGTAGTCACAAAGGCCAAGATCAAAGCAAGAAACAAAGTTAATACCGAAAAAAAGGATATAAATTAGGAAACAAAAGGAGAAAGAAAGCAGTATCTGTGTAAGTCCGTTAAAATTAAACTAGGATTTTTGGTTGGTGGTTATACAATGATGCTTTTAAGCTGAATTTCTGGGTTGATGAGAATATTTACATTTTATACTTGCTGCCATTTGATGGTACCAGAGTGAAGTTGCGCAGTTGTGAAGTTGTCAGTGGCCTAATGCCTTGACCTCTATTGCCCTTAGAGGGTGATATAGTTCAGTGTTAAAGGCACTGCCAGTTTGTCTCAAGCTGTCCCCACCAAATAGTTTCAGTGCTTGAAAAAATGGATTCTGTGCTCAGTGGAAAAGATTACAGAAATACAATTGCTCCAAGTGTGAAATCTCAAAGTAAAATTCTTGCTGTTACTACTTTCCAAAATGCAACTTTTGCACAAAATTAGTTTTGTTCGCTCATTACAAATGAATATTTGTTTTAAAGTGGGTAGGGATGTTCATGAACTATTAGCATGCTAAGTGTTCTCTAATCATCTGCACTACTGCCCTGTTATATGAAATGTTGAGGTGTTGTTTCTGTTTATAGAGTGTTTATTTTTCTGGAGGAAAGCCAGGAATTTCCATTTCCACAAGTATAGTTCACTGGTAAAGATACTATAGTCATTCATGAATTCATTTTTGGGAGAGACATGGTACAATTTAAAAACTGTAGGAAGGAACAACTCTGACAAATCACATTTTTCTCTGCTACACTTAGTTTTTACTTTCTCAGTAATAGTTAATTACATGCTGTATTGAAAAACCTCCACTGCACTGACAAGCAGTTGAGAAACAGCAGGAGTTTATGAAGCAAATATCTCTCCTTACATACCAATTCATGGAACTGGGAAGCTCTCTTATAGACAGCAATATAGATGAGGGTAAAGAAGATAGTGAGAACAAGCTTTAGTTGATGGTGTCAGAGGATTGCTGCTGGAACCATCTATTAAATGTGGATTCCCGGTATTGGACTAGATAATCACACTGAATTGATAGGATAGCACAGCTTGCAATGGCAGGAATATGTTTGCTGAAAATTTATGTCCAGGTTGCCTTGAAGCTGCCAGCCTCATACCAATATAAGATTTCCTTGTCTGTAGAGATGAATTTTGTCATAAACATCTGGAAACTTACCATTTCTGACTGCAGCTGGTCAGCTGCAAACCCATTTGAAACCACTGCCATGTCACACCTAACACCAGCATCAACAGAAATGCAGGTCTCAATAAAAGTGAGTCCAGAAGACACCTTATGGTTTGAGGGCATGAAAAGCTTCATATTCTCAAATGACAGTTTTAGAAGCAGCTTGTACCTGTTTAAAAGAGAAAAAACAATCCAAACCTTAATCTTTTCTTTTTTTCTCTAAGGAAAACGCCCAAGTTTGATATTGTGTTTTTAGCTTTTGGCAAGTATGCTGTATTGGGGAGATTTTGCACAACCACAGATCTATGAACGTGAGAGCACTTGCATTCCTGCTCTTCAGGTTGTCAGTTTTAGGGCATATATGTCCATTAATAATTTTAAAAACATTATAAGTATGGAGATTCACATTTAGACTTTCAGGCTTGTGCTTGATTTCCATCAATACAAGGAGCTCTGTTTTATATATGTTCTATCATTAATTATGCGAGGCTCAGACAAGCTGTCTCAACAGTAGGTCAAAGGCAGCAGCACACTATAGCATGTCTTCAAGTCCTCACTGTTGATCTCCTAGTTAAGGACTTCGCTGGAGTGCTCTGTGATTCCCATCTAGTCTATATATTCAGATTCCCTTTACAAATTAAAACACAAAGTGAAGAAGAAGGAAAAAAAAGTGGGAAAGTTAATTTTCTGCTCTGAAGTTGAGCCTTCAGGAGACCCATCCAGGGAGTAATGGAAATCTAGAGTGGAAATATCCCAGATTTATATTCTCATATGCCAGTGGGTTTCTGTTTCTGAACATCAGATTCAAAGTCAGTTAAGAAATGTCATGATTTTCTGCACGGGCTCTCTGAAATCTGAATTCTTTACATAGCATATAATTTGCAGAGAGAGGCCCTGGTGGAACTTCCCTCTGCATTCACACAGTAAGAAAGCGAGCAACTGAAAGAACTCCAAGAGAGAACAAAAGGACAAAACCAAAGCAAACTAAAAAAAATGTTGCTTAGCAATGCATCCTGTACCACTCCAGGGGGATGGTCTTTGTCCCAGATATTTACATGTTGTGAGTAGAATTTACTGAAAAGCAGCGAAGCATTTACGCAAAGCCAAAAACATAAATAAATGGTGAACTGCATTTTTTTTGGCCCTGGAAAGATCAAACTAGAAGGAAAGACACAAGCAAAAAATGCATGTATACATGCATTTTTAAAAGTTACTAATTTGGAAAAAGGTGGGTTTTGTTTGGGATTTTTTTAGATTTTCCTTACTTGTCCTTTCTGCTCTTACCCTATTTGTGCCATTTGGTTCAATGCACTGAGTGATAGTTCTGTTAGGGATCATTTTTATATTTGCAGCTTTGGGCCTGTGAAAGCTTCAGAGTGGTGAAAGAAGAAATATTTAACTTTAAAAAATGAATGTTGGAAGAGTGGCAGACTAGAAAAATTTCAGAGTTTAATATTTCTTTTACTGCTTTCATGACTTAAGAATTTTAAGAAACTGAGGAACTGGAAGAATGGAAAAAGTGGAAAAAATCCAGCTACATTGCTCATATTATTGAATTTAATAGCAAGGAGCAGGAAAATAAAAAGACAAACTGAGAGCCTTTCAACATTTATGTTAATTACTGTCTCCAAATCTTTTGAGGATTATAGTTGAAAAAATCTGTAGGGAAAAAAAATTAAATCTATATCAATTGTCTGCATTCTTCCTGGTGTTTTGTTTTTGGGTTTTTTTCTAGAAAGGCTTGCCTATTTAGACATCTCCTTTTCCTCCATTTATGTTTGGCTTCCTTTCCAGCAGACTGCTACAGACCTCATTCCAAATTGGTGACAGTGTACTTTTTATACTTTCCCTTCTGGTACAGCACATTCAAATGATAAAAAGCCTTATCATGTGCATGTGCTCACTGAGTACACGAAACCCAGGCATCGTGCATATTAGTTTTTCTCATGGATTGATTGGTGCCATGCTTTAGGTTGCAGGTTTCATAGTTTCCTATGAGGTACATTTCCTAGTGCAGCATCACACGCTGTCTGAGGTATATTCCACAGCTTTTTTTAATTCCATTTTATTTTAGCATTTTATCAGGTATAATGCACAGCATTTTTTATAGCAAACTCTTGCTATGAACATTTTACAGCTTAAACTTGCATATGTATGAAAATACATAGAGATGGCAGGGCACGAATGAAGCAGGAGGTTGAGAATATTTTTAACCTCTAACATGCTCAACACTGTGCAAAACTCCATTTATTTTATGGTGGAATTTGTACATGTCTTCCAAGGATAAATAAAAAAAAGTTGGATTTAAGGCACAGAAAGTGTCATATTTCGGCTCTAATATTACAAGGCAGAGACACCTTGCTGTTTGTGCCAGTATAGATAACTATGTTCTTTTATCACCTTAGAAGGAATCCTTCTGAGGAATAGAAATCCTCAGTACCTTACTGATCTGTTCTTCTTAAACAAGCAAGTCCTCTGCTTCATGGCTGCACAAGCGAATGACATTTTACGATGTAAGAAATGTGAGAGAAATACACACAGGATTAGTTGCTTGTCCCCCAGTAATCCCTTAAATTCTTTTAGCCTTTCCTACCGCTCACCACTGTGTCACGGTGACATGTTAAACAGCCTGAGTTATTTGTTTGTTCACAGTTTCCATGAGCAGTGTGTTTTTCTGAAAGGCTGTGCTGGACAGCAAGGTCAAAAGATGCTGCTTTGTTTTGTCCTGGATTTTGCACCCTCTGAAGGGAGAGAGAGATGGTGTTATCTCTGAGAGTGAGTTTAGAGGCTTTGCTGGACAACCTTTGGCAAGTGCAGGGTGGAGCAGGCAGGGAGCCTGCAGCTGGCGTGCGAATCGGCGAGAAAGCAGAGAGCACAGACACAGAGGTGACAGAAAGGAAACTTTCAGAGACAGTCAGAGAGAGTCTGCTGCAATCCACTTCTAAAACTGCAGGATGGAGAACAAGGTCAGAAGGAAGGACGGGCACAGTGGATAGGGGAGAGATTTGTTTTCAAATGGTTTAAGCTTTTTTCCCCAGAAAATCTTCCTTTCTCTATTGTAATGGTTACCTTGTCCTCACCTGTGACCTAATGAATGATGATTTTTAATGCTAAAAGCCCCGTTTTGTGGTTTGACGTAAGGACCGAGGTTGGCACACCTACCTCATGTCTCTGGCTGACTCAGTGTCACATCACATTGACTTGCAATTTGCACAATGAACAGCCTCTTGGACACAGGACAAGAGGAAAGACTTACCGCACTGCCAGTCTATATCCAGAAGAACTGAAGTGGAAAAAGACTTACAGTTTCCCAAAACAGGGAAGGGGATATGAAGGTAACATTTCTGAACTGGATGTAGCGTAGAGTATTTCTTCTCTAGTGCCAAGTCAGCTGCTGCTGGGAGCTTATTAACCTCTGTGTATGGCCATTGAGGAATGAATTCCTATCAGTTTACAAGGCATAGAAAATGTTATAAGGCAGAAGATGGAAAAAGACATGATAGGACAAACTGAGAGCAGTCTGAAGGGCACATCTTTTTATTAAGCCTGCTGAACATTGCCTCCTGTAATAGAAGACTGCAGATCTTCCCAGGTTTTGTAAATAACTTGGTGTTTCTTTCCTCCATTACAGTAAATATACAGCATATGTTTAAGACTGGGCTTTAGACTTTCTTTACCCCCCATCCTCTGTTTTGCCATAGTTGCAGGTTCTCTGGAACAAACACCTTTACTAATTATATACTAATAGCCTGACATTGATTTAATTTTATCCAAACATTCCTAATTGCCTTTGGAAAGTTAGAAATGTGAATAAAAGTACGAATACCCTCGTAAAAGCAAAAGGGAGTCAGTCGGTCAGTCAGTTAGTTGCCAGTCACAAAAATGAGGCTCATATAGGAAAGAAAAATAGTGCCTTTCAGTAGTAACTTTGCCCCTCCCAAAGTTAAGTATAACCAGTTAGATAATGACTGTGCTATTATTCTAAATCGAATGTGATTTTTTTTTTTTTGTAAGTATTGGAGGAAACCACATGGGAAATAACTGCAGAAACTTAGACAAAAGAGAATCAGGTCCATAGTGCATGCCTCTGAAATGTCCACAAATGGCTTGAGACAAAATATCTATGCATCCTCATATTGTGTTTATCTAGTAATGCTGTCTTCTCTCTTGACTTCATTTTTTTTTCTTTTCCATGTCCCCCTTTTTACCACTGTTTGGGTGGAGATGTGTATGTTTGTAAAGGATTTTTCAAGGAAACAAGTCAGATGATTACTGAAAGCATGAAGCATTTCTTCCACTTGAGCACAATAAGCCCAGAAGGACTTTTCTACTCCCTGCCAGGGGGCTGAACAGACCCGTGCCATGATTTTAGAGGCTGCAGAGAATGGGTAGGTGCAACCAGCACAGGTTTTTCCCTCCAATAAGTGCGACAAAAAATAATAGTTTCTTGTAGCAAAGTTTTGGACTTTGAATTCAAAGGGGAACATAATGCAAAGTCCCAATGGCCCACGGGTTTCCGGGAAGGGAATTAGGCAGAAAGTCCATAGGTTGACTGGACTATAAACTGAATGGATGTGTGTGTGCGTACTTTGGTGACTGTGTGCATCCCATTTATCATAACTTTACTTCTTTTTTTGCATGTGTATTTATCTCAGACAATTTTTATTTTTTAATTGAGATTATTATAAACTTCTGGGTTTTTTGTAGTTTATAAGAACCATCTTTAGGAACTATTTTGCTGATACATTAAAAATAAATCACTTTTCACAAACTGCTCTTAGGTAAAACTGCAGTAAAACAGTGCAAGTTCAGTTGGAGAAAAATAAAGATAAAAAGCCAAGAGAACGAAGCTCTTTTCTTCAGTATTAAAAAACAAGATAGCCTGTGTGATTGTTTCTCAGTGTTTTGGAGTAGTCTCTCACCTCTGTCAACTGAGCTGTGGTGATGCTTTCACAGATAACATGAAAACATGTTATCACTGAGTAATTTCTGACCTTATTCAAAGATATCTCTTTCTTTACTTTATTCATCAAAAAGCTCTGTGCACTGTTGTGCAGCACCCTTGGTGCTTGCAGTACTTTGTTGCTGGTAAGCTGAATCTCCAGCACAACAGTAGGTAGCTACTGATCAATAGCGACCGAAGGTGACACATTTCCAGAAGATGCCAGCTGTGAGCTTCTGAGCCCTCTGGAGAACGAAGCTTGGCATGACACACACCCAGAATCTTAAACAGCCTGTTTTATCCCGATTCTGTAGTCGTTACTGATCCATGCATCTCTGAAAGCAGTCTCTTTCCACAAAGCTGTGCTTACTTTATGAGCTTCAAAATGGCAGCTTTAAAGGTGAATAGGATCCAAGCAGCAATCACATTCTTCTTCACAGAACTTGGTGCTTGTTGCCAAAACTATTGTTTCTATGATAAGCTGTATTACCAGTCTAACTTAATTAGCTAAATGACATTATTTAGTGGCAAGTTCTCCAGTACATCTCCACTAACCATTGCATATTTAATGTAAATTTTATTCATGTAAATATGCTGGCAAGTGGGCAAAAATGAGATGGACAGAGGACAGAAAAGGCAGTTGAACAGAGGGGCCCTTCCTACACAGTATTTGACCGATGAGGGTGCAAAGTGAAAGGAGAAGGACTATTTCCCATGGTGGATTTTGTTAAAGTCTTTATTCTTGAGTCACAAGAGCTAATTGCTGTCAAGAAAAATGTGCTAAGGCAGCAGATAGAAAACAGGTGACATATCGAGTGAAAACTGGTTTCCAGGTGCACTTGCCCAGGCACAGAGGGAGCATCTGCCAGTTACCTCTTTCCTTTCACTTACTTAATGGGTAGAAGAACAACTCCCAGGTGTTTTGAGACAGTTGTAGGAATGACTTGAAACACATACTCCCCTAGAAATCTTTTCCATAGAGGAAATTAGAAGACTCCAGAGGGGTAACTGCATTCTCCTTTGGACAGCACACAGCATGCACTGTACCACTTACCGTGAGACTGCCCAACATATGACGGTAGATGACACTACAGGATTTTATTGTATTTACTGTCGGTGACATCCAATGCTTGATAGCTATCAAAGGGCTGTTTATGTACTTTGCTATACTACTTTGATGGATATCATGCCTTGGCTTTCATTTCCCTGCTTTTTAATATAATTTGTAATCCTGTGGCATCAACTCAGATCAGCTTTATGTAAGTGTCTTCAAGTTCCTTCACTGTGTATTTAACTGTTGCTTTCTTATGCAGAGGGTTACACTCCTAGGTATTTCTGTCTGGATGTGCCTCAAAAACCAGAGTAATGACCCTGTTATATTTAACTCAGAAAAAAATCTAACCCTCTTGCTGCCATAAAATATGGGTAATTTTTCAAAGTCCTGTTAAACATAAACTGTGTGCAGATCATCCCTGGTGTATTTGTAGGGGTGTGACCGGATGTATATATTCCACCTTTGAGTTGTCTGTTTATCTACTTGTTTATACTATGTATGGTATGTTCTGCTTGAAAACAGTTTCACATCTGTAGAGGAAATGGAAGAGTAACAGTGAATTTCAGAAAATAGAACGAAAATTGCGAATTGTAGAACAAAACAGGTCTGGATATGGACCACCAGGGAGTGTCACACAGGTCACAGCCCACTTTCTCGTAATTGTGTCATGGGTAGAAAAGAGGGTTTTGGAACCAGAACTCAGGTGAATTATTTGAGACATCTGTGGTTTGTGAACTGGTCATCCTGTGAAAGGACTTGCTATTTCATTGAATCAACTTTCCCTGGACAATATCCAGTCAAGGCCTCTCTCACACCAAACACCCATTCATGGTGCTAAAACAATCAACTGAATTACCAGCAGCATCTGAAACTATAATGCAAGACAGGGACTGAGCAGGAAAGACTAAGAGTGCTTTGAAAGTCCTGTCAGTGGGACTCTGATGGACTCAGATGAGACTACTTTAGTAGAAAATCCTTAATGGCCAGATTTTAAATGTTCTAGTATTTTGTCTCCACACTTTGTACCTCATAAATTGTACCAGAATTCTTCAGTTTTGCAGCTGTTATTGTAATTAGCAAACTAAATTACTTTTGCTTTTAAACCCCTGAATCACAGCTAACTGCTTAATGCCACTGCCATAAACTTGTGCTTTATTGACATCTTAAGCCCCTTCATTGTGAGAACACCTTTTCTTCTCTCAAACATTCCTCTGCGAGTAACAGTCACCTATCCCTACCCAAACAAGTTGCTCATCAAGCAGCTCTCAACCTAGCTGAGACAGCTAGTGATCAGTGGGTTAGTAAGCAATTTTTCTCAAACGTTTGTTTATGTGTTAAGGGCCTAATTTAGCCTTCCTCCTTCTAAAACTGTGGCTGTAGTTGACCCTGAAACTTCACAACACATTTTTCTGTGTTCAGGGGAATTAGAAAAAAAATCAGTGCAGACAATTTAGCTCATCTCAGAGGTTCTTTTCCACTACCGGTGCTGAACAGTTATGTAAATTTAAAATTAAAAAAAAAAAAAAAAAAAAAAAAAAAAGAGGAAATCTGCTGCATGTCACCTGTGATGATTGCATTTCATTGGTATCTCATTGGTATCTTGAACTCATTCCTTTGCTTATAAAGGAGATTGGGTCCTTTGATATGAATGAAACACAGATAAAAATTGTTGTTACCAAATCACGTACATATCTGGTGAAACTCCACTGGTTTTGTCACATTTCAAGAGGGTGAATTTAATATAATACTTTTAAAACCATTAGTAACTTGAGAAGGATTTGAAATGAAATGCTTTAGTATTTACAGATCAGTGCATTGATCACTGATAAAGAGGTAATAAAGAGATACTCTGCACACCTAGGACGTTTCACCTACCTCTCCATGTGGATGTGAGGCCATCAGAAATTGATACCTTGAACCTGCATCTCTATGTGCCTAACCATAATTACAGTATAGTAATGTGTTGTAATTCAGATGCTGTGCTTGATATAAATGCAGTACAATTTTGTTCTTTTCCAGGTCATCAGGGAGATTGATAAGGATCCAGAGAAGAATTTATGTACTGCAATACCTAATTTCTGAGAGTTCTGCAGACAAGCTGTTTTTTCTCCTTTCTTCAATGCATTGGTAAAGGGAGATGTCCCAGAAACTTGCAAGCCAGTCAGAGATTCACATGAAATAGTAAAGTTCTTTGAAAATACTCGGGGTAGAGAAAGGTATTAAACTCTTACTCAAGAAGACATACTTATTTCTCTGACACAAGAATTCTTTTATATAAGAACCTGAGACACCACTTTTACACACTGCTACGCAAAACCTGACAAATAAAAACTGAACAATAAGGAAGTCTACAGAAAAGTCCCAGCCACTCTCAATATAGTAATAGAGTATTCATCTCAAAGGAGGCCAGGGTTAGAGGTGAGGATTCAGTTCTCAGAGTCTCTGTCCTAGGAGACTGTAAGATACTGGATGAAAGTGTTTTGTGTGATGCTGTTCAAACACATAGGAGAGCTGGCCATACTGGAAGTCCCTGATGAGACCAGGCATTTAACAACCTTACCAGGGTGTAAGCACAAAGCAGTACAGTAGGATCAGAACCTCTCCTATGGAGATCATTGGACAGGGAATAAAGGTGGCCTATAGATGTAGGTGGCAGTCTGGCAAAAGGTTTCTGGGTAACGCAGTAAAGCCACAGTGTCGGTGCTTGGTTTGCAAGTCCTTTTTCAGATGTTTCCTAATATGACAATAACACAGTCACAGCACTTCCCACACCAAAATATGTTTAGAGCAGATCACTAGCACAGAGTCTAAATTTGTTGTGAATTCTTCAGCACTGCAGGCTACATTTTTTCTTAGTTTCCAGATTACACAAACCTCCAGTGTAAGCTGTTGTCCTGTTAATGTTACATATCAGAGTATGGCCAAACCTTGTTTTCTAAAAAGATGAAAAGGTGCTTGTCACAACTGTAAGTAGCTCTCTGTGATCTAAGCAGTACTGAAAATAATATTTTCTTTTTCTCCCTGTTTTATCTGTGTTTAAGCAGACTAAAGAAGAAATATAAAGAATGTAAGAGACTCTCAGAAGTCCATGTAGCTTGTTAAAAGTTCATGAGGAAATATGTAGCAATATTTAGGAAATGACTAATACCTTCTGAAAAAAAAGCTTTCCCTTTTGCTAAAAGGCATTTCTATTTTCCATTTTCCTCTTGGATTCCACAAGATGCCAGAAACATGAATTAAAAATATGGAAATATTCCAGAATAAAAGTAAGGCTTATCTAAGTCTTCTTAGATCCATCTGTCTTCTCAAAGAGATTTAGTTCCTTTCTTCACCTGAGAAATGCCAGGATGAAAAAGAACAAAAAATGTTAACAAGAAAGAAACAAATACCTAGCAAAATATGAGCAAGAAAGTGTTGCAATGCCTCTGCAGAGCCAAGTACTTAAATTAATTTTTGAAATTCTGGACTTTTTGAAATAAAGAATTACTGCTGCTGTAAGCCTCAAAATAATTTCGAAATGCCTAAAAAAATTAAAAATGAGAATTTCATTAAAGTGTAAAACTGTTTAAATGTTCAATCTGGACAAGTTGTCCCAACTCATTCCTTTATTGATTGAGCTATATATAGAGGAAATGTCAGAGCTGAAGGTGTCACAGAATCTATATTTAAGCAGATATTCTATTTATGGCTACTCAAATATTCAGACATTTAAATGACAAAGAACTATAGGAAACAATGTACCAAATTTGTACATCATAAAATGGTGCTGTTGAGCTCAGTGCAACTTCCAGGTGTAAAAAGTGTCAGAATTTAATTCCATACCTTTATCTTCAGATATCACCAGCAGGGAAATGGATTTCTTTTTTAATTCTTGGAGGACCCTTCTAGCCATTAGACAGAACTACTAAATGGATCAACAAGAACCTGCAAATGGGATTTTTCTGTAGCTTTGCTGTTGCTGAAAATGGGACATAACTGCCAAAACTATTGCTTGTGTTGTAGTACAAATTCTCTCCTGATGTAAAATGATACAATTCCATTGACTGCAATGACATTACACCCAATTTATGCCAGAAAAATATGTAGCTCTTTATCCATTTATCTATAAGCTGGTTGCTGTGACTTAATTTCAAATGAATTATGTTACTGTTCTTGGTCTGTGCCCTTGCAGCACTTTATTACATAGAAGGCTAGTTCAGCAGAAATAAATAAATATGTGATTTGCAGTCTCAGCAAATGTCCTAGCCAGGAACAATGGCCTCTCTGCAGTGTTCCAGACTAATTGCCCCCAATTTTCTGCTCTAACCTTCATATGCAATTCATTCCTTTCTTGCACTATTCTCCTTACTCTTTTTCCACTCTATCCTCATGTTCAGATTTTCTCCAGTGTCAGCAAGACTTTAACCATCAGCTCTTACGTATTCAAATTCCTTTAGAGAATAACTTCCTCTACAGTGATCATAAGAAACATGTATTACATTTAAGAAAGTGCATTACTTTAGAAAAGGATATGCTTTAAATCTTTCCTTCTTAAGCTCTTGCCCTGAATTTTTGTGTATGATAGTATACCCTAACATTTATGGTAACAAATGCTGTCATTATAATTGTGTCTTATGCTTACTAGTATATCATCATCCAATGTTTTTCTAATTTCATAGTCAAAACCTGCCATCAAATATCATAAGCAGTTTAACTGATATTAATACAAGTAGGAAGATTTTTGAGCTTATTTTAAGGCTGATTGGCAGCAACTTGCTGTCCAAAAACTGAATGCAGTAGCAGTAAGTTAATGATAAGCATTAATAAATCATGCTTGAGGTCATTTCTTAGGTACTAAGGACCTTTTGATGATTAGTGAACATGTCTGAAAATTGTTCTGGTCACCTACTTAACAGCCTGTGACTTTGGAAGGCATTAATCCAGAACACTGACTTCATTTTATCATTAAGTCTTCTACACCAGAAGAAGTTGTTTGTGAGGCCCATTGGATTCAGTGGTGTACAGGAAGGATGAAATTAAAGAAACTGTTCTGAAATAAGTAGTTCCCAGCTACTTACTTTGGGAGACACCTGCTGAATTTAACGAAATTGGTTTCCACAGTCCAGCTGCATTTCTGCTGAACAGTTCAGCCAGGTGTGGAACCAGAATCTATGACCTTTGTGTGCTTATCCACTATGAAAGACCAAGGATCATTATTTTGGATACAATATATAGGTAACGAAAGCCATGATATCTGTGAAATGGAAATGTTGTATTGTTGCTGAATTCTTGTAATAAGTCTTGTGTAAGAAAAAAGTACATTTTATATACAGATGCATGTTTTAGGTAAATATTCCGTATGGGACTTGCCTCTATCTGCTCTATGTTGAAAGTTAAATTCTAAGCTATCTACTGTTGATATGTTTTCCAAATATGCCCTTTATCCTTCTTTCCCTTTATGTTTCCCCATCTTGCTCTGTTCAGCTTCTACGCCAGTCTGGACTGGAGGAATTCTATTCTCAGTTCCTACCTTTTGGATCATAACTCTGTCTTCTTTACTGCACCATTAAAATGACTATAATGTACCCGCCTTGTGGCTTATCTGACCTGGTGTTCTCCTCCTAGTGTCCCCTGTGGACGCTTTAAAAAGAACCATTATGAAATAAGATTATCACTATGGAAAATTTTACTCCTAGTCTCATTTAGTTAGCATTGATATAACTTTTGATAAACTCAAGAGGAACAGAATAGAGTCTTGCATCATCTTTTTCATATTGTATGCAGTTCCTGTGTCTCTGGAGTGCTCCCAAACACAGAAGCATAGTATAATATTGTATCTCCTTTAGCCTTTGTGTTCCAGGTCTTGCTAGTCTTTTTCCTTCTGTCCTTTGTCAGTGCATCAGGCCGTATACTATGGGTAACCTTTTGCAGGCATAGTAGGGTTCACTAGAGTTGGAAAAAAAATTCTTAGATTTCTTTTCGGGGGGGGATATTTTGTAGATGTTTTTTCTCTCTAATACAGTTTACTATGATGTTTCCAATAAATTCTTAGAGTATTGAGTTTCCTTCACAGAAATGTGTTTGTAAAATCAAAAAAAAACTTTAAAAATCTTTTTTTTTCAGTGTAGATTGTTGATACTGCATTTATATCATTGTTCTAAATGTGGTCAAATGTATTTCAAAATGAAATTGTATTGAAGTTTTAGACATGTCAAGGTATTTATGATACTACTCTTTTACTCCAATTGATGTGACTTCACACATCAAACATCTGTCTTTGGCTTTACCCTAATGCTGTCCCACTCCCCAGGGCTCACTAATGCATGTGTCCCTTCTTTCCTGCCCATGCCCCACACCTGACCACAGCAAATCCTGTCTCTTTTCAGTAAAATACCTGATACGTTATTTGCATTGTACAAATAAGTAGGTGTAATGACCGGAATGAGAGAGGGACAAGAGTACCTATAGTGCAATATCCTGTGTGAAAAACAGAGTCCCAGTATACCCAGAACCATTTGAAAACCTGACATTAAACAGTTTTTGTAATGCTGCTACTGTCTTCAGGACAGCGATTCTATATGTTTGCTCTAGAAGAAATCATGCACATGAAAATGTTAACTTATAGAATCATAGAATCACAGAACAGTTTGGGCTTGAAGGGACCTTTAAAGGTCATCTAGTCCAACCCCCCTGCAGTGAGCAGGGACATCTTCAAATAGATCAGGTTGATGAGAGCCCCATCCAAACTGACCTTATGCAATATTCATCTGAAGATTGTGAAGAATCTTCCTTTTCTTTTCTCTGTACATTATTCTTTATTATAGATTTAAATATCACTATATGAGAAGTTTATTGTTTGCTATTATGGTAATAAAAAGTTTTAGAATGCTTTTATTTCATTGCACTTTTTATGAAGGTGTGATGTTTATATTTTAAGCTAGTGTTGCCAAAATAACCTAAGAACTTCATGCCAAATTTATCAAGTTAGAACTATGGAAATTCAGGATAGAGCAAAATAAATTTCCCTACTTTAAAAGCAATTTTCCTGTTTTAGAACAATTTCAATTATAAGTTTTAAATATATATTTCCTTGATATAGGATGGTTCTTGTAAATTAATTGAACAAGAAAGTGTTATTCCCCTTATATTCCACTCACTTTCATCCAAATCTACCATTTCTGTCCACCCAGCCCTGACTAGCTTCCAAACATGCACTCAGTGTAGGCCAGGTTCTGCATTTGGCTTTAAGGCTAGGACTCTATTGACAGTCTCCTATATAGAAGGAGGGTGTTGACCTTAATCTTTTCTGCATGTATGACACCAGTATCAAAAGGGTTAATTTTTTACTCTAGAAGTGCATGTGAACTTAGCCTATCAAGTATTTTTAAGTCTGAACTCCTATAAATATTCTTAGCATTAAATATGAAGTATGTGGCTGCCTTGGAACAGATACTTCATTTCTGTGTTTGATCAGAAAGTCCTTTTTGTTTACAGTTTTCCTGAGTTTTCTTGAGTGGCCAGTTATACTGAATATATACTGAGCCTAGTACATGTTAAAAAATTCACCAAATTCTGTGCAGTTCCTGTATTTTGAACACAGCTTAATTTGGCCCCTTGGCTCATGTATTCTTACAGGATTTCTGTACAAAGTAGCCTAACTCTTTTCCTCCTAGTGTAAGATTTATCTGCCCTAGTTTTGGCATTTTTAAAAAAAATAAATCTCTCTAACTTGCCCTATTCTTTTTTTATAGTCAATGAAGAGAAATGGATACCTCAAGGGAATGATTCTTCTCGTCCCAAGATTGGTATCTAAGATAGGTCAGATGGATTGCTCCTTGGAGGTGCCAATTTCTTTCCAGTTACTATCAAGGGAGCTTAGGGTGACTGGCTCAGTATTATGTCTGTAACTTTTATATGTCTGAAGTTATGTGAGATAAACTGTTCTTTCTTATAATAACATTGTCTGAGGATGTGAATAATTAATTCTCTTCAGAAAATATTACCTCAAAGACAATAGTGTTTTGCCTGAGACCCAAAATCTTAAAGATAATTCAGTGTACATATATTTGGAATGTTTTGTGCTGCTCTGGCAGAATCTTGGGAGATTTGATGAAGCAAGCAGAGTTAGAACTGGTGCATTACCTGTACTTTTGGACACATGTAACCAGGATTTTATACAGAAAAGTTTCAAAATATATTAATGGAGTTAACCTCATTTAACGTTAGAAATCTACAGTGGAGACATCTATGTGTGTTGTAGGCTTTGCAAGCTCCTTTTCTAATCAAGAGACAGAAATAAGACCTTTCAAGGTACAACACCCCTGACCTATTTTAGATGCTCATTTTAAAACGAGTTGAACAATGGTTCAAAAGTTTCTGGTTTTCTCCACTGAATTTAAAACAAGACTGGTGAGTGGGATTAATTCAAGTGCAGATATCAAACTTATTTCTTTGCTATTCATGGATAGATCACAAGGAGAAAATAGTATTAAACAGCTCCAAGGGACCAAAAACCTGTGCTGTAAATGCAAAGTCTCAAAAGTGTGTAGTGACCCTCAGCTCTTTAGTGTTACATAATGCTGACGTGTTGCTGTGACATCATTTAACAGCTGTGACATTGTACAAATATTTATGGCTCAAATGCGACATTGATTGATAATAAAGTCAACTTCAGCTGTGTAAAGACAATTATTCCACACACTGTTACCTATTACATAAATTTTTAGAAAAGGGCTTAGAACTAATTTACAATGATGGTAGAAAATTAATGAGATGCTGAGAGTATTTTGTTAATATCTCAAGATTTTGAATATAGCTACACATCATCATAAATACTTCTATTTATAAAATGACTTTTGCATTTTTTGCATCTTGGAGACTGGAAATGTTTTCTCTATGAAAGCTTTTTTCTTTTTCAGTGCTATAGGCAGCTCCTTATTCTGTATGGGTTGTTGTTGTATTTCTTCTTCCTAAATTTGAGGAATATATTGCTTTTATTGTTCTAAAATCCTTCACCAGCTTGAAATGGATGAGAACATTGGCACAGTATTATTTTTTGTTCTTTATTTGAAGTTCATATAGATAGATAAATATACTCGGGAATAAAATATTTTCCTTTTTTATCTCTTCCAAGAATATTGCTATGTAATTCTTTAAGTAATTTTACCTTCTATTTCCAGATATCTTTCCTTTTACTTTTATATACTGTTCCCACAACCAATTGCCCAGTCTCTTCAAGTCAGCTTATAGACTTCTCCCTCACAATGCCTTTATTTCTATACTTTTTAAGTCATCAACAATTTTAATCATGTCTGTATTTATATGTCTGCTAAGAAAACTCTGTCAAGACAGAAAACATTATGAGAAAAATAAATAATAAATAAAGCAGTGACTTTATTTATTCTTTTTACAGCGGGACTTGTATTTTTTTTTTGTGTTCAAGTATTAATTTATGAGTATGATATTATTTTGTTTTGAGGAATGCAAAGCAGCCTTGCTTTTCATAGTCTACAAATTGCTGCATCTAGGCTCTAGTGATACAATAAATAACAATAATGTGACACTAAGAAAGAATATGGTCTAGGGTCATTTTTGAGGTTGAGTGTCACTCACTAAATGAAAGTGATTGAGAGTCTGTTAAAGAGGGTGACATACGACAGCCCAACCTTTCTTCACTTTACTCATTTTTAGGAAAAAGGATGCCAAGAGATGAGAAAAGATTTTCCATGATACAAAGCAGTGTGGAGAGGATTATATAAACCACTGAGTGATTTTTATTTTTACTCCCTCTTTGTTATTTATATCTCTCCACTGGAGCCTTACGGACAAGTTAAAAAAATTACATGACCAGCAATCTGTGGAAAATACAATCAAATATTTTCTTATTTTTGGTTGGAAGAACACTAGGCCACTAGGTAGAATGAAACTGAAGGATGGGAGAGTAATTTTTTATGCACTTTTATGTATTAATTTTTTTGTATACCTGGAGATTAAGAAATGACTGATGTGGTGCAAGTTATGAAGAGTGAGTATCACAAAAACTGCCACCATATGTGGATATATATCCCAAAAGCACACAATTCATCACTTGTTTAGTTTGATGCCTTAAATTCGAGTTGTGGAATTTCATAGATGGGCACACCTGCACAGGAGAAGTGGCCCTAGGGAGTGAAGTGAGCAGCACTCACTTCTGCTGCACCATGACTTGGGCTGGTGACAGATAGGCACCTCGTGCAAGCCTGGCCTCACAGCCAGGCTTGCAGCATTCCTGAAGTGCACACAGAGCGTGGACCTTCTCTGGAGAGTAGCAGCTGTGGGCACTTCCAGCGAAATGCAGGGCCAGAGGAAAGGTGTTCCTTTCGTCTTTACTCAGCCAAGAAGCTTCCAGTTCTCCTGCTCCAATTTTCTGGTGAGGGAAGAGCCCCAGCAGTTTGCCTTTTCATGGATGTTTCCTGCTATTGCACCCTCACCAATGTACAAAAAGATATGGGATTCCTGGAACCAAACTGAGACAGTTTAGAAAACTGGACTCTGCAGATGAGTGAATGGTTGCTGATAAAAACAGACCGGCTTCCAAATCCTTATGCCTTGAGCTGTTTATGCATTTCACACTGCGTGGTGATTAGAAAATCAGAATCAGGCTGGTGAGGACCAGAACCCGATTTCCTCCACACCCAAGCAGAGGACCCTCAGAACATGAATGCCAAGTCGTCTTTCTCTCCTGTTCTTACTTGCCACAAGTTTTGCATTCCTTTCCGTGTACTCAAACAGCTTCACATAAAAGCCAAACTTTGCACTCAACCAGACTGAAATGTTTATGTATTTCTCCCAGGTGAGTTTCAAAGCCAGCACAGATCCCTTACTGGGCAAGTGCATGTAGCCACTAGAGTCGTGTATAGTCAGAGAACACCACTGACATCTGCTCTTTAACAAATACAAGCCTGCTCAGCTAAGCCTCCAAACTTTCAGGAATGGACTTAATCTCTGATTCTAGACTGATAGACGTTTCTTCTCTCTGAGAAGGATCTTCTGCATCCAGAAGTATGTATGGAGTGTTACCTATTGACTAGCTTTATGCAGCTCCTTTGCAATTGCAAAATGGTTTTGTAGATCATCTTTCTTAGGCGGTATTTAGTCATTTCAGAACAGTTTGTAAAGGTGGTTAAGTTAGGATCTGTGAGCCACTTGGTTAGAGCAAGCTGTCTGTATATGGCGTGAGACCAGCAGAGTCAGGTCATCATGTTCACAGAAACACAGAATATTCTGAATTGGAAGGGACCCTCAGGGATCATCATCGAGTTCAACTTTTAGCCCTGCACAAGACATCCAAAGAGTCACACCATGTGCCTGAGAGCATTGTGCAAATGTCTTGAACTCTATCAGGCTTGGTACTGTGACCGCTTCCCAGGGGAGCCTCTTCCAATGCCCAGCCACCTTCTGGGTGAAGAACCTTTTCCTGATACCCAACCTAAACCTCCCCTGACACAGCTTCAGGCCATTCAATGTGATCCTGTCACTGGTCAGCACAAAAAGATCAGTCTCTGCCCCTCCTCTTCCCCTCACAAGGAAGTTGTAACGGCAATGAGGTCTCCCCTCAGTCTCCTCCAGGCTGAACAGACCAAGTGACCTCAGCCGCTCCTCATATGGCTTCCCCTCAAGGCCCTTCACCATCTTTGCTTCCCTCCTTTGGACACTCTCTAATAGCTTTATATCTTTCTTATATTGTGGTGCCCAAAACTGCACACAAGGCTGAAGGGGAGGCTGCCCCAGTGCAGAGCAGAGCGGGACAATCCCCTCCCTTGCCCGGCTGGCGATGCTGTGCCTGATGCACCCAGGGCATAGCTGGCCCTCCTGGCTGCCAGGGCACTGCTCACTCATGTTCAACTTGCCATTGACCAGGACTCTACAGGCCATATATGTTGTATAGGTACTAACCAGCATTGCACTGGTAAGTGCTTTACATTCCTCTAAGCAACTGTATCTCCTTCTTTTTCTCTTTACAGCACTGACACCTCAAGGGGTACAAGCACAAATTTCCTGAAGAGGGTAAACACTCAAATAATACTGGGATTCATATCAATCATAATTATTTCATGTATTTATGTATATATTTTTTTGTGTCCAGTGCCTTCTCAGTCTACTAATTCTGATTGCCGTACAGTTCTAGGACTCAGTATAGTCTGCTGCACCATCCATAAATTAGTTAAAGGAAAATAAAAGTCTTTTTTACTTTATCAGCTTGATAATAGTACAGGGTTTAATTGACCTCACTGCAGCAGAATTTCTAATTCTGAAATAAAAAGTGAAAAGTCAGGGATCTTAAATTTTGTGTTAATAGATCTTAATGAATCACCCTGAAATAGCTGGCTCAAACAAGTCAGAACACTGTCAGCCAGCTCAGTTTGCCAAGAATCCATTTCTCTTCCAAGAGATAAATGAGGTTCCTCAGTGTGGAGAATGCGGAGTGCTAGTGTTATGCCCTTTTATTTTAGAGTTGATTTATTCCAGTTGTGATGAAAGGTCACAAATTTCAGTGTTCCTTTTTTGCTTCCTTCAATTCTTACAAATGAAATTTTCTAGAGTAGGGCTAATATGACATCTGAGAGTACACTTTGTGTCAGTCTCCTACCGTTATCTTTGTGATGCAAATGACCATTATTAAGATATATTTTAATTTTTGTCATTAGTAATGTCTGTATTCTAAAGTCCCATCTAGTGTCTAGTGAGTTAATACAAAGCTTCTGAATCACTACAGGGTATTTTGAATCAATCCCTGTATTACTTATCACCCCTAATATTTTTCAACATGCCCCTTGTATGTTGACCTTATCATGTCAATGAATTCCTAGGGAAAAAGAGGCTGGGTCAATAAGTGTCTATCTGCCAGCCAGGTGACATTGGCTGGTATGACATTGTATTCTGCAAATGCCAGTTGGTCTTAACTTTGGAACAAAATCAAATTCAAATGCTAGTTGATAATTAAAACTTTCAATGAGTTATGTTGGAATGCCACATAAGGAAGAACTTATTTGGAATACACAATCCAGTTGTATTCCTTATCCTGAAGAATGGAATTATTACCATT
Source organism: Gymnorhina tibicen (assembly GCA_013399875.1). NCBI lineage: Eukaryota > Metazoa > Chordata > Aves > Passeriformes > Artamidae > Gymnorhina > Gymnorhina tibicen. The sequence goes on from VXAZ01006383.1 coordinate 791,578, forward strand.
CATTACCATTACCATTACCATAGATTATGGTAATGAAGATGATAGGAGATAGGTTATAAAACCAGTTGCAGAACTATGAAAGAAAGGAGATCAAAAGGATCATGTAAAATTATTCTACATTATGCTCTTAGTTATAGTGATGAGCAGAGGAAAGGGCTGAGGGAAGGAAATCCCAGAAGTGAAGTGTTGATAGAATTTCAAAAAACTGTTTATTGTAATAAAAAAATCCGGACTAAGGCTTAATGTTAGATAAATCATGTGAAAAATAATAGTGTCGTGGTTTGAAAGACAGGTGTCTGCTTGAGGAAGGCAGGAGCCCCCTTTGGAATGGAAAATGCAATCCCCTTCCCTCCGAATTATTACAAATTTGAAATTAAGGGGCTTTCAGGCAAAGATATGAGGAATAGGAATAACAGTTTTTACTGATATATATATATATATAACAAAGCAATAGTACAGAGACACTGGTTTAAAGCCTGACAGAGTCAGGGGTACAACCTGGCACCCTGCCAGGCAGGGTGTTGGTAGCAGTCCGATTCGGTGGTAGCTGCAGTTCTCTTTGAAGTGGTTCTGCTGAAGCCGTGATCTTGTAGAAAAAAGGTCTGGTCCTCCTCAAAAAAGTCCAGTGGTGGTTGTGCAGCTCTTGTCCTCTGGGATCCCAGCAGGTAAGGTTTCTTGTGCTGTTCCAGGCCCCAGATTTTATCCAGGTGGGAATGCTTGGCTCCTTCCCCCTGGGCAGAGCATCTCACAGTGGGACGGTGAGTCATGGGGCAAGGCACTGATGGGCCCATTAACAGGAGATAGTCCAGAGGGAGGAGGCAAGGAACATTGCTATACCTGGGTTCAACAGCTCATGGTAATAGAATACACTGTAACCCAGGACAAATAGTCCTCAGAACTATGGGGCAAAAGAAGATGCTGTAGGAAACAAAGTAAGGTGGCAAATTTCCGCTTCCATCTTAAACAAATGTTAAGGTTTGTCTAAAGTACAGAATCCTGTGATATGGCATTGTCTTCAGGATGTGCAGATTAATTCTCATCTGTGCTTCTAGCTATTCAGAGGTGAATTATTTCCTGAGCTGTTTTTTGAAGTCTATAAAAAAGTGATAATGAAATTGCAATTATGATGTTTTTAAGCATTGTATGGTCAAGATATAAGACGAACACGATAAAAATTAGCAGCCACAGAGCTGAAGCTGTGACTTTTGCTGCACAGGTTGCAGATCCAGAGAATAAGGGAAGAGATAACCAAATGGCACAGATATCCTAAGTACAGTGATAGTACTTCAGAGGGCAATTGTCCAAAATTAATTTTGAATATTTGAAATAAACTCTTGCTGGGTTTGCTATGTGTATCATTAGAAATACATTCTAAAGCTTCGGTTCAACCTTTCTTTGTTCAGTTAAAGATGATTCTTTGTGTTCAGCTCACTGACTTCTCAATTCAGTTCTTCCTCAATTTTACTTAACTTCTGACTTGAAGACTGTCTTGTTCCTCCTCAGCTTTTTCTTCTTTAGGCTAAAAAAAGGAAAAAAAGCATTTTTTGTCATAAGCTATACCATTTAGGTATTTGATCATGCTTGATTTTCCTCTTTCAGGCTATCACCAATTAGTCCACCTTTTTGTGGTATGGTACAGAAATCTTATTGCTCCTAGCCAGAGTTGTATTTGTCAGTGTGTTTGTTCAAAATCAATGTAGTTCTTGTTGCTAGACCAAACAAAGGACAAGTATTAAGACTATTTACTAAGGTCACTGTTAGTGAAACTTGTGCAACTCTTGCTAAAAGTCTTTCCCTTTCTAAACTCTTTCTAATAAACCTAAAGAGTACACAAAGCCTTATTAATTTCTTTAAATTTTATGATGTTCATCGTTTATTTATGCATTTTCTGAAATAAGGCCCATATTCTAACATTGGCTCATCCTCTATTAGAACAAGGAAACCCTTACAGCTTATTTTCTTCACAATATGCAGAAATCCAAAATCTGTTTCATGCAAGTAAAGTCAAAATCCAGCACTTTAAACTGGAACTGTGCCTTTACTATAATATTCATAGCTTTTTATTATTTTTAATATAATTCCTTCTGCTAGAATTTGGCTTAAAAATGTAAGTTATTTAACAGATATAATTAGGTTGCTAAGCATTAACAGTTAATTATCATATTAATAAACAGTTATTACTCGCATTCTATACTGAACCATGCCAAAGCAGAATTACTATGCATGCATTGCTCTTAGGCAACATAATTGTCCTTAAAGGAAATCATTACAATTTAAATGAAATTGGGATCTACTGGTTAGGGAAGGCTGTAGGGCATGCACAATACATACTAAGCAAGGAACTGTAATTTCCCCAAATCACATCTCTTCAGTAATTTCACATCACAGGGTTATCTGTGTTTAGTTAAGAGGGAAACAGTTTATTTTTGCCTTGCAATTTTACAAGGGCATTATTTAACCAAGGACAAGCCAGTCCCCAAAAGGAAGGCAGTGCAGAGTCACTGCATCGTATTATTTAATACGGTTTAGTAAACTATGACCATGACCACTCTGGCCATGATTTAAAACTTATTTTATTTTAGACTATATTCTAAGGAATGGATTTGCTGTGTCACTAGCACGTGCTGCCCAAGCAATGTGAAGTATAGACTGAAGTCTAGAAGCACCCCAAATAACATCTAATGTAAAATATATTTCTGTATAGAAATAACTGTGTCTCTTTTTGCTGACTAGAGTTTTGCTTGCTTTTGCATGTTCTTTCTCTGTGTTTAACAGATACACTAAGGACTTGTTCTCCTCTATGACATTTTTTGTCATATGAAGGTTAATTGTTTGACTTAATCTCTTTGACATCTGTTAAAGTACAAGGAATTTGAACATTAGTTCCTGGTATTTTCTTAGACTGATAACTAATTAATGTTTTACACTGCCATAAACATTTCCTTAGTTTAAGTAAATGACTCACATTTACAAAAAGGTTATATCATGCGTGGGTGCTAAGGATTTTTCAAATGAATTAGTCAAAAACTCAAGATTAACTTTATTAATAAGCCTTATTTGATAAATGTGACACATAGCAAATGATGTGGCTGTTAAAGTACTATAACTGAAAACAATCCCTAGCCTGTCAGAAGCAAGACATATTAAAACTTTGGGGTTTTTTTTTGCAAAACGAATGCCAAAATAGTTAAGAAAATTCTAACCCATATTAACAACAAAAGTCTGCCTTATGTTTGATTTTTCATAACGTTTGAATCCTTTTCCTTTCAAAGACATTAAGCTAAAGTAAAAGTGACTCATCAGTATCCGGTTGAATTGTGTCAATAAAGAAACACAGCAGTGAAAGACATCAAACCCAATACACACAAATTGAAACCAAGTGTCTTTGAAAAGAAGCTCTTTGTCCTGTCTTTAATATGAGTTATAAGGGTGAGATTTTTCCTTCCCTGTCCTCAGTGTCAACCAGGAATACTGCTTTGAGTCCTTGACATTAACAAGAACAGAGTCTGACCTCCTTTCTGCAGAGGCTGCTACAGCCTGCATCACCAGAAAAGCTTGTGTGACTTTCTGAATCCATACTTACATTGCTTTTAAGAAACGTTAAGAAGAACTTTTTTAATACTGAGAGCTTCTATCAGTGGCGTTCACTTTTTCCAGCTTTATTGGCATTTGAAGCCTATGATTTATTGCTAGAATCTGAATGTGTGACCTTACACAATAGTCTCGTCATTCCTGGGCTTTAACTTGGACAATTGGATTGCCTATAAAGGAAGGTCATCAAGGCTGTCAGTGAGGGGTTATGGCATCGCCATTGCTGGCATGAGATAGGGAGCAAAAACTTGTGATTAGACATGTGCCACTACCAAAAAAGCCAGCTGAACTGGGTTCAGATCACTGCTCTGAAATAGATAATAGGTTCCTGGCTGTAGAGTTGCAATCACTCTGACACTTGTGCTACCAAAATGCTTTAGGGACTTATGGAGAACATGTGCAGTTCACAGCACATGTTCTAAGGCATTTTTGGTGATGTCAGGCCACCACATTCCCATTTAATTACAAAAATCCAGGCTTGGAAATAAGTTCCAGAGTTGTTACTTGCACCAAATTTGAAGATAAACCAAAGTGCTGGGCAGTAAAATCTAGTCATGTAACTAATGCCTCTAGAGCTACTTGATGGGATTTGATCCAAAGCTTTATTCCAGAAGGAATACATTTTTATCTCATTCCTTAGGAACATATATGGCTCATGTGCATCTGTTTATGGTCTCCCACTTGATATTATAATAATGTCTTTAGACTGAGTAACAATTATAAGACAAAGGCAGTATTATAAGACAATGTTCATAGAAGTTGGGAATGCTTCATTTGAAGCCAGAAAACTCTATATAGGGAACCTTGCCAAATAAAAAGCAATAATTTTTCTGGATCCTCTGGAAGGACAAGAGGTTGTCTTGTGCAAAATGCAGGTTATCAATACTGGCCAATGAGTTATGGGAGATACAAGGAAGGATAGGTGATGGATAATGACTGAATAGCAAAAGCTTTTCATGATCATGAGTATCTGTTGTCAAAACATCCTGAAGTGGAAATATTCACAAATAACACTTGTCTATTATTTGCCATTATGGATCAATCTTCCTCTCCCATCATTTTAACTTCCAGGTCAATTTTTACATTCAATATTTACTGTTCTTTCTAAAGAGAGAATTATCACAAAAGAAACAGGGATTATTGCTTATCAGACCTAGGCAGTCAAGATAATTTCCCCCAGTTTCCCAGACACGGCTTGACCTAGCATTTCTGTTTGATTTACAGGAAATACACGTAACTAAATAGCCCTACAAGAAATATTTTATAAGCAACAAACCCCTGACAAAAGGTAGCATTAGTAGAAGGGAAGTATTTGTGTGGAACAGCATATCCTTGTTTTCTTTGGGGGATTGTTGCGGTGCTTCTTGTTTCCTGTAATAGTGCATCACAGTAATAATTGGGACAGCATTACCAGCCTTGCATAGGAGTAGCTGCATAAAGATTGTACATAATCAATTATCCTTGGTTTTGGTATTACTAATATGGAGTTTTTTTCTCCTCTACAAAAATATGAGTCAAAGTATCACCTCAGTAATCAGTAATGACTATTACCAGACCTCAGTGCCCCTTGATGTTAGACAAGAGTTTCCAAAAACCTTAGTGCGGATATACTTATTAACTGGTGTTAGTGAATGTAAGTTTAGATTAAGCTGTGCCAGTCAGCAAACTGTACAGATATATTTCTTTTAACCCCAAGAGGTACTAAAGAAAAATACTACCAACAATAAAACTAATTAACATTTCATCAGATGAATGCTGTGGGACACTGTATGCACAAATCATCATCTGTGACTTTTCTGAAGAGGTATAAAAGGTAGCAGTATGATATTAACTCTGAATCCTAGTGATGATTGACTGCAAATATAATGGATTTTCTTCCTTTAAATGTCATCAGGAACACTTAATTTCTTTGAGAAGCAGACATCCTTAATATAAGTCTAAGCAATACTTCTCTTAAGGCTTCTTTTTTTTCTTCATTTGTATTTGCATAATTTTCTTATAAGACATTAAAATGGTAATATTGATAATATTTCTTTAATACTAATTGTATTTCTAAATGCTTTTATTTTGCAAAGTAATACTTTCTTTTACATTTAAGGTTTTTTTGTAAGGCTAATACTATAATACTTTGCAGTTTATTCTGCAACAAAATTTCCATGTAAAGCCTAATTTTTCTAGTTCTTTAATTTTAAAATCATAAAAACTATTTTTCTTTTTAGATAGTTGAATTTCTACTGTATTTGAAGGGAGCTAAATAGTGGGGTTTTGTGTCAATCCTAAACATCAAAGCTCTTAGTAGACTTCTAAAAAAAGTCTTTCAATTTTTCCTTCTAAAAGGTGAGAAAGCAGGAAAGGAGGAGAGAGAAAACTTTGTATACCAATGTAGCTGAGACCCATCCACAGGATCAGAAAGCAGTTGATTGAAATCTAGTTTCAAACTCCACTGGGACTTAATTGTGAGAGACAGAACTATGCACCTGCTGTGAGCAAGGATTGATGGGGCGAGGGGAGGCCTCACACCTGTTACCTGGTACAAACTGTCCTCAGACAAAAACTTGGTGCCAAAGAGGCTTTTCTGTGGAGAACTGATTATATATAATAATCATTTGTGTTGTAGAACTGATCATATACAATACTGCAACTTACTATCATCATTAAAATACATCACACTTTGAATGAAAACAGTGGAATATTTTGAATTTGAAAATTAAATGAACTAGTTTAGTTAATACTTAGAGATGTATTTGTTGGCCAGTGAATACCACACACTTTTAACTCCTATACTGCTCCCAGTGTTTTGCCAGGCTTGGAGGACCAGGGTGATGTGCTGGTAAAACCACATGCCATGGAAGTGGTGGAGAATAAGCAAGGAGAATGCATCAATGGGAAGGAGACAGGATTAAGAAAACTAGTGGTATGGTACAGCAGCTAAGAAAACATGGAAGCTATGAAGTTTGTTTTTCTGAGAAACCAGAACAAGAAGGGGTATTCCAACACATCCCTGTTATGAGAAACATAAGGCAAAACCTTCAAAATTAAATTCTGCATTTATGAAGCTTTCTTTCTTTCCTTCCTTCCCTTACTGCTTAGGTTATAAACTTTTCAGAGCAGCTGGAGGAAATCAACCCACTGTATGCTTGAATGACTCTCTGGGCAATACAAATGAGTCATCAATGAGTTTAGTGTGCAGCAGGAGAAAGATGATACTGGAACAAAATGTTCCGGTGTGTATTTGTGTAGTGTCTAGCATAATGGGTCTCTGCTCCTGACTGAGGCCTCTGGGCGTTCCAGTGATGTAAATATTAACTAATAATAATAAAAGGACAAGCACTTTATTTGCATCCATGTTGCCATCTGTTGTGTAGACTGAATCAATATCAAGTACATGTTTAGCTTCATTTACTTTTCTCTAAGCAGTACACTTAATTTGCTGCAAAAAACCCGACAGTTTGAAAAGCTTCTGGTAAATTTTTATCATTGAAAGACATTGTCAATGTTTTTTAAATCTCCTTGCTAATCAGCAGTAGCTGTGGGCTGGAATTAGAAATAACATATTGATTTAGGGCAACAAAGATGTTTGGGGAACCAGAGCATGCTCTTATGAGGAAAGGCTGAGGGATCTGGACCTGTTCAGCCTAGAGAAAAACTGGCTGAGAGCAGACCTTATCAATATCTACAAGTATCTGAAGGGAGGGTGTCCAGAGGATGGAGCCAGACTCTAAACAGTGTTGCCAAGCAATAAGACAAGAGGCAATGGGCAAAAACTGGTGCACAGGAAATTCCACCTGAATACAAGGAAGAACTTTTTCACTCTGTGGGTGACCTCACACTGAAACAGGTTGTCCAGAGAAGTGGTGGAGTCTCCCTCACTGGAGATATTCAAGAATCATGTGGACGCCATCCAGTTCCATGTGCTCTAGGATGACCCTGCTTGAGCAGGGAGGTTGGACCAGATGATCCACTGTGGTGCTTTCCAACCTAACCCATTCTGTGATACAGTTGCTGAGTGTGGAGCAATTAAAAATATAAATAATGATAATTTTCATAGATATTCTTTGCAAAGAAGGTGCCAGACTACTTACACAGCATATGGAAGCATTTTTCTTAGATGATGTGCCATAACTCATGTAGATTTTGTTTTCTTATTTTTACAATGTATTAATAAAGTACAGTGCCCAATAATTACTAGTATGTTTGGAAAGACAGAGACCACCAAACTGGCTGTGGCTGTTTACTAAGCCACTGCCTTTCTCAAGCAAGTGTCCAAAACAGTCCTCACATTACTTCAGGTACATTTCCTGAATTTTTTCTCCAAATAGTAAAGGTGCTTATGCCTTGGGGTCAGAGGGACACCACAGACTGTGAATATAGCCAATATGCTGTACAAGAAGCTAGATTTAAACAGTCTTGGCATTAAACTTGGCTCAGAGAATAGAGAGCTGCCCCTGGCTGCCTTATGTGTACAAGTGAGTCATAGAATCACAGAATGGTTTGGGTTGAAAGTGATGTTAAAGATCATCTATTTCCAATCCCTCTGCCATAGGCAGAAACACCTTCCACCAGACCAGGCTGCTCAGAGCCCCATCCAACCTGGCCTTGAACACTTCAAGGGATGACGCATCCACAACTTCTCTGGGCAACCTGTTCCAATACCTCACTATGTCTTGAGTAAAGAATTTCTTCCTAACATCTAATCTAAATCTCTCCTCTCTTAGTTTAAAACCACTGCCTTGTCCTATCACTATCTACACATGTAAAAAATTGCCCTCAGTGGTCTTAGATTTTTGCACCCATATATTTCATGTTACTATTACAATATTGATTAAAACATGACTGATAAAGACTGTGAAATATTAAATAATGGAAAAAATAATATGTTGATAGGAAGTTATATGGACATATCTAAACTTGAAAAAAGCAAACAAATTTGTGTTTTAGTATGCCCAAACATGTGGTCACAGACTGAATAAACTAGAAAATAAGAAATTATATTCCAGAGCTATGTGACTGGGGAAAAATAAATTCATTTATCAGAGTATTCATCATCTATATGTAAATTCCCATTAAGACATGTGAACTGAAAGAACTGGTATGAATATTGCATATACAAGCAGAAAAACACTGAGTTGTTGTTGGGACCTCAGTCTACATTCAACAATACTGGAGTAGCTCATAAAGTGCTGTCTCTTCCAAAGTGTTCGCGTTTCAGAGGAGAGTTATTACAGTGACTACTTCTTGCTTTATATTATAGCATGTTCTAAAATACTGTAAAAGTAGAAAGATCTTAGTAATATTCTGTAAACAAAATCACTGTTGACACCAGGTTGTCAGAAAGTTAGAAATGGATGGAAATGGTTGAATTTTGTGTGCAGTCTCTGTTATAAATGGTATAGCAAAATCAGACATATTAGAAGGAGTTCTATAGTCATGTATATTTTATTTCTTAATGGGAAATTTCTTTTGAGTTGTATGTCTAATTTATCTGTTATAGATTTACCCTCCTATGCGTGTGGTCAGAAATTTTTCTCAAATCATTGGCCAAGTAGGTGCTTTCTAAGATAGTTTCTCATTATTTTCTCATTTAAGATAGACTCACGTAAGGCCAGAGTAGATTTATTGTACTGTAGGGGATGAAATAGGTGAATTAATAGACATTTCACATTATTAATTTGTATGGGGGAAGTACAAAAATTATTCATAATGTCCTGTAAATTAGAGCCCTTTCCATTAAACTCACTTGGAATATTTTTTACTTGCTTTCACTCTGCTAATGTCTACGGAAACTGTAAATTGGTTCAATCGTTATGCCAGGAGTCAAAAAGGTCTAAGTTACAGTAAGCTGGGATCCTAACTGTATTGTCTTCAGGGTCCTTGGGGTGCAAACTCATGCAAATCAGCTTTCTTCTGTCTGCTTTAAAGGAAATTCACAACTGTGTATCTTTCCAAATGATGCCCATTTTTTTGGTACAAGGCTTAAATTGGCATAACTTTCTAACATATCATATATAAGTAATTTAAGAGGTTCATAACTCTTAATCATCTTACCAAACTTAACACAGGTCATGGGACTCTTTGAACTAATTTGTTATTCAGCTGTAATAGATGTAAATGAAGGACTTAAGTGACAGTAATTTTTGATGATTTTCAGCCCCTTTAACCCTTTCACAATGAAAATGCAATGTCCAGAATTAAACTCTGACAACACAACTTTCTTCCCTTAGCTAGTTCTCCTGCATTGCAAGTGTCTGTAAACTATGTACTGAAAAGCATGTAACTGGAACATATGCTTTAAAAGCATAAGATACAGTTATATTTTAAAATTTCCACTGAGAAAAGAAAGCATAAAAAATAAAGCCTGGGAAAAATTAATAATTAAAACAGTACTGGTTTCCATCCAACAGAACTTAAGGACAAGTCAGTGAGAGTAGGTGTAAGGGAATTTGATTTATCTTCACATGCTTTTTTACAGCTTGACCTGTAATTACCATGTAAAGTCTTGAATTTCTCTGGTAAAGGATGAAAAATAGCTATTATCATGCGGGAGGTTTTTCTTCTTTTTTTTTAGTTCACAGTCAAAACAATTATAGGATGAATGAAAGAAGGAGAGTTAGCTCAAAAGTAAAAGGTCAGATTTTGCCTTCTACTGTTCTTTGGCATTGGTATGGGTATGAATCTTACCCACTGGCGACACATATGAATGCATTTAATTGGAGCATAATTTATTAAATGAATTCTTTTGCCAGAATTTCAAGTGTTCTGAGAAGGCTGTTTTCCTAAACCAGAGAAAAGGCAGAAGAATTGGAATTATGTTCACATCTCCAGCCAGAGCAGTTAGCACTGAAAAGCACCTACAGTCCAGACTTTGGAATGGGGTATTTTATGTTTGTTTGTCGCCAAGGTGGCCTATTCTGATGCTACATCTTGACAGCAATCATTTAAGATGGACAAGGGGCAAGGAGCATCTGTTGTTTATAAAATACAGTAACTGCAGTAGAGAATGACTTTGGGGACATCTTGAAAAGAAAATATCACTACAGAGATAGCAGAAGGGGAGACCTTGCTTCAGAATAGGTATTCAGCAGGATAATTATGAAGACACTTAGGGGAAAGACTGCAGAATATGGTTATGAATCAAGAAAAACACAAGTCCAAAACAAATGCAATACCAAGCTGCAAGCAGGGAAACAGACATGAAGTATTTGCCTTGTGAATAAGAATATGTTTTGGAAAAAAAAGTGGTTTTGAGAAAGCTCACACTTTTCTTTCTCATTGTAGCTACCACAGGGAATATCTAGATTTATGATAAGAAGGAAAAGAGGTTGTCTACTAGGTCAAACTATTTGGATTTCCCATTTGATTAGTATAGGTGCTGGTGATTACAATTTGAATAAAGCTCATTATAAAAAAGCTTTAGTGAAACTAGGATAAATGTAGACTTGACTTTCTGGCTTGACCTCAGACCTGTCTTATTACTGTAGACCTGCCCAAAAATTCTTGGGCTATGTCTGACACTTCTTGCTGTCTCTGGACCTGATCCTGTCCTGGGCTTGCTGATGATTTCCCAGCTTGACCTTGGATGTTTCCCCATCCCTATAAGTTTATTGGGGGATCTGGACTCTGGGCTAACCATGATTATCACCACCAGTTCTGCTGGTCTAAAACCGGGCATTTCTAATTTTGGAGAGTATGGGTATGATAAAAAAAAAAAGATGTTGAGAATTCTACTGCAGTGATAACCTTCCTGCAAGTCTCTCAAGAAAAGATATTGACGTGATAAGGATGAAATAGAAGACATGAAAGGGGAACCAAGTCTCAGCACTTAAAAGCTGTGAGTATAGCTACAAAAAGGAAAATGAGCAACAGTTAGAACTTTTGTCAGCACGTCACGTGGCAGCAGCAGTAGCTGCCTTCTGTCCGTACAGTGGCTTCCAATGAAAGACCCATCTCAGCCCCTTGCCCTTTTACTAACCTTGTGTCCATCAGTTGCTGATATTCATACCTAGCTTCTGAGTGAATTGGGCACTTAGAGGAAAATAAATTTTGGGTCCTCTTTACAGATGCTATTAAAGAAAAATTATGCCAAAAGCATCAGTGTTAAAAAAAAAGGAGGGTCATGCATGAGCGGTTTCTCCTTTGTGGTCAAGCACAGTAGTAACAGTTGGATAAATTCAACCTTGTTTATGCTTGAATGAGTCCACGTGCAACACAAATGAGTGATCAATGGGTTCAGCATGATGCAAAAGAATAATAGGATTGAAAAGTAGTAGATTCTGGTAAATGCGTAACATCTCCGTAGTCCTCTATGGAGAGCCTGATCACCATCACGAAATATTGTAAGGAACGGCTTTCATAGCTGTTTTGATCATTCCTGCTGAAGCTAGCTTTTAGAGAAAGAATATGCAAAATGCACTAAAGCACTTCGAAATGAGAGGAGGGAGAGATTAGGAGAGTTCTGCCAAAGGGCTGACACATTTGCTAGTAACAATACAGGCCACATAACGCTTCTAAAACTACTGTTGCAAGGACTCCTGGCCAAGGGGTGAGGCTGACATGTATGTTGCTATAGATAGCTTTTCACAGATAAGGTGGTTCAGTGCATATCTGAATGTGTTAGAGAAAAAGAGGGAAAATAAAGAGACATCAGAACTTATGCCAACACATTAAAGACTATGCAGAGGAAACTGGCTCAAGAAAGAAATTAATATCAGACCTGTTTCTTTTAATATTGGCATGAAGGAAAGGGTTTTTGATGAGCAAGGAGAATTAGGTTAAAATTTTTTATTGATTTGGTTTGCCATTCTAGAAGACTTACCAAAGAGAATATAGCTTTTAAATACCTTCTAGTTGTACTCATAATACTTGCAGGCGTTCTAGTGAAAGCTTTCTACTAAAAATCTCTTTCCTTCTCACATCACAAATAGATGAAAGAGTAAACTATGAATTTTTAATCTAAGATATTTGCACCGGATACTTGACTTCATTTACATTTGTCCATTCATTGAATTAAAATTTTGTCCAGAAAAATAATATTGCTTTTGAATAAACAATTCAAATGAAGAATTTAAAATCCATGTAATTGAGAGAAAATATGTGGTGAATGGTCACAGGGAATGAATATAGTGGAGAAAGCATTAAGCTACTTGTGGGCATTTGACACATGGTAAAGAGGCTAATCAGTATTAAATTGTTCACCATGAATCGTTTGTTCTTCCACACTCCCCAAATCAGTCTTATTTTGAACTGATCATGTCGTGCCAACCACAATTATTTAATTTTAGTGACAAACATTGAAATAACAGTGTTGTCTACTTACAAACAGGAATTTTATATTGCTTAGGGCTTGGCCAGGAAGAGGAGATCATCTCTGTTTAGCAGTAATATGCAGAGACCATATTGCATTAAAAATAACCAAACTGAAAAAAAAGAAGATATTTTTTAATTGTGAAGGAAATTTTCTACCTAAATTCTTAAAGAATGGATGGAAAGAAGGTTTGAATATATACTGGAAAAGCAAGGAGAGAAAATACAGTTACAACATAATGAAACATTAGAAGGTTAAAAAGAAAATCCAGAAAGCTCTTGTACATTGGTATAAAACATTGTAAGTGATAATTATCACTATTTTATTGCATTCCTACTACCTTCAAAAGCTTGATACCTTCTCTGACAGGATTAAACTTTGTCTCATGTCATTATGGAGAAGAAATCACTTAATATTTAAGTAAGACTGAACCAAGATGAAATGGATACACGTTGAAAGGATAATAAGCTATTACCTATTCCAAGTACATTTTCCCCAGATACCAGGGGAATATATACTCCTAAACTTCTCTTAGCTTGAATGTTTCCTCTCTGCCCACTGTGAGCACGTCGCTGGTGTTAATCAGTTTCAGTTCCCAGTTCCCCCTGGTGAACAGGTTCCCTGACACTGCAGATTGCATGAATGGTAATTCATGCTGAAGCTCATAATGCTTCAAGCAGCTAACCTGCACACATATACAGAATTTTTCTTTTTTTAAAGCTGTGGTAGTGGAGAGTAAAACAGGTTTGTTTCCTCCCTTCAATATTATCCCAACCTCATACATGCCTTAACTACACACCTCTGAGCATGCAATACACGGCCTCACTTTCACACTGCAAAAAGATCACTTTGCTGAGCTGCAGCAGAGCCCTCACATTATTCACTTTGCTCTGAGGGGAAAGACAGAAAAAAAGGAACCAAATCACCAACCATCTTTATACCTTGCCCATATGAGTTTCAGTAGTGGTCCATCACTGATTTCTATGTAATTTGAATATATTTTGCTATATGTGAACCAAATAATCCAGGAGAGATTCTCATGTAAATGATGGGTGCATGCCCTTGTATCACTGGATTTTTCATCCTGTTGTGGAAGAAAGATAAGTTAATGGTTAGAGAAAGCTTCTGTGCTCTTCATTAGGTCCTCTCTCATGGATAACTGTGGACAAGGACTATGAGGTTTAGTACAGAGTGCACCTGTTCTGGAGAGAAGAGTCTCTGCAAAACCTTTCTGTTATAATTGTCAACCAACTTCTTCAGCCTTTTCAAGGTAATCAGTTACCAAGTAACGCTATTTTTCACATGCAAACTTAAAAGAAAAATATTCTGGATTGCATGCATCTCTTTGTTGAACATTATCCCATTTAACTCATCAAATTTTAATGACTCTTGTTGTCTGCTCTGTGATAAAAGCAAGAATTTCTCATAACACCATCTGTGGGATTTAGTTCAATGCTGAGCTGAAAGTCAGAAGAAGACATGTAAGGCCCAGATTCAAAGTGATGCTTGTAACCTGACACTGAGTATGAAACATAGCCCGTAAACTGTAAATAGCCTGATTTCTTAACATCCTCATATATTTAATATCCATGTAATGCTTTATGCTGGAGCATATACACTTTTATTTTGAAGATCAGCTATATAAAATTAACATTTAAAACACAGGAACGGGTCATTCACTTCTGAACATTTTGAATTTTCTGAACACTTGTATATTTTTTTCTTTATGATTCTTATACAAAATCTTTAACTAGATATTCCCTTCTAATAGTTGAAGTTTGGGGTTCAATGTGTCACCTGTTGAAATAGGCAAGTACGTCTGGGGCAACAACAGGCATCTCATTAAGGAGATTAAGTGAAAAATTAGAAATAACCTTTAAAGAAAGAAAGACAAGTTTAACATCTTTCTTTCCTTCTGCTCCCCATGACTATAATTCATACTCATTTCCTTAAGGTACCAGACCGTATTTTATGAGAAGTGCCTTGACAGAGAAAAAGGTATCACATATCAGGTCACCTTTGTTTTCCTCCTATGGCACTTCCTTTTCACCCACTAACTGCTCTGTATGGCTCAATTAAAATTTATGAGACTCAGCTGTACCGAGAGAAGGCAAACTAAAAGCAACTTTCATTTGTAATTTTTGTAAGACATTATGTATTCTGAAAACTGTAAGTGGAAGCGTGTGCTGCTGTGAAGGTTTGCCCTCTATTTAAAGAGTATGACAAGCTTCCTGTCAGAAGCTTAGTCCGACAATCACTGAAATAAACGGGAATGTTATTTTTTATTTAACCAAGTGCATGTTCAGGCTTCAGCAATGAAATGTAGAGCACCATAGTTCTGTGTCTGATTGTAGAAATGCTTTTTAATCAGTACTGATCCCCAGCTATTTCCTCATCCTTCTTCAGACATAGAATTTCACATTGCTCAGTATCACTGTCAGATTCTTTCCTCAGATTCAGCTCTAGTTCAAGCACTTCATCAAAGCTTCAAACCTTTGCATTAAGTTTTCTTCAGAAGCATGGTGCAGGTGCAGCGGTAGGACTGAAAGCTTGGACAAAGGTATTTTCTGGGCATTCAAGATGAAATGTATAACCTGTAGAACTAATCTTACATGCTATCCTCTGCAGGTCAAACAGTAGGGTCATAGGATAGAAAAGGCCTAGAAATAATCTAGTTCAAACCCTATGAATTGCAGGTAAGTGTCCTGTACAGGGTCTACAGAACATCTATTTTATACGACCTTGTGTATCATAGGCCACATAACACTTTCTACCGTCCTGTGGCAAACTGAAGATTTACGGTAAAGGATCAAAACTCTCAACCATACTGTACTTAAGAAAAAAAGCAGAATCTCTATTTGTGTCCAGGATTCCTGCAGTCAGAGGATATCTGAGAGACAAGATCTTCACCATGGGCTTTTACCCACATATAATCTACACGTAGCATTTCTATTACACAAGTTCCTCAGCTAATATTTGTCTTCAAGTGGCTTGTTATTTAGACACTGTATGAGGAAAGTGCTTCCTTTGGATAGGGAAAGAAGTTTCCTTCACAGGAAAAATTACTTAATGCCTCCCAAATGTGTAAGAAAAGTGAAAAACTGTAGCTCATTTGAGGCAGAGCTTATGGCTTAGTGAGCTTATTAGTTCTCTGAATGAAGAGTTGCCTGCTCTGCATTTCTTCAGTTTCATATAATGTACAGACAGAAAAACCTCTGTAAACTGAAATGGAACTTGTTAAACTTCTCATGCCAAATAGCATAAAGTGAAGGATTTAATAATATTTTTAATCTCTATCAAATATATGCTATTTTAAAGAATCACAATTTCTATTTTTAACATGCAGCATCATCTGATTTGTTTCCCTTGCAGGAAAGGATTTTAAAGGAAAGGTAGGGCTATTTTTCTGTGTCAGCTTAAAAAATAAAATCTGTGTACTACAGATCTAAGTTATTAAGTGAATCTGTCATTCTAAATTGATTTGAGATGGATTCTTTTTGCTAGTCCTTTGATAGGAGACAGTAATAATGCAGTAATTGAAGAAATGTGATTAATATATGTCATATTGACTTAGGAAACTGTTAAAGAACACTGAAACATTTTTTTTTAGTATTTCTCACACTTGTATGTAGGGCAAGCCCTTAACTGAAAATACGATTGACAGCTGATTACCAAGGAATCTTACATATCACTCCCTTGGTGTTCAAATGACTAAGCTACAGGAGTCAGACAACTTATTGAATTAGAAAGATAATTGTAAATAGGACTTCAAATCTCTGCACAAAGTTCTTTCATGCTACAAGAAACTTGTAGACTAAATCAGCTGGTTAATACTGATTGCTCCAGTAGTCTATTAAATGTAGACACCTATAACTATGTTGGAATGTTGATATGTCATCATTTACACATGAAGAGGAAGTGTAGGTTGGCAAAATTTGCCCAAAGCACCTCTAACTTTCCAAAAATCTGTTATTACAGGAGCATCTCTAGACATCAAGATTTGTCTTAACAAAAAAAATAACACCTTAAATTCTTTTAAGAGCTCCTTCCTTATGATGCGTAAAATAATAGTAATTTTTTTTAGAATACAACTTGAATACAGTGGAGAACAGTGGAATTATCTGTGAAAAATGCACACAGCATTTTTCAAATGTTACAACCCCCTTGCTAAAGTATCCCTGGATTAATTCTGCTAAAAAAAAAAAAAAAGCAATTGACACTCTAATGCTTCCTTACTTAATCTTCATATATAATTTATTCATCATACACTGCAATTGCTAAATCATTTAAGAATAAATTTTCATTGTAAGAGGAGCATCACTGTAGTTAGATCATTATGTATTTCCAAGAAAATGTATTACTCTAGAAAGAAGGAAATATTTTTAGCTTTCTTATCTTCAATTTTTTTTGAGCAATTTTTCGTTCTCTCTCTTGTGTCTAACTTTCATCTTTTAAGCTCTCATTCAGAAAAAGCTTATAAATTGCTAAGGTTAGGCATATATTTAAAGATGATGAGACTGAAAGACGTTCTTTGAATTTGGTTAATTATTTTACTAAACAGCAATTACTTTTACAGGTTAAGGACATACAGAATTCTATATGCTTGTTGTCCTTGGCATAAAAGTCACTCATTATACCTTCCTTGAATCTCTGTGACAGTATAACTCTTCTGCAACATAGATGGGCAGACCTGCACTAACTCTTCTCCAGGTAATGTAATTTTAAAAAATGTCACATGACTAACAAACCCACCTATTAGACTTATGTTTCTGCCTGTGAGTGTGGGTGGCACCTAATTTGAATCACTAAGTTGTGTATTCAGTTTAAACTTGACAGCTGGATGGAATTCAGTTCCCAAAGCATTGAATCTAGTGACATTTAAAGTATTTTACTGCGCCCTGTGTTGCTTTCTGCAACAGCTCCAAAGGGGTCTCTTTAGTTGTGTCTGCCAACCCAATCTTCATGTCTCATGCCCTAGAACACTTGAAACAGAGAATCCCTGTTTTAAGGAAATTGAACTTTGTCTTGGCATCTTCAAGGGGATAAATTGCTTTCTGGAGGTGTTCTCTGTTTTCATGGGATAATTAGAGTTTGGGACTACTACTTTGGAAATGGTGACTAAATTTTAGGTGGCTGAAATCAGGTGAAATAATTTTCTTTCTATGCCATGCATACACCTGGGTTAATAATCAATCTCTACTCTGAGACATAATTATATGTTCTATATAATTATATATTCTAATAATACTGAAAATTGTATGAAATACACTACACTAAAACATTCAGTAAGGTATATAAAATATTAATATGAAGAATTGTGTATATAATACTATAATCTTTTATTTGAATGCAAGCTGGAGGTAAATTTTAGTCTTCAACTTGTAATGGCTATATTTTGTTGCCCATTTTACAGGCTTATAAATATGGCACTTGCTCTAAATCTGTGTTTCTCAGCCTCCTTTAAGTAAAATGTGAAAAATGAGAGCATGGGATTTACATTAGAAAATATATCAATTATCTGTGATAATAATGTAACTTTTATATACATATGTTCTATGAACTTTAGAGAGAATATTCCATAAACTGGGGAAAGGGGAATAGAACAATATAAAGTTATAACTTCTTTTTGCTTAAATTTGCAATATTTTTTCCAGTACTTTATGGTACCTATATTTTAACAAATTATGTTTTTGCAGTAATACAACATTGTGGTTTATCACTTGGTAGGTGATCATGACCTAAAATTCAAGGTCAATACATGGCATTTCAGCTATACCTAAAAGCTACCTGACCAAGACAAAGTAAAAGGAATAATGGAGGTGTTGGTACCTTGCATAAGAATGTTAGAGTCTGAATTTTAGATTTCATTTATTTTACTTTAAAATGCTACAGTTTCCTGACTGTCAAATTTCTTATTTCTTGCAGAATGTTCTAATAAATTCTTTTTCTAAAGTAATGGAGAGACATATACAAAAATTTGTGGACATGAAATTTAAGGAATTTTCATTTTTTTTTTTCTTGTAAGACAAAACTTAATTTTATATTTCTGTTTATTCCCAACTCTGTCTTTTAAAGTATTCTCAGGCAAGTAGATGCTAAGACACCCTACTTTTGCTGAATACCTGCTAAACAAAAGCTTTCACAGCAGCCCAGCTTATCAGAACCTTTTAGGCTTTGCTTCTCCCCTAGCACTGGTAGATCTATCTAGTCCTGTAAAGAACATAAACTCCTCAGTCCTCAGTGAAGACAGAAGAATAAACCACATTGGCTTTTTCTACAACATGCTGTTTTGGGGATATGCTGTTCTGAAATACATTAGGATAATGTAAAATGCAAATTACTAATTTTCCAGCATTTTCACAAATGCCTTGTCCAATTACCCTCAAACTTTCTAGGGGAAAAAAGAAGTCATCTTCTTTCAGAATAACACACAAGAGAAATTTCTAATAGAACAGTCTGAAGTTAAAATTAGATGTAAGGGCCTAATTGAGTTTATAATGGAAGGTATTACAACCTTAGCCATGGAATGACTACCGCAGCTCCATAATACCAGAAAATCATAAAGCTTTAGAGACAGGCTTCCTGACAGATTATTTCGAAATGGAAGGCAAAAGTACCAGCCAAGAAAGGTCTGTGTTTATCACCATGCTGATATTGCCATATATTGTAAATCAGGAAAAAATCCTTATGCTAACTAAACATTGCCCACAATTGTGTTGAAAATCTAGAAAGCCAAGTACTTTGGGGACTGTGTTCACTGAAGTCAGATAAGCAATTCTGGGTTTTCAATTATATAGTATTTGACAAAATATTATAAGAATCTAGCCTTAATTCACATGTTAACACAGTAATTTTTCAACTTTTGGCTAAGGTACCACCACTTTTCTCACCTGGGCCAGCTCCATATTAATCACACTTATGATTTGTGAAACATCTGAATGTCTTGGACAAAAATTTGCCTGTGGGAGTAAATAGCTTTCCTCCTACACCTTTATGCCAGAAGTTTGGCCTTAGGAGACCAGTTTTATGCAGTTAATCGGGCCTGCATTAATTTTACTTAAATTTAGACATTTAACTTAAGTGGCTAAATTGTGATTGGCACTGCTATAGGTCATTCAGGTCTCCACTGACTGTGTGAGGAGCTGACAGGAACGCTGCTTGGTTCAGTACCTAAAACCATCTGGGATAAATATTACTCAGTGCACCCAGTCCTTCCAAGTCAGGTGACGCATAAATAGGAAGAAAGCAGTGTTGACTCCAGCCCTCAATGCAGTATCCAAGACAGCTCCGTCTTGTAAAGAGAATTGCCTTTTGCTGCTGGATTAAACCAGCCTAGACTTACTATCCCACTGATGAGCACAGCATGAGTAGCACAGGTATGTGTCTGAAACATTTACTATCCCACTGATGAGCACAGCATGAGTAGCACAGGTATGTGTCATCTCTTTCTCTTAGTGTCTCTCAGTTGCTGACCGATGGATACAGTGCTTCTTTCTCAGCTTTAAATTAAATCTTTAATAATCTGCAATTTTTGTTTTGTTTTCTCTCCATATTTTTAAGATAAAAACTGGTGGAACTGAGGACAGATGCAGTCTGTGGAATTTTAGGAACTTGTGGAGTAGCAATCAGTGGGTATACGTCCAAGTGGAGACCAGTGACAAATGATGTTCATCAGGGGTCAGTGGCATGGACAGTGGATTGAGTGCACCCTCAGCAAATTGATGATGACACCAAATGGTGTGGTGCAGTTAACATGCTGGAGGGAAGGGATAACATCCACAGGGACCTGGACGGGCTTGGACTATACAAACTTCATGAAGTTCAACACAACTAAGTATAAAGTCATTAACCTGAGTAGGGGCAAACCCAAGCACAAAGACAAGTTGAGTGGAAAATGCATAAAAGCAGCATGACTGGCAGGTCAAGGGATGTGATTCTTCTCTTCTTCACTCTCATGAGAGGGACATGTCTTCTCATTGGAAAAATGGCTTTAAACTGAAAAAGGGTAGACTTAGTTATAAGGAAGAAATTCTTTACTATGAGGGTTGTGAGACACTGGAACAGGTTGCCCAGAGAAGTTGTGTATGGTGGAGATCCTTGGAGGTGTTCAAGAACCAGTTGAGTCTCTGGGCAACCTGGTCTAATGGAAGGTTGGTCTCCCTCCATGACATTTTTCTAAGATAGGATGGAGACTGTGTTTTATTTAAAGAACTATGTGCTCTTTAAATATCTGCACACTGGTGACTGTGATGGTGTCTCTGTTGTAGCTGAGCATTGCTAGTAGGTACATGTACTTCTTGTGAATTACTGAACAAAATGAGACTTTTAATTAGCTAGTTATTCTATTTTATTGGGGCACCATACTCTTCCTAGAGTAGTACAGATTTAGCAGTCCTTCGATTTCATTAATTTTCTGGTTTATATTTCAATAATTTTTTGGATTTTTAAGCCAAATCCAAATCAGCTATAGGTAAATAGAGAATGTTTTTTTATGGTAATACCAACCAACAGGTCTATTCAACAGTAAGAGGAATTGTACCTTGAAGAGTGCCCATTTTTCTCATTGGCTGCAAAAGGTGAAACGTGTTCAGCTAAGGTATAGATATTCACACTGTAGAGCTATAAAACTGGTTCATGCAAGATCATGTCTTTACTGAGCAACAGCTTTTGATTCAGAAGTCCTGTGAAACATTTACATTTTGTTCCCTCCTGTGCTTGTGGGTAAGATGTGCATGTTGCCCTGCAGTGTCAGTGTCAGATAGGCTGAATGTAATTTTTGACACAAGATCAGGCATGCACCGTTCTGAAAGGATGCATTTTTAGTAGGCTGTAACTGTGCTGAGGTAGCCAGTGCTAGTTTGCCGAGTCTTGGTTAGGAACTAATCTAGTTACTTTGCTATTGCAGGACTACACTTGTTTGCATGTGCATGACACCACGGTGTCAGTGATACCGTGGTGGTGCTCTCTGGTGGTGCCCCATGCCAGACACAGCGCTCATGGGGTTTTCATCTTATTTTCACGCCCTCAATGGCATCAATATATCAACTTTCTGTCTGTAAAATTGTAGATCTTTCTGTTTTCTTCAATGGCAACAGAGATCCTTCCATTCAAAAATACAGCAGATTCCCAGTTACTGTAAGATATTATAGGTCTTTGTGTCACGAAAATAATTTTTGAGGTAATTTCTGTCCATAAAGACATCATCTCTGAAGCTGCATCAAATTTGAGGTGGTGACAAAGACAGAAGTATAAAAAATGTTTTTTCTTAAATATAGTGCATTTATTATTTATAAGCGGATTTCATTTCCTGTAGGGATTCAAAGCACGTATCTTTTGCAGTTAATGGAAACAAAAAGAATGAACTACCTGCTAGAATTTGAGATAATTTTAATAATAACAGGTACTTAAACTTGCCAGAAAAGAAAGAAAAGTTCAAAAATTTTTGGAAGCAATTTTCATTTATATTTTGAGGACAGAAATTTTGGGGTCTCTTTGGCTGGAAGTACAGCAATTATTTTTGTTATGCTGATTATATTGTACATCTATCCATGCCACAGCACTCTCAGCATGAGTCTTTTCTCAGCCCTGTTGTTCTGCTGTAAGGTAATTCATTCCTTCTTTAATTTTGCTGACTCCCATTTCTGAACCCACCAGACTAATTTATCTCTGGATATGGCACTACATATTTTGTTATGACAAAAAAAAGAGGAATTACTGATGGTCACAGCTGGTAGTTTTCTGCTGGAGAAAGATTGAGAGACTAATTCAAATCTAGAAGCAGAAAATACAGCTTTGAAATGTATTGAAGGCTGTGGACCTGTACTGAATAAACAACAGTATGCACATTACTGATGCCTTTTCCATTTAGTACTTAACATAAAAGGGTAAAAAAGTAAGGCCAATCCTTGTAGTGTTCCATAAAGCTTTATTGGTTTTTTGCATATAAAAACTATCTGTGCTGATAGATTTCTAAGGCATCTTTGCTTCTTCCTGGTTTTCTCATATATTTTATTTCAGTTTTATTCTATACTACATAGACTGCCAACAAGTGGTGCCTTTGAGAATGTCAGGCCTTGACTATGTGAATAATCTGAGTGAAAGTCATATTTTTCTGAGGCTTGCAATTTAGAACCAATGAAAAGTGCTAGGGGTTGCAAGAATGTTGACTTTTTAGTCATTTGTAGCAAGACTGTGGTGCTTTAATATAAAATAATAATTATTATCTATATGATAATTATATGATACATATCTATATGATATGTTTATATGACTACATGATGCTGTCCTGTAGGGCGTATTCAAACACAGTATGTCACTGAATCGTGGATTACCTACAAGCATCCTGAATAAGAAAGGACATAAGATTGGATTTTGTTAGTATCTGTAGCATGCACCTTTTCTCTCCATCAGCTAGGCTTAACTGAAATGACTCAGAATAGCTCAACAGCCTATTCAGATAATTTCTCTGCACTCTGACACACTTAAGTGAGACACGCGATTGTCAGTAATTTACCTGCCATGGTAATTAGTTTACTGTATCAGCTATAAATATGGTTCACAGCGTATTCACGGTAGCACATTGTGCATTTAACTCTTCCATGGTCAGCAACTTTTATGGTCTGACCTGAAGTTAACAATACCGCTGCTCTTAAACACCTGTCTTATAACAGATGCCTATTTCTCTCTATCAACCAGACACCTGGTTATAATGTTATTAATATATTTTCAAGTTAGTCCCTCTCCCACTGGCTTAAAATTTGAGACTTTCAGGCTGTAGTAGGCTGCAGTGATTCTTAATGATGTGTTAAATAAAATAAACAAAAATACACAGTACAGTAGATGGCAAACGTGCTGTGATAATACTTTACTCTTCTTCATCTGTTTTTTATAACTAGTCTTGTAAGTTACTGCTAAAACTCTTGTCTGCACCAGAAGCATGCCTGGAGACATTCTACTCGCTCCCTCCCTCCCTTTAAAAGACCTCCATCTTTCTTCTTCCAACTTTTGCCACAGACAAAATGCATAGTGCCTATCTACTTCCATACAAAGATGTCAGTGGAGCAGCACCAGTAAAACAACATACTCAGACCTGCAGAACGACAGGCAGTAACACCTGAAGGAACTTGCCCAGGAATTTGAACTTTGAACACATGCTCCTGTGTTTGTTGCCTGAAATCATCTGATCTCTCTGTGTGCAGGTATTTATACACACACATAAATAACCAGTAACAAATGGACTAAGGAGCTTCTATAATTTTAATAATGGGGACAAATTATATCTCAGACATTTTAGTATCACAAAGAAAGAAAAGTTGTTTAGTTTCTTCCTTTTACTCCCCTTATATCAGTGAAGAACCTTTTCAACACGCTAAAGATGACATTTCAGTTTTCAGAATTTGGACCTTTGTTAGCATTGTGATTATTCAATGACTTATACTCAGTATGCATTTAGTCACAGACATGAAAAAGAAAACATCTTTTAGAAAGTCTTAGGTACATTACCACAATAACTGTATCATCAAGTACTTTGAAGCATAGACAAAATACATGAAACAGAGGAGTATTCACTATTCATTGAAGAATGAAGAAAGCAAAGGAAAATATCTATACTTCCTCCATAAGTAAGGTCAAAATAGGCAGAAAGTAGAGGGAATTCACTGTCAAGTCTGGTGTGCAGAAAATGGAAATTGTTTTTCTAATGTGCTAGTTGCTATTTGTAAAAAAATTAGATTCTTTTAGAGATGCATTTTGCAGAATGCTGGTAGTTAATAAACAGATGGCTACATAACAGATTTCGGCTGGAGAGTACTCATCAAGGGACAGAAGAGTGAAGATATGACCTTGTGTTTTGAGGCAGGAGTGGGAGAAAAAAACAGTGGGCATCCTTTCTAAGTATCTATATGGAAGCCTGCAAAGTCAACTTGATTCAGTGAGCTTTAGAGAAGCAAGAAGTGGTTCAAGGAGTTACCAGATTACTAAACATAGAAGGTACCTTAATATCAACCAAAAAACTCTGGGTCTTGAATATAATTTTTGCCATTATTTTAAACTCTAAATTAAATAAATAAAGCTCTTTGCATAATTTTTGCAACAGGCTGGGTTGTTATATTTCACAGCTGTGCTGAGATTGACAGTAATATCACAGGAAAAATGAATATGGGTTTGATTTGGGGAATGCAGATACTTAAATCTCTGTAATAAGGCTTCAGAAAGTAAAACAGTGGTAGCTGTTTGCAACAATACTGTGCCAAGGGTTGTGCCTTTCTGAACCAAAGGGGTGAGATGAAAAAACTTATTACTTTTAAAGTGCTGATTAAAGAGTCTGTCAGCATCTTGAAACACTTTTCAGTACTTATGTTCCATTATGAAGACAGCATTCACTGAAAGAATACGAGAAAATATTTTTTATTCAATATAAGTGGTAGCAAGGATGACCGACCAATATCACCCTTTCAGAATAATACTGTATATCGTATCAGTAGAAAGTAATTTACTGCATAAGACATCCTTGTACATCCTAACAACAAAGATCAAGTTTTATTCTCCACTCACTGTTTTAGAAAGCCTTGTGTTTTTGTCTCATGGGAACATAGAAAAGCATGGAATTTTAAAAGGTAAAGATGTTGACACTTGGTCAGAAACAGAAAGAAATAGAACCAATTTCTCTTCAACAGCAATAGTTTTCACATTTTTCAAAGCTTTTCCTGGGGAACTTCATAGAAAATCCAATGCGAACCATAATCAAGTAGAAATTGAAACAATTAAACCTTCAGTGTTCATCATCTTTCTGAAGCCACACTGAAAAATTTACGACCTTTTTTCCCAACTTAATAGTTGCAAGAAAAAAAACCCCAGTTTTATAGTGATGGTTTAGGTATTGATGATAAAAAAAGTCTGATTTAGGCTATTAAAGCAGGAGTGTTTGCCATCTGGAAGAGCTATATACTATATAACATCTGCTGATTTCAATCTCCAGATCACTAACATACTCACAATTAAGAAATGCAGTGACTATGTATAAACATAGGTGACCATTACTGAAAAAAACACTCTACAACAGATGTAATTTTGATACCATGTAATTCAACAATGCTCCATGCAATATTAATGGCCCTTTGCAACTTATTCTAATTTTAAAATTCGTTACTAAATTATTCAGCAGTATATAAAACAGATGTGTGGCACTGCAGCACCCAAGTTTTTGTATCCGTTATAAAATTATGTTTTTACAATCTGCATGCAATTCATCCTCTAAGTCTCATACAGAATCAACGGATCTTTCCAGGTGCTATGACTCACCTTCAGTTGCCTTATTCCCTTGAAAGGTTTCACTTGTGTTCCCTTATTATCTGTTTCAACATTAAATGTCAAGCTTTTATGGTTAGTTTAATTGGTACTGTTGCTCAACACTTGATAGGTATATATTATAGGAAAACAGAACACAGAGAAAATGCTTTATTTTTCTTGCAATACCTATTTGCATTTGCTGGAGGTTAGAACTGACATCTTTGTCCAAGCTTCCTTCGTCTTTCACTGAGAAGAGGTATGAACAAGGAACAAACCTTACACTTTTGAAAGATTAATTCAGATTTCTCCTATGGGTGACAATATATGCGTGGATGCTTTTTGCACCTTCATCTCTAACGAATGTTGCAGAAAATATTCTGGAGGAAATTATATGACCTGGGTTATAATTCTGTATGACAGTTTTGGTAGCAATAGAGAAGGAGAGGTGGTTTTTTTCCCTTCTGTTGTGTGTGAATTGATGACAGGATGACATGACAGAAAGTTTGGTTGAGCTGTTTGTCTTAATACATGGAATAACAAAAGGTAGAGGGATATTTGGCCAATTGTAGTAGCTGAAACATAAAAGCTGATGAGGTAAAACAGGCAAAACATAAGGCCACAGCACAAGGCTGTGCAAAGTACAACATGGCATACCAGCAAAGAAGGAAAAAGAGAGTTGGTTTGAAATGATATATCCATGTTCCTTAGTTTAAATTCCAAGCTATGCACCACATCCAAATGCAAAAAACCCCCAAACAAACAGCATGAAAGTATACATAAATGGGCTCAAATGTGGTCAGATTGCAACTTTACTCAGTTTGTTCCTAAACATGTATTCATGTGCGGGTTTGGTCTATTCTGTTTCAAAGTCTGTGGAGAACGAGATCAGACTCTAAATATGTCTAATGAAATTACAACAGAGATGCAAATCAATTTTCATTTGAAGTATCTGACTTAGGTTTGATCTCTGGATTGACTACTAAAATGGAAATCTTACTGGGCTAGTCTTGTGTAGTTACCCTGTTGTGGGTATCATCAATAGAGACATTTCCAAGTTAACTGCTTTGAACTGAGTCTGGCTTAAACTGCTTTGCATAGTTTAAAGGCAGTACAGGCATAATACTCTTTAAAATTGTGTTAGAATGCTTTTATGTGATCATGTAAACATTTCCATTGTTATTCTCTAGACTTGAAGCAAGACTTCTGCAGCATGGTAGTTAGCTAGAGTGCATTGTGATACACAGAAGCTGTGCACTGTCTATGCCACAGCACAGGTATGACCCAGTCTGCACCTAGAGTAAAAATATGCCCGATACAGGATTCATCCTGTATAATTTCAGAGAACCATCAGTTCTGTGTCTAAAGCTGAATGAATCCCCTTATCTCTCCCCCTAGTCATTAGACAGAAATTGGAACCCTCAGGAGACCTTTTCTTTTCTGATTTATCTTAGATGTCATTGGGTGAGATGAATTTCCTTTTAGAGCTGTTTGCAAAGAAATCTAGGATGACTAGGACAGACACAGAGTGAAGATGCCTAAGCTAGTGCTATTAAATTCTATTCCTGTTGCAACCCCTCACCACCCAACTCCCATCCCCCATAACCAGAATTATACAAATAATTAAACTTCCTCCAGTAAATCTATATGGAGTTTGGTACACTTCTATCATGTAGGCCCTAATTTTGAAATGCCTAGAGAAATGTTACTTTGCTTTTCTAAGTCATTACCATTCTTATAGGAACCCTGTGGTTCCTGTGAGTGGCATAACATTAGAAATAACAACATCAAATAACTTATTACTTATTTTTTCCCACCTAGTACATTAGGAGTGAGAAAGATTTCTCTGGGAAAAAAAAAAAAGAAACCTGTCCAAAATGTTGAAAGGTGAGAAAAATATTACATAACAGCTACAGAATCTGCCTTTTTCTTTTTCCTTGAATAGGCAATACAGGGAAAATTGCTCAGCTATAGAGTTAAATAGGAGTAATCCCAAATGGTGGGAAGAAGGGCACTTCATAGTCACGTAATCAACTGATAGAGCATTTAGAAAGAACAGACAGCTGGCCCAGTCCAAACATCAGCAGCCAAGTGGGAGAGTTTGTCATTCTGTAAATGGCAAAATAACAAACACCTGACCTGAAGATAATAGGTTAATTGCTTTAATATTACATTTTGCATTGATGTTTGTTTTAATGTTGTGATGGATGAAAAGAGGTCATTTTTTTTTAAATTCAGGCCTTCCAGAACTGCAAATGCCTGCCCAGTGGCCTGACAAAAAACATCTCTTAGGTGATAAAATGAGTTGCATGCAAATGACAAGTAGGCTTGATGTGCCCTGAAAGCATTCAGCTTGGAGTGACCTGTGATCATAAATTACTGGCATGTTGCATCAGATCCTAGACTTGTAATTTCATCAAGATCAACAAGATGCAATCTTGAAAACTGTTTGCATGATGTGAGGACAAATTGATGCCCTTGTCCTTCCAGACTGCTGGATCTGATGCTCAGGAGCCTGACTACTTTGTGTCTCTAAGTAGCAGTATAGGGCCATTGTAAATAATTAAGTAGAAATTTGTTACCCTTTTGTCAAATGTATTTCTGATGTTACTCTTCATTCGCCTCCATTAAGAAGTCCCTTGATTAAATTTTAAAGTCTTAAACAATTTGAAGGGCTGAGAGCACAGGACACAAACTACAATCTGAATGTTTTGCACAGGAAAGTCATATTCTCTCTGGGAGAAAAGAAAATAATGTCAAGTATTTAATATTCAATCCCATGATTCTCTTTCAAGATTTTCAAGATTTGATTACCAGCTCAGTGTCTGGTGCTTGTAGGTAATTTATTTTCTCATTTATTTGCTTTTAGAGATGAAGAATTTCCCTTGCAATATGCTTACAAATGTTTCTATATAAATAGAATGTATGGCTGAGAACTTAATCCCATGCAGTCGTATCAAGAGGATGCATATAGAGTAGTCCATAAAAATGTGGATTCTTCGGAATACATGTTGCTGTTCTAACTTAAAAGCCTCAATTCTATTAATAAACATATGCTAAGTTTTCTGAAAAGTTTAAGAAAGAGATGCAGTATTTTTAATAATAAATGGAGAAATTAATTACCTTTGTCTTTTCTGCACCTGAAGAAGTGATTGGTGTTCATTTTTTTAACGATATACCTCTTCAAATATATATATATGCATTTATGAAACACACTTATTATCATACACGTCTTGAAGTAGACATATAACCTTAGTAGTGACAAATGTCACTTACTGTGCCTTGAATAAAAACACAATCTATACTCCAGGAGGAAAAAAGACTTCATCAAGGATTAGCAGGTACTCCCACAGCAGAGAGCTTAATTTTGGAACAGAGGACATATCATTGATGTTGACCTAATGACTAAATATATTGCTGTGCAGACCTAACTGCTCTCACAAAAATTAGTTGTTTAGAGGTGATGATTAAGAGGGGTAAGATGATTAGATGGGATGGAGTACCCCTAATACAAGAAAAGGCTAAGAAAATTGGGATTGTTCAGTCTGGAGAAAAGAAGGCTTCAGGGTGACCTAAATGTGGCCTTTCTGAAGGGAGTCTATGGGAAAGATGGAGAGTTTTTACAAGGGGGTGTAGTGACAGGACAAGAGGGAATGGCTTCAAACTGAAAGAGAGCAGGTTTAGATTAGATAGTAGGAAGAAATTCTTTACTCAGAACATAATGAAGCACTGGGACAGGTTGCCCAGAAAAGTTGTGGATGCCCCACCCTGGAGGTATTCAAGGCCAGGTTGGATGGGGCTCTGAGCAACCCAGTCTAGTAAAAAGTGTTCCTACCCACGACAGAGAGTTGGAACTACATGTTCTAAGGTCCCTTCGAACCCAAACCATTATTCTATGGTTCTGTGAAATAGATAATTGTTTTATTTTGTTTCTGATTTCCTTACGTTTATGCACTCAGTTACAAATAGCCTCCATCCCTTAAAGGTACATAAAATTTTTTACCTCAGTCCAGTGAAGCAGTAAAAAACAAAAGCATTCTAGTACCGCATAACATTTAAAAACCACTCCCATGAATAACAGCTCCTCAGTCATTATACCACATTTGCACTCCCTAACTAAAATGCTGTGAAAAATGACAACTCCCTTTCACAGAATTGTTTACTCCCCCAGTAATATCTGAACACCCATTTAGAAGATTTGAGTCATTAATATACATTGCAGACAACGTATGCACTCCTAAGACTTCGTATTTGAAATACATGTGCACTAAGTATTTGCATACAGGAAATGATTACTCATCCAGTTTTCACATCAGAAAGATCTAACTACATCTCACAGAATCATTTTGCTAATTACATGCTCTCATTTCAAAATTTTATGATGTTGGGTTAGACGCTTTCCCCCAGTTAAACTTTATAAAACTCTCTGTAAGACAAATTTCTCTGCCTTTCCTCTGCCAACATCTCATTATTCCCTAAGCTTGATCCACAATGTCCCTCCAGCTAAGTGTATATAGTTTACTTTGAAACAGATAGGCTGTTTCTAAGAAAACCTCAAGAAAACCTACATATGTAGCACTCTAGGTATATCTACATCTTCTAAATAAATGAGCTGACTCCACAGACAACATTTTCAATGTCTGTCAGAGAGCAAGACAGGCTCATACACTGAGCTTCAAAAGCATGTTCAGCAACTGTTAGTGGCTGCAGGCTGTGTAATGACTACCACAGAGAACATTATAAACTGCAAGCTGAGCAAAGCTACAGGCAAGATGGACTACATTATGTTGTCCAGTGCATGGTAGACATAATAGCTCAGTAACAGAAAAAAAACCCTTGTATGTACTTGTCAGAGTTGTGCTCCAGCAGCAGATTTTACTTTTTTAGTTCCTCCATGGGGAAGTCTACTGTTCTTCAGAGTTGCAATTGCAGAAAAATATTGGTTTTAAAAAAAAAATTCTAGCTAACTTATGATATCTGAGGCCCAGTTTCTACTCTGGACACTGCTGATCTAAATTTGGTAAGCTCCATTGAAGTCAGTGATTTTTTTCGACAGAAAAGCGGGCCTGTGTTATGCAATAGTTCACTAGTTGTCCAATACACTTAAAAAATCAAGGGATTGATGCCTCTTGAACAGGTGATGACACAGGAAAATGAATTATTTTTGAGCATTTGGTATTCTCTTTGTTTAGAATCTTTAACTCACAGTAATTTGTATTGTAATGTTGAATGCACAAATAAACATTTCCCAGAAGAACTTTTAAAATAATCTTTTTGATCCACATTCATAAAATTTTAATCTACAGATCTTCAAGTTGCTTTGCAATTTCAGTATTGGAATAGTCTATAAAGTACCCACAAAAATTACAAGCAGATACTGTAATCCCAATACAGCTCTGTGAATTGCAAGTTTGCCTGTTTGTGGCCACAGAGATCCATACCACTGTCATGTAACTGAGGTGTGGCTGAGCCAAATATCAGGTCAAGTAACTGCTTTCTGCCCCCTGAAGTTCATCTCCTAATTTTAACTGATTAAAGTATTATTCAGTATTTTCTGCCCAGACAGCTGGTTTGCTAAGTGCTTTCAATTATGTCCCAGGATTCTTGTCAGAGGTGGCTGGACCTTGCTTGTTGTGAATTTTTTATGCATGCATTGTTCTACCATGGCTAATTATTTCCAGTGTAATATTGCCTCTGACTTTCTTTGAGCCACTGCTGTTATTCACTTATTTATAGAGGAAAGCCCTTACTACTTGCCAGTTATTAGCAAGCTGTGGTATGTGCATTACTGAAGGATAACAAGGAAACCTTGATGTCATAGGCGCTGATTACTGGCAAAATGTGACGTAATTGATCACTGGTCTACCTCTGTTGCCTAGTTCTGAAATAGAAGTTCTTTTGGGCAGAATGTGTTGTCCAGTGCTCATTTAAAGAGATAAAACAGAGACAGAATAAAACAGCTGTGTGAATGTGATTTTTTGGCATACGCTGTTGTGGAATATCCTGTGTTGAGTATATATAGTCACAGGAGAATATATATGTATTTTTATGTATATATACATACACACACTCATATATTTCTCATTTTCTGTCAAATATACATATACATATACATATACATATACATATACATATACACATATATACACACATGAGAAGTATGCATATAATTACAGGCACATTGGCCTTTGACTGTGCCACCAGTCCACCAGTTCTTGGTAACTTCTACTACCTTGCTTGGTGGAACCATTCATTGAGGGTGATACTGAGAATATTTTAGATGAGGTTGTCCCAGCAGCTCAACTTCAGCTGATACTATGCTGTGAAAATTTTCTCATTGTACACTCAATCCTTATTTCAGGGGTAGTTTTTCACACTCTGGCACAGGCATTCTTTGCTTATAAGCATTTCTTTATGTAAGTAAGTAACAGATACATTTTCTTCACTGTTTCTGGCTGGCCACAACACTTGCAAATGCATTATCATAAATCTCTGCATGCATATGTAAATACTATCTTAAAAACGAGGAAAAGAAAAATTCTACTGAGGACTCAGCTCCTTTAGAATCTGAGCAAGGACTGCTCTCAGTGAAATTTTACAATATTTAGACCACTTGGTTGTATATTTTTTTTCCTACTTATAATTATACCTTCGTGAAAATCTTGCTGTTTTTAAAAACACTGAATAAAATTTTTTTGAAGTGTTTAAATACTTTACTTGGTTTAATCTCAGAATGCACCCATTAGTTTACATAGCCTAGTTTGGAGTTCTGTTTCCAATCTGAATAGAAGAGCTTTTTTTGCCTTTAGAAAAGCAAAAGCAGAAAAGAATGTTTAGAAAGGTAGAATAAAATAAGATTGTCTTGTTGTTTGGTAGGTGATTTAACATTTGAGCCTCTGTTATTTGCATATCAAAATAAGACATAAAAGCAGCTTGAAAACAACAACTGCAAAGCAGTAACAAGAAGCTATCTACCAAAACTCATATATAACTCAGACTGGGATAGCCTGATCTATTTTATATATTTATGTCATTTTTGGAAACACAGAAAAAAACCCCATGTATGAAAACACCTGAGATTGAAGCTCATTGTAACTGGATTTGCTCATTACTGAAATTCTTTTTGCATAAAATTTTCTGCTGTTGAGTTTTAGTTCTTTTAGAATTTCCTGTGCTGCTCCCTGCAACCATTTTTTTTCTTCTTTTCACTTGCCTTTTTAAGAAAAAAGAAGTTGAAAACTGCTCTTCCTTCTCCTGGGGATGTAACTGCCCTTTCTGGTTTATTGTTTGGAAATGCAGCTCTTTTAACAAATATAAAGGCTGTACATTTTGTTCTAAACCAAAACAACATATGCAGCTAACTCTAATTTGCTATCATTAAAGAAGAATGAAGTAAGTGGAGCAAAGAACTCTGTATACAAATAATAAAAATTCACTTTCACCTAGACATGTAGTCACATGGACCAGCTGGTATAAACTGATATTTCCTTCAATAGAGCTCTACCAGGTGACACCAGCTGAGCATCTGGCATCTATTTAGAGGATAAAATATGAAATCCATTTGCTGTTTCAATATACATCTATGCTTCCAATGGATAGAGGGGTTGTTTGAGTGGGAATATCAATCTTCATGTTATTAGTCAACAGATTAAAGCTAATTTGAGAAGCACTGGTGATTACATACATATTTGGATTTTAACAGGTTCGTGGTTTTGCAAAACTGTGAGTAATTATATGCCTGGCTGGGTGAAATGGGATTAAATAAATCAATAATTTATTATGGGAATTTTCATCGATTTAGTGTGCAAATCATCAGTAATAGCATGCACTGTGCCAAAGAGTGAGTCAAGCTGAGCTCATTGAAAAGTCTCATATAAAACTCGACTCTTTAGAATAGTTCGGACACATGATTGACAACACTTGAGATTCATATAACTCTTCATTTTGCTCTGCCCTAGTAAGAGATCAGCCTTTTTGCTACGAAGTCAGAGAATTATTACCCACGCATTTTCTCAGAGATGACTTCTCTGTTCCATACTTACACTTGTGGTATTCTTTCAAACTCTGCTCTTTTCGTTTTCTTTGTTAGATTTTTGAGTCTTAATTGCCGGAAAAGAGTAACCGACATTCTTTTAACTCACAACAAAAGCGGTGATGTTTTGGGGTTTATGCCGTTGTCAATGTATAATTCCCATTTGTGTTTTGTGAATAGGCTGTTGTGTTTTACACTTCATTTTGAAGGTAACACTGAGTGCAGCTTAAAGCATTCATTTCAAAGCAGGAAGTTGGCACGTAGAGGGAGAGACTATAGCTGGGAAGCTTTGACAGAGCAATCAAGGGCCATCAACACTTAATGGCTCTACACCAGTGGATCAATGTGCTTGCTAGCAGCAGGGCCATTGACTTTGAACAGCTCTGCCCAGAAGCGGAAAGGGTGCATGATCATGTCAGAACCGGAAAATTTGCAGCTTAAGCACAGGGGGTTGAAAGAGTCACAGACTGTTTAAAAGGGGAAAGCTTTTGGTGCAAACAGGGAAGTTTCTCCTTCAGTAGCCAGGTACGAAGTTCAGCCAGGCCAGAGGGTTGTGGGTCTCGAAGACAGCCTAAATCCTGAGTTCACTCTCTTGCTAAAGGAACAGGAATGGTAAATGTTCTCTGAGATGTTGAATTTTAGGTACATTTGTGCTTTAATATTTAAATTTGAAAGTGTATATGCATATTTGAGGAATTGCATAGCTGAGTCAGTGGTTCTTCCTTTCCCTGTGCATTGTGCCTGAATGTTGCCATGAGGAAATCAGACTACACGGCAGCACAGAAAGTTTTTTCAAAAATTTCCAAGTCAAATTTTTCTAGCCAGCTGTGTCTTAAGGAGGCTCATGCACAGGTTTTACAGTATTATCAGAAGCACCATATGGTGTTCCATTACATAAAGAGGATCTGACTTGATTGTGCACTAAGGAGTTGATCCAAGGAAGTTGCCTGGAATTTATGCTCAGCCATTAGCTAGCGTTAGTAGATGTAGAAACGTATGGGATCCAGATTCAAACCAGATCTGACAGAGTTCAAGTGAAGTCTCGACAAATCTGTGTATCAGTAGAGGGGGGTTCTGTTTTATACTATGACAAAGTGAACCCTAATAAAAGTTTAGGGGGTTGTGCCCAGGTGCATGCATTTTCTTCTTACTAGCAAAATTCAGTAGTGTGACAGTTGCTCAGGTAATTGAATATTTTATTTAAGAGCTGAAAAAACACCTGATAAATGGACTATGAGGATGAAATTCACTACTTTGTGCAAAATGTCTGTGAAATTGGATGTAGGAAGGCATGTAATGGGTAAAAGGTATACTAGATTCACAGACAGAACAACATGCTTGAGAAAAAAGGTGGTTAATGGAATGTGGTCATTAGAATGGGACTGTTTCAGGGGATAAATACGTTTTCAACAGTGGATTTCAAAGGCTATATCACAGACAAGTACAGAGATTGACTGGTTTTAAAAAAGAAACATTTATATAATACAGCCAAACCCTACAGCTTGTGGGCACTGATACCCCATCAACACATCACAAGCTTTTTATTTAATTGAGTGTGATTTAGGAAAAAGCATTTAGAACACAGTCTGCTCCATCACATCAAATCAATTTAAATTAACAGACCAATGTTTCAGCTGTAAACTGATGCTAATTGAGGACAAGATGCTAGAAGTTACAAGGCACCTCTTGCAAGCTTTAAAGAACTTCAATTTCTCTTTGCTACAGTGGGAACAGAATAATGATCCACATCTTTCACAAAAAATTGGGGTCTTTGTAGGATTCTTTTCAGGTCTTGTGCAATTACTCTCACTGTAAGGTCTGTGCTGCAATTGTCAGTAAATGTTTAACCAACTCTTAGGTAACAATCTGAATAGGTGTTGATTAGGTATGTGATGAAATCAAGTGTGTTCTTCAATGGACAGTAATTTTTGGTTTTATTATCCAGTGACATTATTTAAAGGAATTTTTTTTTCCTTTGAGATAATTAAATAGAGCTCCAGCAGAAGCAGTTATTACTGAAATCCTTTTGTAATACTTAATTTGCTAATGCTACTTGAATAATTAACAATAACAACAAGAAGGAAATTCCCAAATGATGAGTTAATCTCATTTTCTTATTTTTCTTTTCTTCTTTTTTTTTCTTCCCTCCAACTAAAATCCAGAGGAACAAGCTGTTTGTTGGGTCAGATTTAACAAATGGATGTGCAGTCCCTGTTACCAGGGTTACAAATTATGGCCATCTTCTCTCAAAATCATAGAAACAAGACTACAACAAACATAAATTACCTATAATTTTCTTATTCCAGTAATTCAAATTCACATTTCCATTACTGGGGATGAGTAAAGGAAAGTATGATTCATGTTGCAGTGAAAAGCTATTAAGGTCTAAGATTACTTAGGCTTTGAGTGAAAGGTGCTTGTTACTATAAATGTGGAAAGCTAAAATAAAATCCTTGGGTAGATTAGAAGACGCGTTTAAGATCTTTGCAGCTATTGGACTGGAAATGTGTGTTACTATTTGACATTTTATAGTCCCTCAAAATTTTCTAGTTTTGCTATTCGAACATTGAAATCTCATTTTCAACCAGGTCTAAGCATTATGGGTGATGTCCCCCCACCAAAAAAAATAAAAGAAAAAAAAGAAGAAAAAAAAATTATGAGCAGTGTATAAAAGACATACTTTCTGCAGCATTTATACAGCTCTGTACTTTAGTGCATGGTGTGTCTGTAGCCAGCACTCTAAAAACCTGGGAGTTTATCCTCACTTCCATATTTTAGAAAATAGAAATCTGTCTGTCTTCAGAGCTTCACGACATTCAAGGCAAGGTATATCCTGCTGTGCTGCACTGCTTCATCACTTCACACATGGGTCATGAGTGTGAAGGTCATTGCCCTTTCTAATGAGGCAACGAAGGCCTGTGGCTTTTGAACAACATTGCTCATTTTGATAGCTTGGATAAAAGAAGGTGTATTGAAGCTACAATTCTTCTGACCCAGGAGAGTTCATCTTTAATGTCTGCACATCTGCATCTGAAATATCAGTGAACTATAGGCAAAGAAACTTAGAGTTTGAGTCCTCAGGCAGAAATCACATCACTTGGGCTCACATGAATCACAGTCTAAAATTTTTTTGGATTTTTTTCTGTTGAGTACAAAGAGAGTCTTCAGTAGCCAACTCAAACCAGGTTTCTGAGTTTGATCTGACAGAATCAGATGAGAAGACATGCCACTGTGTGATGGCAGCCTCCACTGAGTCACTGGAAATACCCTAGTCTTGGATCAGGCCCAGAATCAAGACTAGCTCCTTGCAATATGCTATTTAATATTTTTCAAACAAATTTGGCCTAAATATTTTAAATTGAATGGTCTTAACTTTAAATGCATTATGAATATAAAATATTTCGTAATGCCTAATCTCTAGTGATAAAACACTAAAAATAGTGTTCAGCGTAAATAGTATGTTAATATAAATTTATATACTTAAAATAAAAGTATTTACTGGTATGTGCATTAATAAGTGCAAGAAAGAACAACATTTTAAAAAAATCAAAGTACTTTGTTATATATATAATCAGTTAATTCACGCTCAGATATGAAATATCATGATATTAAACTGTATACTGGGTCCTGTGGAGGGGGGAGAGTTCTTGAGACAGCCGAGCGCGATTCCCGGAATCGTGCTTTCTTCGCCGAGGGGACATTTACATTTCAAAACCCCGGAGCTCGGAGCTCGCCTTGAGCTGGGTGTAGTCTCGGCCCCGTTTCACATTTGCACTCGAATGGAGGACGGGCTCGGGCTGAACGCAATACCACACCCGCCGAACGGTCACTTTACATCGAAAAGGAACAACTCCTGTCCAAAAAGGAGAACATCAACTCTGCCGGGAAGAAATTTGCATCCCAAGAACACAAGCATGAACACCAGACAGCACGTTGAGATATCATACAGCACCACCTGGACATATTCATCTCTGAAGAAGAGTTCTCAGCATCCATATCGGCAAGAACTCCTCCCAGACCAAGTGCTAACGGGCAATCAGAACTCAGATGTGTGAGAACTCCTCCCTGGCCGGGTGATAGTGAGTGGATCAGAACCGAGATATGGAACATCGAGAAACATCTGATAACACTCCCCGGTGATATACAGAATAATCAAGGACAGGATGAGCCTTTGTCCACTTCAGTTCCTAGAATAGAATCCCTTTATGAACATGTTGAATAGAAGTTAACTCTCCAAAACTCCGAACTCTGCACGAAACATAGTATATAAACCCGCTGCAAAAAGCAGCAGTTGTGAACTAAGGAAGTCTGGTACGATAGAGACTAGACTTTCGTTCACCCAGTACCAATCCCCGGCTTGGTACTGTGACTTTTCGATCATGGCATCGCGTTTCCGATATTTCGGCCATTCAATAAATTTATGTTATTTTATATTAACGAATTTGCCAATCCTATTTATTTCACTTGAAACACTGTTTTTAAGGTCTGAAGTGTTCTGACTGTTAATTTCAAAAGTTTGTATTTCTATTTAATTTCAGAATTAACTCTTTTATTTTCAGTGAAATATTAGAATATGCTGAGAAAGAAAGAAAGAAAGAAAGAAAGAAAGAAAGAAAGAAAGAAAGAAAGAAAGACGTCAGTCTCTAAGCAGTCCTAAATACTAGTTTTCCAGTACTATTCTACTGTTTCTTTATCAAACAGATCAGATGAATTATTTAAAATGCATTTAAATAAACAGAATACTTTTTTACTTCCCCCATGTGGTGGTTTAGGCCAAATTCAGGGAAATGTCCAAAAGGAACGTCTCCTCAAAGGAAGGCAGGTTACAAACCACCCCTCCCCCCAGCCGGGTTCGGGAAAAAACGAATTTTCCTCAGAGGAAAGTGAAGGAGAAAATAAAACTATTTATTTAACAAACACACTGGAAAACAATACTAATAATGCTAAATACTGAAATCTCTCACTCTGGAGAGAAAACCTGAAAGATTTTAGAGTCCTTCTGTGGGTATGGTCTCTCTCCTCCTCCTCGGAGCTGGGTTGGCGTGGGGGGCCCCCCTCCAGGCCGGTGGAAGGTCCCCCGGTGGGGTTCTGATGTTCTGGTGTTCCGAACAAGTCCAGAAGAGAAGAAGGGAAAAAAAAACCCAAAGTCCCAAGAGGAAAAAAACCTCAACTCTCTGTCCCTCCCGAAGAAACAGAGCCAAAGAAGCTGACCGAAAAGCCAGAAGAAAAAAAGTGCTTCCTCTGCCTGCCGCAGAAGTAGCTAATCTCTGTGTTCTTGAAGCACAAACTGTTTTGAAAAGTTTGCTCAGTTTTTTTCTCTGTCTCTTGCATCCAGTTTTAAAGGCATAGAAAGGCTCAGGAATCATGTCTGGGCATAGAGCGGTGGTAGGGGATACAACAGCACAGTCACCCCAAGACACTCCAACATCAACTAAACAATAAATGTGAGAACTTTTGACTTTTATTTTAAAGAATGAAGTAGTTTGGGATGCTGAGCATTAATCACTTTAGGACACTAAATAAAGGGAAGAGATATACTTCAGTGGTGGTTGTAATTTCATCCATTTATTTTACACCCCTTCCAGATGCTCACAGCAAGAAAGAACAAGAGACTATTTGTAGCTTCATGTCCTCATTCTGATTTGGAACTTTTTAAACATATATTAATACATTTAGAAAAGGTCTAACTGCTTTTCCAGTAAGACAGTGTCTACAAATAGTAGACACAGAGATTTAATTTCATAAATAAGTTCCCACAATTTTTTTTTTGCCATACATCGGCTTTTTATTAAAGCATTTTCCATCATAAGTAAATTTAAAGTAAAATGTGTCATTGGATCAATCTTTTCAGTTCCTAAATGCCGATGAAAAGAACTGCAATAAGCTGAAGTGTACGAATTCTCGTTTGCAACATGAAATCCAGTTTCATTATAGCCGATGAAAAGCTCTGCTATTGATTTCTGTACCACCCAAATTTTTCCTAAACACCATTTGCTGATAGGCACTTCCAGAGCCAGGGGAATGTTTGCTGTCACTGGCAGAGTAAGCAGGGCAGCACTCTTGTCACTGCAGAGGCCACAGGTGTATGGAAGGAGCCTGAAGTACGGTTAAAGCTGAACAAGGCCCAGACACTTCACGTGCGCCTGCTGAATGCACTAAGATGATGCAAAGTGAGGTTTGGATTTTAATTTTCTCCCTCTGACAATCATTATTCAACAGCTTAACCTCTCTGAAACAGCTTTTGAAAGCTGCATACCTTGTGCTGACCACGGCTTTTGAAGCACTGAGCTCCTGTGTTCATGTACATTTTTGTACTGTGTACTATAAAGTGTATCTTGAAGCACCTGACCTGTGGCTTTATTATTATTCCCTTGCAACTCTGGGTGGAGGACTTGAAAATCTTTTGTTTTCTTAGCTTGCATCACACATTTAAAGAAGGAATATAAGCGGAACTAGCTGCAACTGCAATTGTGCATAGCCTACAACCCAAATTTGTCTAGCTGTGCTCTGTTTTGTTTAAAGCAGCTTATGGTCTCCTCTTTTGGGAAATAAAAGCTTTTCTATAATGGGATAAGAGAGAAAACACTGTTAATTACACATTTTAATTCTCAATAATTTCTTTTTCAAAAGAGCAGAGCAAGAACAACCCTTACTTACAAAGGAAACAAAAAATATTTATTTTTATCTTCAATTAACTGTAGCATGGACACCTTTTCAAAGTCCCCTTTTCAGGTACGAACAAATCTTTTAGACTTTCTTATAGGGAGGTGGGAAAACTTGAGTTACAAATTGTTGGGGAAGATGAAACAGGAAAGACTTATAAATATTGCCTGCCAAAAGATGCTGAGTATATGGAAACTATGAACCAGATAGAAATGAAAGCATACTTTGAGATACCAGGCCTTGGTTACTGAACAACTGGAAAACAATGGTATGACCACTGAAAGTAATCCCCTCTTGATTGAAAGATACCCTCTGCTTGAAAACAGGTCCAAGGGTCAGAGAAGACCCTGCTAGCTTGGCAGAAGGGGTCCAAAGAGTAGTTTTAGAGTTTAAAATGTAGCAAAGTATGGTAATGCAATGATTCTTATAGGCTGTATGTAAATGCTATAGGATTTGTATCTCGTACTAGGTTGGTTGATGAAAATTAGAATATTCAACACAGAAGATGATTTACTGTATTGTAAAGGACTTCCACAGACTCTTTCTAAGCAGGCCCCCTCTACCCACGCCCTTCGTAATAAACCTCATGCTCTAAGACCTGACTTCAGAGATCTCTCGTCTCCATCAGTCCCAACCGTCCAACCGCACCAGAACATCATACAGACTACTCATACAGACTGATTCTTACAGACTATTCTT
This sequence comes from Gymnorhina tibicen, assembly GCA_013399875.1. Taxonomy (NCBI): domain Eukaryota; kingdom Metazoa; phylum Chordata; class Aves; order Passeriformes; family Artamidae; genus Gymnorhina; species Gymnorhina tibicen. Next base: position 833,148 of record VXAZ01006383.1, read on the forward strand.
ACAGATTGATTCTAACAACAAATAAAACTTGATGTTACTAAAGCCTTCAGGATCACAGTTCATTTCTAGTTTGGAAAACATCTCTATGAATACTTAACTTTAGTGGAAGCCTTTGGGTTTTCTCAAAGTGCTGGCAGGTTTCCATTCCTAATTTCATCTTTCTGATGAGATATGAATCACAGTGTTGTTAGTATTTTTCTCTGCTTTGTTTTTCACTATATTATGTTGATGGAATTCACGTCCAGTGCAAGCCCTACAGTTTTTTTCCCAAATTTTCTAGTTGGGCCTGATCAAAGCTACTTTGTGCCCTCTATGTGCCTGAATCTCCTCAGATGTAATCAGCAAAATGAGAAAGAGGGGAATGAAGAACTGAGGAATTAAAAAATTATTGACCTCTGGGTTTGTTCAAGAAGGCATTGGTTCAGAGGGCTTCTCCCAAGCCCCTCACTTAAGACAGCTATTGATGCTGTTTCAGTAAATAAATAAACTTGATTTGCTGGTAAAGGGCTTTGGCAGGAAATGACAGTTCTGTGCCATATATTAAAAATGTGTCAAAACTTTGGTTGAAACATAACTTAGTTTTTATTTTTCTGACTATCTACTCAGGTAGTTGAACTGAAACGATGAAGTAACTAAAATAACCGATCAACTTAGTAGCTTCAGAAATCTGCATCCAAGGTCTTAAAATCTACTAAATACAAGTAAGTGTAGTAACAACTACATTCCAGCCACAGTGATATTTTCCCAATGATTCAAAGCACCTTTATGGGCACTAAAGATACAAGAACTATATTTTCTTCAATACAACAAGTATCTTGAAATGTTATACCAAACTATTAGCTATTTTTAAAGGTCAGGCAACACAGAGCTCCATGAACTCCAAGATACTTGAGATATTTTTTTCTTTTTTTTCAATAAAAGTTTGGGTTAGTTATTTACAAGTCACCAAATTTCCAGGTTCTTACTTAATATTAAAACTGAAATTATTTTGTGGGGTAAAAGCCTTAAAAATAGATAGATAGATAGATAGATAGATAGATATTTAAATTTCAAATAATTTCTGTTAGACTTCAAAGATATATGGAAAGAAAAGTAGTACTTTCAAATAAATATCTAACTTATTGAATAACTAGTCACCACCTTTATAGCACTTACACTAATTTTAAACAATTTAAGAAGTTGAATGGCATCAAAGTTATTTCATAGTATCACTTTAGAGAATGACATTCTAAACTCAATAATGGCCAGCTAGTTTATAAGAAACTTCAAAATCTCTTACTTTTCCCCTCCTCTTTTCAGAGTATCTGAGGGAAAAAAATGCAGTCTGAATGTTATGAAGCTTTGACTTCTGTCAATAAAATGGCTTCAAAGCTTTCTTCTGCTGAAAAAGTATAAAAGAAAGACAAAGAACTGAAGCTGATATGGGCAAAATTCCAGAGTGTTTAAGAAAACAGTGTCCTAATCAATCTGAAAGTGAAATATCAGGCAATTAACACTGAAAACCTGTTTAATTAGGGTGAATCATGTAAAAGGAAATGTTGGGTAGTCTTATTTATGCAATCATTATATTTACCCTTTTGCCAGAGTTACAATTCAAAGTTTCTACACATAAGCAGTAAAGTTGTCTCATATTCCATAAACATTATGAGTTGTTCTGCTAGTTAATTCTCAGTTCAATATGAGCAGCGTTTGTTAGTTAATAAGAGTCTAGATGCAGGACTAATGATAAAAAATCATTATATACAATAAGGAACATACACAAAACCTACACAAACAGCTAACACCTAGGGTGTCCTAATGTGAAAAAAATCATTGGAAAAGTTTTTTTTTTTAATCCTACTATCACACTCCAAGCACTAGTTAACCAAATTCTTAGAGAACCACAGTCTGTTTTCTTCAGAGACTAAAATACTAACAAGTAGTTGTTTGTTAGAAAATGAAAAATCTATAAAGATTTTATTCACTGCATATTTAATAAAGTGCTTGTCTTTAAAATATATCTATACACAATATACAAGCTCTTTAGAAGAACACACTTTCTCCAATATGACACTTCAGATAGTATGACTTTGCCAGTGTATGGCTCTTGAGAGCTGATCAACAACTGACATGTAAAAGTCTGCCAGAGACATTTAATTTTTAACCATTCTACATTTCTTTGCTTCAACATGAGCAAGTATTGACTGACCATTCTGATAATCCATAGTGACCAGCTGTATACTTGCTACCTGAGGAGAATATTCATAATATTTTCTACATATGAAGGTAAAGAAGAAAGAGATGGATGTTAGTTTCCATGCCTGTATTTTAGGATTCTATAAAAAGCATACAGAAGTTTGAAAAAGGGTATTTGGAAGGCAAATAAATGAATAAATAAATAAATAAATACAGAGTTCCACTATGTAATGCTGTTTGCTAACTGCAGCTGTCATTTCAGGGCAAGCAGTGAGCAGGCTTGTGGCAGACCCATGCAGAGTTTGGACTTTGCAGACGGGGACAGGGACTTTTCCTCTGCTGAAGAACTGTATTATCCACCATAAAGAAAAGTGTGCTGGTGTGAGATATCCTCATTAGCCTGCTCTGCTTAGCAGGTGTGCTGCTGCCAGCTGTGCCAGCTGCAGCTTGGTGGTGGCCCTTAGAGGCAAGTGCACGTACAGTCAAGGTAAAGCACAGCAGCAATCATCTCTTTTGTGATAGGACCACGGACTTTCAGATAATCACCTGTAAAATTTACTGTATATGAATGTTGTGAATGCTTTTTTTACTGTTACGCAGCACCCAAAAATAACAAAAATGTAGCTGGAAACAGGAATTCAATAGGAAGTTGCAAGTAGCCACAAGAATTCCAGGAAAATTACACTCAATAATTAGCAGCAAAAGACAGCATATAGCATCACTAGCTGTCAAAGATACAGAAATTGTACTTCAAAAGTTTTTGTACTGCCAAGAAAGTGTAGCTGAAGAAATGAAATTGCAGTTGATCTAAAATTACATTTGCAAGAACTGGAGAGGGAATCTTCTTAGTGGCTTATTGCTATTTATGTTGTTCCATTAGTCACTTTACATTATTCCTCATGTCAAGGTGTTAGTGTCAAAAATTGCCTTTTACTCATGCATCCTTTTAGAAGGTAAGAAAGCTGAATAACTTATTTAGGAGGTAATTACCTATACAAGAATTAAGAGTTAGACTGTTGCTGGATCTTTCACATATGCTCAAAGGGAGAGAAAAAAAATATGAACAGCCACTCTCATTCAGCTGCTTCTTTATAGGCACATATTCTTATTTCTTCTATTAATATCAAACATTTCTTCCACAAAATGTGCAGTCTGAATATCAACGCACATCATCCATGACCATATTCTTAGAACAACAGATATAAAACTTCTGCAGGTAGAGGCAGTGCCCAAAACTGTGCTACTTTGCACACAGAAGTCAAGATTCACGGAGCAAGAAAGAGACAGGCAAGTATAAGGTTGCTTCAGTCAGTGAATGTCTGAGCATTGGCCTTCCCTTCCCTTCCCTTCCCTTCCCTTCCCTTCCCTTCCCTCCTTTTCACTAAAGTGGCAATTTTTCTGGACCCATGAGTTTTTCTCATTTTTGTCATACTGATTCTCTCCCCCTCCCACTGAGGGGAGGTTGAATGAATGACAGAGTGGGGGCTTGGTTGCTGGGCAGGGTCGATTCACCACATTTACTCAATGGTTTATATTATGTTGCCAAGCACAGCATAAATGGGGAATGCGAGTGGAACACAGCCCATGGAATTGAATACTGACGTATCTAGGGTTTATGTTTCTGAATCAGTTGAAGTCCTGCATTTTCTGTGAGACAAGAAACGCTGATAGAAACTCAAAGATAGAGAAGATACTAGAAGACTGCAGGTTGTGAAGTTCCGCGTTATTTGGGATTTCTCAGTGCACAGGGAGTTTGAGAACTGGTGCACTGATGACTAGCTGAAATAAGTGCTCTCAATGTCTAAATCCGGAGGGTAAAAGTACTCATTGCACAATGGGTACAATGATATACAACCTGATACGGAAGTAATATTGATTTCCTTAGGCAAGATTGTAACTCCTATGGAACTTATTAGGACATGTCTTGTTTACTTTGTCTCTGATGATTCTGTATTGAATAATCAGAGCAGAGAATCAAGCTGACTTCAGTGAGACTTGGATCGAGTCCTGAAAGACTGAATAAGAAAGTTCCTTTTATTGAAAGCACACAATGAATCCTTCCTCCTGAATTCATTAGTTATTCTTTACACCACACCTGCTTCTCTAACAAAGATTGTCCTTGGTACATAGTTAAAACAAGGAGAAAACAACAAACAAGCAACATCTTCATTCTTGGCATAGAAAGATGCTGTTTTGGGAGGTAAAAATAGCACCAAAGAGGATCGTGCTGCCTTTCTTACTGCTTACATTTATATTCTCAGAAATACATAAGTAAAATGTTCTGTTTACTGGAATCTTTTTTAATGCAATGTAATCCGTTTTGTATGGAATGTAGTATCTATTCAGACACATTGTTACTAAATTCAGTGTAGGGAATAGGAGCTTACCTAAATTTTTTTTCTCTCCTTAAATCTTGTTGACAAAATCTTGTGGATATAGCTTTGTGTTGTCAGCTGTCTTTGCTGACACCTTCATCAAGGGAGAACCATGAATATGCAACCGATTGAAAAAATGCCTCTTCAACCTTCATCATGGTCTCCTATTTTCTCGCAGTGAGTCACCTGTATGTAATTGTCCCATGATGGAATGAAGGCTGCAATGGATAGTTCTGTTGCAATCTGTCTCATATCTTGGTTTCTCCAGCAGAAAGTGGTGTAAAGATAAATGGTTAATTTAGTTTTCAAGGACATAAAATTAACTTTGAGGTCAGGCTCAATGTACGGGATACAAGTTTTGTATGTAAAACACCCATGTGTCAACATGATTTTTTTATGTAATTATGGGTATGTTGAGCAGGCCAAATTCCAAGAAACACCCAAGTGTGTAAGTCCTATTAAAATCAGTAGAAGTCTTGTGTGTAGACGTTAGCAATGATCTAGGTATCCATCTCCCTTACTTAGATATAATTCATGCTTGAGGAGTCAGTTCAGGCTTTGAGATAGAATAGCTGAGAGAACATTTCTTTACCCCACTGAGACACTCTTAAGTATCTTGCACTCATTACTAGTTTCTGTTTTTCTTTCACTGCTGGGTAGGTAAACAACAGACACCATACTAAATTCACTGCTTTACTAAGACATAAATAATTAAGACCCTTCAGAGAAAATGTTCAATACTTTTTAACACAGCACTAACAGTTATACAGAATGTTTCCTTTTAGCAGATGGAAAACCAGTATGAGTCATAATCCATGATACAGCACAATTTTTGTTTTCATGATCTTGTCAAGATTGACAGTTAAACTTTCTAAGGTAAAAGTCTAAACATTTTTGAGGAATTCCTTATTTCATTGGGTCTCTTAGGACCTCAGTAAGCTAGTTCTCAATCACACTGATATCAGTTATGGGCAATGTCTGTCTGAGAACAATCTAGGTCATGTAAGACATGATGAACTTATCCCTGGTATGCACTCTATTCATCGATACCTGGACCTGCTCAAGCCTTTTTACCCTTGGAGACATCTAAATTCACTTTTTCAACTTGAAAAGTGCAAAAGTTCATCAGATCATTGGATTTTTCTGCCTTCATTAGAAATACCACCGAGACTTCTGGAAACCTCTGCCAAAGACAGGAAGCATTCCTTATTTCACTGTGAAGTTATCTATAAAGTTACTAGACACTTTATAGTTACTAGACACTAAAACTACAACATACTGCTCATATACTTTGTTGTGAGTGTAGTTAGCCCAGTGAACGTCACATGTCGTGAAAGGCTCAGGATGCATTGAAGTCCAGTGGGAGCCATATGTACGTGATCAATATTTACTGAACTCTCAGGGCTCTTAACAAAGATTTGGGCACATGCATAACTGGCAGTCTGTCCTCGGTCCTTCCCCAAGGCAAAGGTTCACACGTTTTTCTTTTTCTGTCATGGCAAAAAAGGGCCACTCTATCCCTTCTTGGAAGTTACTGATACCTTCCCATTTCTTCCAGTTAATATTTTTTGGTCTCTCTCTAATGCATTTCAGAGAAAAAAAAAATCATTCTAGTCAACTTAAAATATCAGAACCTATTTCATCTGCTGAGTAATTAAGAAAGTTAACAACAGTTAATAGGCAGAGAGACTAAACTCCCCTTAGCTGAATGCTCATATCAGTGGATATGATTTGTTTCTGCATTTTGTCTTCTGAATTCTAAATAGTTCTGAAAAGGGGCCTATCCTGGATTCTGGATTCCAGAAGCAGTATGGAATTTCTTTTTTAATCCTGAAGTGGGGTGCCTAGCATCTCAAGATAATTACATGATCAGATATATACTCTGATATTTATGTTTTCTCAGTCTCTGTCTCCACCAGCCTCATGAAACAGATCATTAGGATTGCCTTTATAACTCTAATACTTCTTTGGACCCAACGTCCCTGCAGCAAGGAACATGATTCTGGAATATATGTGTTTAAAATATAAGCTTTACAGTTCCAAATATTAAAATCAATAATTTGTTTTATCTGGCTGGATGCATTTTTAGCCCAACAACATCCTTTTTTTTCTTTTCTTAGCTTATAAAAGCTTTTCTAATTTTTATCTTCCTTATATATAAATTTAGTGGTAATAAGCACACCATTGGAAGTTTGGAATTTTTACATTTTGCTTTTCATTACTTGTATTTTATTGTTAATTCTGCTTCATCTATAACAGTAGTAGTGCACCTTCATTTCATTTTAAATAAGGAAATGTTACGGTTGCCTTAGTGTGATAGTTCACATATATTCAATTTTCCACTGCTTCGACAAAAACTTCATCCGTACTAGGGGTGCTGCTGTTGTTCTTTTATCTTCATAGGGCTCACTGTAGCTGCCTGCAAACAGATCCAATTGACTGTTTAAATTTTTACTTTTTTTAATGCAAATTCTCTTAGCCTGTACTCATTTGGATAACATTGGTATACTGTTGGTACTCCTGAACTCTGAACTCTTAATTCAGTTGATATTGAGTGCCTTTTCTTGTATTACATTAGGATTTTCAGTCAGAGAATTTCTGTACTTTCTATAAATTGAATTATTGATTATAATATAATTTTGCTTGAGTAATTTCTAGCTGTTTTGTTAAGGCTTAATTTTAACTCAAGGACCTCTTAGACCCTTTTGTAGTACTTGATCAATTCTTATAACTTAGCAGAGATAAATATTTTCTTTCATCTCTCAAGAGTTATGACATCAAAAATTTTGTACACTGTTTTTATTTCACAGTTTGAAACCTTGTCTCCCACGTGCTTAATTATATGGAAAATGCCAGAGTTCTAAAATTTCTTGGTTATTAAAGAAGCCCTTATCTAATGTAATGAGAAAAATTAAAAAAGGCAACAAATGCCTGTGATGATAAGACATACAATTTCTTCCTTTGTGTCCTGCACTGGTGCTTGTTGCTCAGAGACCTTGGGTGAGGCACTAATTCACCTGGGTATCTTCTCCATTTTCATGGATTTTTCAGCACAGAGAGTTTTAGCCCCTCATTTCTCTCCTTCAGGCCACTTTGAAGTAGGTAATTTATGGTAATTTATTCAATTTTTACCCCATCCAACCAAAAATATTTAAAGGAACAATTTTCAATGCTACAAAAGTGATAAGTAGCTCTTAGAATTGATAATCTAGATTTATTCAATATAGGAAATTATGGGAAAGAAATCAAATTTAGCATATTCACCAAAACAGGGGCTTCTTTGGGAATGGACTTTTTAATGAGGCCTGCTGCAATAGGACATGGGATAGTGTCTCTAAACTAATAGAGGGCAGATTCAGAATAGATATAAGGAAGATGTTTCTTATTCAGGGAAAGGATAGTTACAAGCAATGTTGAATGCATGCATGTATGTATGTTTCATCAAAACTAGCAATGATCTACATTTTCCTTCTTAATCACATTCAAAGTAACAGCACTAAAACTCTTCAGCTATTACGGTGTCTAAGTAGTTGGTAGGAGAAGCAGAAAAGATGAAATTTCAGCTGAAACTGGATCAAAGCCTTCCATGTAACTGAACTCATACTGTACAACTCATACACACAGATAAATGCACAAACCTGTGTCTGCAGTCATAGTTCCTAGTTCCTGGGGCCCCATAATAATAAAAGCAAATAAGTCAGCTCTTCATCGAGTACTCTATATTTAAATGCGAACAAAAGAATAGTTTTTCCTCTTTCCTGCCTCTTATGCTCATGTCATTTTCATAGAGAATCCCTTTTCAGGCCAAGTTGTAAAACAATTCTTGCCTCCAGCTGTCACAGGTAAGGTAAAGTCCATCCTTTGATGGATTCTTATTACTTATTAAATATTTAATAAGCTCTGAGACTAGTTCAAGGCTGTATTTCACTCTTGCCCAGTAATTTTGGCGCTGCTTGTCAAGGAAATAATGCAGGCTGAATGAAGGGCACACAGCACTAGTTAGCAGTTTGCATACATGTCAGTAACAATAACTTACCCATGTATAATCAGGTGAGATTTTTCCATTTTAGCTTACAACAAGTTGCATTTTAAAGTATTACCCTGAGGGGAAAAAAATAAAAGTGCAGAGAATAGATGCAGGAAACAAAATCCAACAATATCCAACCACTGTGCTGAAAAATTGAATTTAAAAAGACTTGTTTTTTCCCTTTTTCTTTCTGTGATTGGCACAATTTTAGCATATTAAAAGCAGCAAATAAGGTCACTAGGCTCAACAAGCAACCTCCTGTTGTTTCCCTTATCTTTATTTTCTTGATTTTCCTCTCTTTTCTGTCAGCTCTTTGCCTAATAAGCATTGACTTTCTTATTTCAGAGTCTCTATAATATTCTGAACCAAGGATTGTAATCTTGAAGATTTTCTTTATCACCATGGCAAAGCGATAAAAAAAATCTCTGAAAGTGCATCCATTTTTGAAAGCATAGTGTAGAACTGTTGAAATAATATTACTGATGATTTAGAGAATATGAAGGACTATTTTGTTTTATCTTGAAACTTTTTAAATTAACTTCAGTTTACACAACAATTATCAATCTACAGTGCCACTCTGGTGCTCAAAATCAGTGTCTAACCACAGTAGGGAGTGTGATCATTTTAATTAATTCAGTTGGAATCATCATAGTTAGACTAAATTACTTTTGTGTCTTGAAGAGTAGTCATCTTCAATAAAAGGATTTTAGCATACAGATCATATGAAAAAAAAGTATTGAATAAAAGATACAATATTTGCTGTTCAACTGCACAATTTGTGGTTTTATAAATAAAATTTGTATTTTAAAATTCACTCCTATTTAAATACTGACAAGAAATGTGGCATTAAATCTAACTAAGAAAAAGGATTCATAACAATGGTAAAAGATCCTAGAAACTTTCCATAAATCCATTTCTCATAGGATATTTACACTTGTGAGGAACTAAATCAAATAACAAAAAATATAATTATCAGGTAATAGAATATAGCATTCAGTTTTGGAAGGTTTATTTGACAATCTATGGGATATCATTGGCAAAAGTTCTTTTAATTCTCTACAAACAGGTTAAAATTTCCAGTTAAAAAATATTGGGCTAGCAGAGTAAACTAGAGGAAAAAATAAAAGTGAAAGTGGAAGTGTCAACATATTATTTAATCACTGTCAAAACAGTTCCATATTTCTCTTTTAGACAAGGTACTGTACTATTTCTGTGGGAAAGTACATTTTTGCTCAATGTGAAATTGGATCAGAAATCCCTGTATGGCAAATCTGTAGCATTGTAACGCAGTAAGAACATTATTGCTATTGCCTGTGACAGGCTGCAGGCCTGGAATACAAGTGCAAAAGGAGACAGAGGGTGATCACAGGGGCCTGGAAAATACAGGCACCAGGTGAAAGCAGACCCCAGCGTCCTTAAACCACTCACCAGCATTCAGCTACGGGTCCTCAGAGGAATGCAACCTTGGGACCTGGGGAAAAAAACCCAATCATTGGGGTGACAAAAAAAAGAGTAAGTATCCATTACATATAAATCACAGCATATACAGTAAATTCATATGTATGGTGCACTTGCAGGGAAAAGGAGGATGTGGAATATGATAATATATGTATAAAAAATGAACCTATGTGAACCCTAGACTGAGGAGGAAGAAACCATTAATACCTAGCACCATACTTCTTTCATCGTTGGTATGCTGATGATTTAATACCTAAAACCCCCAAGAACTGAAGCCATTGACACCAGGATGCAGAGAAGTAGAAGGCTGAGCATAGCACCAAAGAGAGGAGTAGATTCTATAGAGCTTGCGTGTACATCATTCTGCCTGCATCTGATTTGACATAGAAATGTTAAAATCAATGCAACTGGAGTAACAGTTCTTTGACTACGCTGTTAAGAGTTTTTAATGAGACTAACAATCAATTTTCAGCTCTGCATATACAATGCATTCTTTTTGCCCATAACAAGACTTTTTCTATAATTGCTGGGAATTCAAGGATTCCGTAACCTGAATGCAACAAATTCATAAGAGAAGCATGTAACCAGAATTAAGTCTTCTGTTGTTTTGTTTTGTCTTGTTTGTTTGTTATCAAATACATACTTAAAAAATATTCCAGCTTGGATATTTTATTTTTCAAATATTTGTTATCATATTTATTTTTTTAAAAGGAAAATATTTCCAGAATGTGCTTCTCTTCTCAAAGCTATTACTTCTGTCATCTTGCTCTCAGCTTCATAAATTTCACTAAACTGAGACAAATTTTGAAAATGGACTCTGTTCTCTGCAGGTACACTTGGTACTCAGTGAGTCTGCCACCTCATTATATACCGGTAATTAGGCTGAATATGAAAAACAAAATAGCTTTGCCTCTATATTTTTCCCCATCATCCATGACTCTCTGTGGGTTTGCATGTAGGAGCCTCTTTGCTGAAACAGACTTCAGTGAATAACGATTGTGCTGTGCTATATCCATCATTAGCCTCAAGATTTTATAATTTGTGTTAAGGGAAATCGGGAAAGTATAAAAAAAGGAAGATTCAGTGTAATGTACAGTTAATGAACTATCTGGTGTCTGGTTTGTCAGCACAAAATACCTTGATCGCAGTGGCCTGACCACATCTCCTGAAGTAAATGGATGGAACTGTTTCTTTGAAGCTTTTCACATATCTTCAATTTCAAGCATTATTTCTAGGAATATGTTCATGAAAATATGGAATTATGTGGTTGTAACTGGGCATATCTGATTTGTTCATGTACTGTTTCTTCAAAAAGCACGGGGCAAGCCCACAGAAAGTAACACTCCTGCACTCTGGATCACATGGAAATGTTTGGAGAATCTGGTGCATTCTTCCTGCTCCCAGTCCACCTAAGCCCCTGCCCACCAGGGTAAGGCACCTGCAGCTAGGGACAGGGTGACAGAGGCCAAAAAAGAGACCAAGTGGCAGCTCCTGAGGTAAGAATGCAGTTCTTCTAAACAATATCTATCTCAGAAAAGCAAGGAACAGATACATTACTGCTCCTGTAATGAGGGAAAGAAATACTTTTCCTCGGGATTCAGAGGAGATGATGCAGAGCTTGCCATAACTCAGGAAGCCCCTGGTTGGTTTCAAGATTGACAGCAAGACAGAGTGACATAGTGCAGAGGCTTAGATTGATGGACAAATTTCTGAAAATTTCTTGTGCTCTGATTTGAAGCTTTAGTTGTCCCTCACTTTCTACAGATTGGGATTAAAATGCATTCTGCTGTTTACATATGGCTATACTTCAGACCTCTTTTTTGCTGTCCCTGAATAAATGTTAAACTTAACTCGTTAGTCTCATTGAATTAACTTTGTAAATATGGGGAGGGAATCCAATGAAAATCCAAAAAAAGGCCGCAAGACAGTTTTGTCATGTGAATGCTTTGCAAGATCAAAAGTAACCAAAATGTATCACCAATAACTTTGATTTCTTGATTCTAATATTGTGCCTTTTTACATAAGACCTTGAAAGCTTTGAGATGATGTAGGTTATTATAGTTAGGAGGAGAACATGTTGAGAGGATACAATGCTTTCTTTAGGTAATGTCCATGTTTCCAAAGACCCATGCAAAATAGGGACTTGATGAATAGTAAAAAATGAAATGACAAGAGAAAATTTCCTAGCTTACTGAAACACGTTTTCTTCCCTTATTATACCCAAATCTTTGTAGTCCTTACTCAGAATTACATTTAATCTGATGATTAAATTGCTTCTTTCCTTCTCCTCCCTCCATTTTTGTCTGTGTTTTTGTTTTTAATCCTTCTCAAATCTTTCTGATCCCTGAAATTTAAACATTATATCCCAAGGATCTTCTGTCCAAAAACCTGAGGTGGCTAGTGACTGTAATTATTTTTCTTCCTTAATAAGTTTAATAATTTCTGCTGGGTTTGATAAAAAATTGCAATTTATCCTACTGAGTAGAAGAGGCTTAATCGAACATCTCTACAATGTTCTCACAGAGTTTTTTCTTTTGAAAAATTTCTTTCTCCAATTATTGTATGTGTACAAATATAACAGTATTCTGTGGCCTGTGCTATTAAGCATTCTGCAGGGTTTAGTTTTTTGGGTTTTTTTTAAAGCAGACTGGGCAATGTCAGCCACATAATGAATGATTAAAATGCCTCAGGTTTTTGTGCAATAACATAAGCACAGACTCTGGGTCTAAGTGAGCTAATTTTCATATTCTGTATATTTCTGTTCCTTTCGTTTTAAGAGCATTGAGGACATCGAGCATGTGGAAATTCTGAGGTGAAAGCATCTGCTCCATGATTAAAAGAAATCCAAATGAATATATGCCAAAATAATTTCTAAGAAAACATATATAAAGTAATTAACCTCAGCAGAATTTTAGATATTCTGACTGAGAAACTGTAATATATTCCTTGCATAAAGAGTTAGTATTGTAAGGCAGAGAGAGATTTATCCGGAGGCATTTGAGAAATGCAGGGGGACAGTGCAGTTTTGGCTGAGAATTAATTTAAAAGAACATACACAATAACAAAAAAGAGAAAGCAACCTAAATTGTTAAGTATGATCAGTTTTCACAGGCAAGGACTGATAAGCAACCAGCAATATTGAAAGCTGATAGGAAGAAAAGCAATGAAAATAATATTTTTCATCATATACAGAAGAAATATTAGTTGGTGAATGAACATCACTATGATGTGATGTCATTCGTATTAAAACAATGACTATTTGAATAAACATGCATAATAGGTAGGATTAAAAAATAAAGTGTTTAAATATTCACACTTTAATGAATAATCAAAATCATAAGCATCTGATGATAAGGAGAACTATTTATGGTGTTCAGGATGAGGAGCTGAATACATTTTGACAAGAAAAATACAGGAGAGAAAGGTAGTATTTTTCTACCTCAGATTCTGGTCCATGAAATATCTGAGAATTTTACACATTCAGAACATCCACCATATCTATCTCATGGGCACAGTTCAGCTTTACTTGACACACATTTATTATACAAATTGTCTGTGCACACAATTAACATAGTTTCACAATTATGTTGGATTACTATGCCTATGTGTTCTGCACTAGTAATAAATATGCACCAGGTGAAGGTCTCCAGGTGCTGATTTTCAGGGGCTGCAGGGAGGCCCCTGTGAGGAGCACAGGTGATTCCAGCCAGGTCCCAAAATAACCCACTGCAAGGCACAGCTGAGCCCCACAGCCAAGGTGGTGGTACCTTGGGGAAAACGTTTTAGAAAGGGCAGAGCATAAAAGAGAATGAGGAAAAAAACTGAGATGAGTAATCTGCAGGCACCAAAATGAGAAAAGAAGGTGGGGGAGGTGCTCCAGGTGTTGGAGAAGAGATTCCCCCACAGTGTGTGGTGAAGACCATGATGAGACAGGCTGTCCCCCCTGCAGCCCATGGATGTCCATGGTGGAGCAGAGATCTACCTGCAGCCTGTGGAGAACTCTGCACTGGAGCAGGATCCTGGCAGGAGCTGTGGCCTATGGAAAGGAGCCCATGCAGGAGAGAATCTGCTGGCAGGAACCTTGGTCCTTGGGGAACCTATGCTGGAGGAAACTGTTCCTGAAAGACTGCACCCCACAAAAAGGACCCACTGTGGAGAAGTTTGTGAAGGACTGTGAGAGGTACCTCACAAGCATGCTGGAACATGGGAACTGCATGTAGAGGAAGGAGCAGTAGTGTCATGAACTGACCATAACCTCCATTTTCCATGCCCCAGCACCCTTCTAGGGCAGGGGAGAGGACTTGGGAAGGAAGGAGTGAATCTGTGCCTAGGAAGAAAGAATGTTGGGGTACAGATGTTAGTTTGGGGTTTTTTGTTGTTTTAAGGTTTGCTATGTATAAACAGGCTATCTGTAGGCAGCAGATTGCACATCATTTTGCCTGGGCAAGAATCATTTTGTATGAACTACATATGGACATTTTTGTTTGTCAAATTGTTAGACACCTACGAAGATCTGTAGTCAGTCTTTACCCCTGTGTTTATTAATTAGTTGGGCTGAAAATTTAAATGTTATCATGCTTTCTTTAAAAAATAATAATGATTAAAAAAATGAAATAAAGCTCTCTGAAGGTACTAAACTTAATTTGTCACTGTGAGCAGCTCCAGTGCCAGCACAATCTGCAGCAGTGCACAAGGGCAGTTCTCTGAGCTGGAGGAACTTCTGGGGGAGCTGAGAGGACCACCACAATCCCACAGCTTGCATGACAGTGGCTGATGGGACCTGGGCAGGGCCAGGAGCAGCGGAGGCCAAATCCCTACATATGTATAAAAGAAGCACCTGGAGAGCTGTAGTGACCAGGAGAGCTTTGAACACGGTTGGCAAACAGGGTGTGGGATATCAGCCAGGGTTTTGCTTTGCAGTTTGGGCTGAAGGACACACAGGAAAGGTGTTGTAGCTCTGCCAATTCAACCAGGGAGCAATGGCATCCATCTGGTAGAGGGCCATTGCTCTCTTTGAGCTCTGTACCTGCCACAATGGATGCAGCTGCCCAGAAAGAGCTCCAGTGGGAATGTGCTGCCATCCCAATGTCAGAGGCAAATGACAGCAGTAAGCACACCAGTGGACAGTGTGTCTAGGTTGGGGAACTCCTCTGCTTAGCGACAGAGCTCCAGGGGAAGGTGAGTAGGTTGAGGATTACTAGGGAGTGTGGAAGAGATACTACTGGAATTGTACCCTACCTTCCCTGGGACAGGCCTGTGAGGCAGACAGGACATGTGATATGGAAGATTCCCTAGCTTCTCTCCACCTGGATAAAGGCGGTGACTTGAGGGAGAGGGGCAATGGTGACAAGTTCCTGCCCAGTGCAGCAGGTGCCTCCTTTGTGACTGCCCCACCTTCCCAGGTGCCCTGGCATAGTAGTTGTGAGGCTCTGAGAATGGAATGAAACAATGATGAGGATGAGAGTTCATCTAACTTGGAGGTGTTGCCAAGATTAAATTGGCCTACACCTGTGTCAAAACTCCTTCCTTCAAAAAAAAAAAGAGATGGACCATCAGCAGAGGCGGCTGTCTTCTGAAGGGAACAGAAGGCCCAGTATACAGACCCAACCCTCTTCTCAGGGAATTCTGCTGCCTCCCTGGGCCCCAGGTTATATATGTTAAGGCAAAGCTTGCTGTCCTGGTATGGCATTCAGATTGTCGTTCATTACTGAGTTTTCAGTTAGGCAGCAAAGAAGTTGCAACAAGTAGTCCAAGGGCAATCAAGGGAAACTTCAGGATCTTGGGATGACAGGCTAAGGGTTCAGGAGCACGACTAGTGTTCTTTTCTATCCTGCCAATGGCAGGGGATAATGAGTGAAGAGACAGTAAGAAGCAGCAGATCAATACCTCAGTCCAAGCATGGGGTCACCAACTGAAATTTTGCTTTTTTGTGATTATGGGCCAGTTTACAGGACACTTGGCCTGCTGGTAACAGGTAGGGTAAACCTGTCTCAAAGAGGAAAAAAGATCTTTGCACAGGAGTCGGGGGGGATAACTGAAAGATCTTGAAGCCATTGTGCAGTGCAAAAATGATGATATAGTAGCCATCAATGAAACATGGCGAGAAAACTTGCTCAACTGGAGTGCTGTACTAGATGGCTAAAAACTCTTCAGAATGGATAGGCAAGGAAAGAGAGGTGATGGGACAGCCCTGTATATTAGGGAATATTTTGACTGTCTAGAGCATAATGATGGTGGCAATAGTGTTGAGTGTTTATTGGTAAGAATCAGGAGGAAGGCCAACAAGGGAAATATCGTGGTGGAATTCTGTTACAGACAACACAACCAGGTAAAAGAGGCAGAAGGTATATTCTACATAAGCTATCCTGGCTACTGCTGTAAAATACAATTAAAATCTTTATATATATATTAGCAGCAAAAGGAGGGCTAAGGAAAATCTCCATATTTTGTTGGGTTCATGGTGAAACATCATGTCAAAGGATAAGGAAAAGGCCAAGGTACTTAATGCTTTCTTTGCCTCAGTCTTTAATAGTAAAACTCAGCTTTTCTCTGGGTTCCCAGACCCCTGAGCTAGAAGATACAGATGGGGAGAAGAATGAAGCTCCATAATCTGGGAGGGAATGTTCAGAGACCTGCTGCACGCACAAGTCTATGGGACTGGATGGATAAAAAAGCTCTGTATGGGGATGTGGACAGGATGTATTGATGCGCCGATGCCAATTTGATGAGGTCCTGCACTTGGGTCACAACAATCCCATGCAGCACTACAGGCTTGGGGCAGAGTGGCTGGAAAGCTGCCTAGTGCAAAAAGACATGGGGCTCCTGGTTAACAACTGGCTGAACATGAGCCAGTGTGTGCCCAGGTAGCCAAGGAGGCCAACTGCATCCTGGCCTGTATCAGCAACAGTGTGGCCAGCAGGGCCAGGGCAGTGATTGTCCCCCTGTACTCAGCATTGTTGAGGCCAAAACTTGAATCCTGTATTCAGTTCTGAGCCCCTCACTACAGAAAGTCATTGAGGTCCTGGATCATGTCCAGAGAACGACAACGAAGTTTATGAAGGGTCTTATGAAGTCTTATGAAATGCAGCTGAGGAAGCTGGGGTTGTTTAGCCTGGAAAAGGGGAGGCTCAGAGAAACCTTAACAGTCTCTAACACTGTGTGAGAGGAGGTTGTACTGAGGTGGGGGTTGGTCTGTTCTCACAAGTAGCAAGCAATAGGACAAGTGGAAATGGTCTTCAGTTGCTCCATGGAAGGTTTAGATTGGGTGTTAGAAAAAACTTCTTCACTGAAAGGGTTGTCAAGCAGTGGAACAGGCTGCCCAGGTGAGTAGTTGAGTCATCATCCCTGAAGGTGTTTAAAGGATGTGGGGATGTGGTGTTTGAGGACATGGTTTAGTGGTGGACTTCACAGTGTTTGGTTTATGGTTGAACTCAGTGATTTAAAAGTCTTTTCTAGTCTAAGATATTCTAGTCTAGTCTAGTCTAGTCTATTCAGTTTGTAACAGTTAATTTCAAGGAAGTAATGGAGGGAAGTTCTGCTATTGGAAAGAAAGTTTTGTAGGACAAAAAAATTTACAAACATTCAATATATACAGTGTAGATATGAGATACAGAACAAATTTTTAAGCTAAAGTTGCTCTTTGATTAGTATTTAAGCACCTAAATATTAGACTAGAATTATTTTTTTTCCTAGGAACTAAGTAGTCACAAATGAAATCAATGAAATCTAAACTTCTTTTAAATTGGCCTAGTTTAATTCACATTTCTACACTTGGATTTATTAACTTAATTTGCATGAAGAAGTGCCCATCAGTGAGAAACTCAGAACTGTTTTACTTCTATAGAACAACTATAAACAATTTTAAAGCATTGTAGACTTTGATATAATATTTTTCCTGTGCCATAAACTAACAAATTTTATCCAGCTCACTGAAGGATATTCCTGCAGAGAGGATTCAGTGATGTAATGGATCCTTATCTCCCTCTCTACCCCACAGCAGAGCACACATGACATCACTAGTCGCCTTGTGAATGATACAGGTCATGGGAAAGTGAGCAGGAAAGCAAGTATTTTAAGCACATATGGAGATAACAGCTTTTCATAGAGGTAGTGTGGTGTTCAGTCAAAAACTGAGACTGCCCAATGTACTTACGGTCACCTCTGTGTGTAGCAGTGGGCCTCTGCCACTCAAATTAACTCTAAGAACAGGCACCTGTGCTTCCCGAAGAGGATGTACCCCAGCTCCCCTCACACCCTCCACCCCTGTGTGGGTTGTGCCATCCACCTCTCTACTCATTCTGTGTCATCCTTGCATTTACAGGCAGTTAGTTAGGTGCTGCTGCTTACCTCACACATTCTGCAAAGGTTAACGCTTTAAGATGTGAACACTGACCCACATTAAACCCCTGTAAGCTTTTGGGGTTTTTTCCACCACACAATCACTAGTCTATTTTCTAACTAGCTCATTTTCTTTTTCTGTGTCTTAATCTGGATGTCTGAAGCTTGTAGTTTTAAGCTGAGGCCTGTCATGTAAAACTTGATCAAAGGCTTGCTACAAATCCAAATAAAATATGTTATATGCACAGTCATTATCAACCTTGCCTGTAAAATGAAGATATAGGTACAAAAATCTTAGACTGTAGCAATGTATTTGCAAGCATTACAATGTGATCTGCTACAGAGGGCTATTCTTTTGATGTTTCATTTGTGGTATATATTGTTCCACGAATAAGGTAATCCTTAATAATTTTTACTCTGCAAAGTACAAAAAGAATGCCAGAGTAAGTAAAGTCTAACATAAAGACCTGCAGTTTCTCTTCAGAAACAGCAGGTTTTTTTGGTTTGCTTTTTTTGTTATTGTTTAGGGGGTTTTGTTTATATGCTTGTTTCTGTGTATTTAAGATAAAGATTTCTTTTTATTATTTGTTGACAAATACAGCAATTAGAACTCTTTGTAGACTTGTGTGTGTTTTAAGTTGTCATTGGGGCTAGTAAAACTTTTGGTTAGAGGACAATACCATTGTTCTCTCATTGTGAATAAGGAGGCTCATGTTCTTACTGGTGAGAGGGATTTCTTTGGTACCTAAGTCGGTTGGAGTCTTTGCACGACTTTGAAATTATCTGTGTATTTTTAAAATATGTACATCATATCAAAGAGACATGGAGAGAGTTAAAGAACAGCACAAGAAGAAACTCGGTTCCTCACTGTTGTTTTTAAGCTTCTTATTGCTGCTGATCTCCTAGGTCCATTGTTCAGCAAACTGGTTCAAGGTAGAGCTTTTTGTTAAGGACTGAAAAGTAGCATTTTGGCATTCGCTGTACAGCACGGCAGGGACAACTGCATTTGAATTTGAGGTGGTACTAGAAAGGAAATTACCATTAGCACATTTCAGTTCTCCTACAGGTAAAACTTTAGAGTTCCTTTAAAGTACTCTCCTTTGGGAAAGGTTTATTTCACCTTATTCCTCTTAGGATAGCACTACACCATTCCAGAAGTGGGAGGCTGGATCTCTGTACTGAGCCGATATTTCCTAATCATACTAAAACCACTGGCATAGCAGAGCTTGACATCTGTGAACTCCTTCACACTGATGTTAGTGGCTGATTGTGAATGGCAAAAACGCTACCCTGCAAAACAAAATCTAATTTACTGGTTCACCCAAGATCCACGGAATATAAAAGAAAGGAAGAAGATGAAAAAAGCCCAACCTTTAACATCTATGAATGCTAATTATTTTTCCCATCATTTCTAAACTTTCCCCATAGCAATTAACCCCACAAACAGGAAACAGGATTGTTGTTTTTGTGCTCTGTATGTCTCTTTCCCAACATGTCCTACAACTTACTGACCTTCTTATTGGGTCAGCTACTACAGGTGTCTGGAGACTTGGTTCGTGATTGGGAAGAACAACTTTGGCTAATTTGTGAGACTTTTCCCCATCAAAAAGTGCACATTATTGCCTCATAATAACCCTGGCTTCCTTCTCTTGTCAGTATTCTATATGACAGCACCTTAACACATCCTAATTATATATCCAGTTTATTTCTAATAGTCAAATTTTAACTAGTTCAGTATATGCAGGCAGAAGTTCTTGTTTTTATTAAGATTATTGCAAACAATTTCCTGAGTTTTCATATAGTGTGAGCTGATACACCTTGTGGGAAGAAACTAGGAACTTTTTTGTCTACAAATAAAAGAGCATATATCAGCGACATTTTTGAGTGTCAGGAGGATAATCTGAAGAACTGAAAATGCATTTACGGGCACAGAGTAGAGCATGCCCTGATCCTGGAAATTGTTGTTGGTTCTTCACCAGAGTTCCAAATTAATATACAAATATTTCCCTAACTCAGGAAATATTAATGAAGAATTAAAATTATTAAGATACCAAATGATATTAGATCAGCATCAATATTGTTAAACCTAAATTATCATATCATGTTTTATAAATTAAAAAAATTAAAACCTGACTTGGTTCACTTGTTGTTACTGTCTTTTTGTTATCATATATTCATAGGTAAATTTTAATATTTGGTGAAGCTATGTCCAGGAACGTATACTTGCAGTAATACTAATAGCTGACAGTAATAATCATAGTCAGTTTAGAAGTAATGTAGTAAATTCATACATAAATATGAGTGTCCTTTATACAGACAAGTTCCAGTTTATAAACAAGGAAACAAAGGCACAGAGTAATGAAGTGACCTTAACATTTTGTTTATGATAACAGCCAGCCTGTGACATAGCCTTTTCCCCCTGACTCAGAACCCAGTGCTTTGTGCAGTGTATCATACTCCGTGATATACTTAGAAGTCTTGGTTCGTTGAGGGATTCTGTTTTGAATTCCACAAGTTGGTTTTGCTGTGCCTTAAACCAGACCTCCCCTGATGAGGGAGGATTTGAGATCCTTGCCAGGAATCCCAAATACTAATGAGACATCCATCACTCTCTGCTTTCAGATAGTTTATTAAGTCTTATCAGAGAAGTTAAGAATAGAGCAAGGAGTATAGCAGAGAGTCCGGAGAGTTCTGAATGTTCTTAAAATGTCTGCTGAATGTCCGCTGAATTCCGCAGAATCAAGATAACACGGCCTTTTAAAGGTAAATTACCCAATAAGGACTTAAAATGAAAGATATTTTCATTTATCTACCAATACTTAACAAATGCCCACCGGAACTGCGGAATTTTTTATCCAATCCTTTGAAACTGCTTTTACTGCAGAACATGGAGGGATAGAAGAAGAAACTTAGAAACTACAGCAATCCTCCATTTTGGAGTTTTTTGCTCTTTATCTATTTGCTACATTAATAAACCCAAAACCTTTAGGTTTTCACCCCGTGATAACTTTACAAAATATTCTATTATCTAATTCCACTGGAAAGGTTAGAAGTTTTCTCTGTGGACAAAGGTCAAATACAGCATTGTCCAGGGGGGTTAAATTATTTAAAATAATTTAAAACAGGCAGAGGATGTTCTTTCTACCTTCTGGATTCCCACAGTTCGTTATTGTTGAAAATAATTATTTAAACTAACAAATACCTAACTTACTACATACCTCAGTTGTTAGCAGACTGAGTGTACCAAAAAAGATTATAAGTACAAGTTAATTTATCTGTAAATTTAGAATTCGTGATTTCTGGACCCTGTCTTGAAAAAATATCGCAGGCAACACATCTTATAGTTTTCTGAAGATAGTTATTTCTCCAGAGGTAGGGCTCAGGGCAAATCTAGGAGATACAGAAATTAGATATTTCTAAATAGTATTGAATTGAATGTAATTTATGTTTACATTCAGTAACAGCAAACATTAAGTTTATACTTGTCTAACTAGTAGACTTTGTATTTTATAAAATTCCAGAATTTGAAGTTCTATGTGATGGGATTTGAGAGATGAAGCTCAAAAGCCCATAGATTTGGAGTTCCCAGATTATGAGCCTGTATAAGGCAATGTGGAATCAGAGTTATATAGTTTCTTCTGTGCAGGAAGACCACATAATAAAGTGTCATCTTTTACATGATGTGTAAGAACTTGCAATGGAGTTTACTAGACTGAGCAGTGATGACCCAGATGAAGCCAGGAACGAATTGGCTTCAGATCTATTGCTAATAAAAGGTGATTTCTGATTATTCA
Source organism: Gymnorhina tibicen (assembly GCA_013399875.1). Lineage (NCBI taxonomy): Eukaryota > Metazoa > Chordata > Aves > Passeriformes > Artamidae > Gymnorhina > Gymnorhina tibicen. The sequence continues at coordinate 855,314 of VXAZ01006383.1, forward strand.
GCTATTCTCATTTTTCATAATTTCCTTGAAGGCATTTAATCTGATAATATGGTATAATATGACTAGTCTCATTCATGTAATCAAATCTTTCCTTACGTTAGTTTCTTTACATCTAGTTTTCAAATGGTGTGGCATATAAAAAATGTGTTTAAGTAGCTTAACCTAAATGAGTTCAGAATTCCTTTGGGAATATAAAACAGTTCATCAGGTCTATTTTTTTGGGGGAAGAACCTTGGTGATTTATTTATAATATTCAAAACCAATTAAAATTTCCTCTAATTATTAGGAATTCTTAATCTTCTCTAAGGCATAAAAAAGGAAATAATTAAAAAACAGCAGAGAAATTAAGTATAAAGAATAACCATACTAAATTGAAGACATTATTAGAAAAAAACTTCTGGGAAATTTATTCATAATTTTGATGTCTTCAGGTTGCTAAAATTATCTGCATTTTCTATTTGGAAATACATAGGAAAGGAATGGGAAAAAAAGCCTATAAACTTCTCCCAAATAGTATAGACTAGAGAATTTGGGAGCGAAAAAAATGCATACTTTCTAGTTTATATTTATCTAAACTTTGTAAGAAGTACCACCTACACTGTAGCTACCGTACAGCATAGTTTAAAACTGTTATGTAAGAATTAATTTATTCAAATGAAAAATGAGTGGTTAAAAACTGTTTTGTAATCTCTGCAATGTAATTACCCTCCCTGGATTATGGAAGTCTGCAACATTTTCATGTGTTCCTTTGGAATCAATTTATTAATTAAAAAATTAGGCCAGCTCCACTGACCTAATTAACTCTAATAAAACCAACTAGGTCACAATTAAGATTCTCCTTTCACATAGGTATTTTCTGTCTCTTTAGTGCCATTTGTAATTTAAGTCTGGAGGGGTAGTACGATTAATTCTTTCATACTCTTTGTCTTTTACTGTGTCACCTGAGCTGCTTATTTAAAACAACATGAGTCCCACAGCTAACAAAAACCAGGGGAAAAATACTTGAAATGCCAAATCTAGCATCTGTATTATTCATGGCATTTGTGGTCCCTGTGCGAGAACAAAATCTGTACTAAATAACGTGAAGAATCTTCTAATCCCCATTGTATTGTCACTGCATCTTCCAGGGAATGAGAAAGGTTATTGGTTAACAAGAATTGAGCTTCAAGAATTTGTCAGGTGTCCAGTTGGGAAGTATGGATTACACCTGTGTTTCTGCGTGGGTGTGCTGCACCGGACAGAGCCACATTTAAAAAACCAGACCCTGTCTGCACAACAGAAAACAAATAGCATATTACTTCCTGATGAAATTAAAGCAATATCTCTATCCAAGCATAAAGAGTTTCAGAGAAAGACCAGGTTCATCTTTTGGTTTAGGTTTATATTTACAAGCAACTTGTTGGACCAGGATGCTGAGGTGTACAAATAGCACTCCACAGAAAGCTCCAGAGTGTTTATAGTAAGCGGTATTTGTGTTGGTTTCCACTGTAGCTCGTTAATGGGGGGAAGATAGGCCATGTAGGTGATGTGTTATCCAACTTAGGCATCTATTTTAAGAGGGGAAAAGTCTCTTTATTTATATGTTTATTTACCTTTGCTTTCTGAGAGACCTAAAATAGCCTAGATGAGAAGTCTAATCTTTCAGATAGTTTTTATAAGTTAAGAAGGCTATTAGAAGTTAACCATTACAGTAAATTGATTATGCTTGTTACAGTCTGACCATTCCTTGTTCAGAAGAAATCTATGATAAATAAAATTACACAACAGAAACCTTGAAATAACTCCTGAAGAGAGTGACCTAAGGGAAAACAGGCAATTCAGAAAGACTTAACTAGAAAGCCTTAGTTGTAGAAAGAAATTTTGGGAGAGAGAAAGAATCTTTTAGCTTCCAGAACTCATGTCAAAAATCTTTCTGCCAAGTAGTTAGATGAGTCAGTTAATTCCAAATAGCAAAATAGTGATCATCTAGTGATTATATCTGGTATGACAGCAAAAATACCAGCTGAAATATGATCTAATACCCTCGTAAGACATTTTACATAGGCTTTTAAATGTTGCTGTTTCCAAAATTTTTACTAGAAGAAAATGAAAAGGTATAGCAGTCGCTTACACTGAAAAGCTACTGTTGGTAACAATGTCGCAAAATCCCTCCCTTGGCCAAATGTGACTGCAGCACTGTGGCAGTCATGATCACCTTTTTATACAACGCACTTTGTAAACTATTTTCCTCTTCTAGCATTCACAAAGAGGATTGTGGTATAAATGCTGCATTTTGTTTCTTCTAAGCACACTTAATATAATTGAAATCTTCAATGTATGAATCGAATATGGTTTTGGCAGACTCTGTTTCCAATTGTTCCACTGTTGTTATCTGTTTATTTGCATTTTTACTTATTTCAGAAACAGATATTATAATTAAGTTCAAGATAATGCATGGCTTACCAGCACTAATTCAACTAATAGTAAATAATTATGAACATAATTGCAAAAAAAAAATAGAAAAGGAATCTCCCTTTTTATAAATCTAATAAAATATCATAAATCAATAATTTTATAATGAATTTTACTTCTCTGAAGAGTACCTCACATGGTTTTCTTACCTTTTTCTGCCAAATAAAGGATAGATAGAGAATGATCACTACTACTTTGATGGAAATATCTGTTCCATATTTGCATCCTCTGACTCCTTCTATTTGCCCATCACTACCTCAGTACATTACAATTCAGATAGAGCAAGTCACAAGTGATTGCCCATAAATCACAATAAAATATGTCACTTAACATCTAGGTTTTAGTGTAATACCTGAGTTGTCTGGTGAGACAATCTGGACATTTGAATTATATGTGATTTTTCCTTTATCGAAGAAACAACCACATTCTCCAGATAGCTACTGGGATATACATACAAAATTAAAAATCATTACAGAAGAAATTTTGGTCTTTGTAAAATGGTAAAATTCCTTATTTCTTCATGAGAAATGAATGAAGAGTATTTTCAGAATATAATGCTTTTTAAAGGGTAGAAAAATAGGAAAAATAGTGTAATGATGTTATGTTGTAACAACATATGTTTTATCAGCTACACATATCTATATGTCTATTTCTAAAAATATTGTCTTTACTGTGGAACTCTACGTGATTCTTATTGTGATGCTTCTGTATGTGATCTTCATTGTGTAAAATGAGGACTTCTTATGGTGGAGCAAGTCTAATATAAATTTACTAAAGGTACCTAACAGCGAACAAAGTAAAGAAATACATCAAGAGATGTTCTAAACCTTAGTGGAATTTTAGATAATAATCTGAACTTTTGCATTTTTTCTTTGCTATCTTTAGTATATTTTTATTGGTTTTCTCTATCACAGAAGAAACTGCTTTTTTTTTACGCTTTATAATAAAAATGAAATTTTTATTTTACTTGGAGACAGAAAAAAAAAATGTTCACAAAACCAGCTAGAACAGATACAGTGCCACTGGATTTTAGGTTTCTATTTAACCAAACTATTAGGAATCAGGTCAGCAGTCCTCCACAACCCACTTAAGACCTTGAAAAAATTTGGAAAACCTAGGTTACTCAAAGTCTTTTCTGTGGACAGAGAATGCGGACAGAGAATCAGTGCCCTGGCTAACCAACTGTTTATTTCAGGGGGGAAAAATAGCCTATCTTGGAAATTTGATCAGTCTGTAAATATTCCAGAAATTTTGCTTTTTATGTGATGGATACAGTTGCAAGCCTTTATATGCTAAAAACCTCAAAGATTCTAGGCGGTTAACTCTTTTAGAGAAAAACTGCAGAGATGAGTAATTGCATACCCAGATGACTAAGAAGTACCTTAATTAAGCCATAAGGAGCTGGATATTTCCAGAATTTGTCATCTATGTTGATGAAAAGTGAATTTGAAACACGTTCATTGTTCACTGCATGGGAACGCTAATTGTAGCATAGAAATCATGACAACTGTGGCAACATTTTGTCAATGTCATGTAGATTTAAAATGTAAGGATCGTCTCTGCTGAAGAAGTGCTGTCTACCCATTACAAACAAGGATCCATAAACCTGTTCCTCACTGCAGGATGTGTATATGGCTTCTTAATATGACAGTTCATGGCAAGTAGAACATGAGTCAGCAGTGCCCTGGCAGCCAGGAGGGCCAACCCTGTCCTGGGGTGCATCAGGCACAGCATCACCAGCTGGGCAAGGGAGGGGATTGTCCTGCTCTGCTCTGCACTGGGGCAGCCTCACCAAACCAAGTTCAAGAAGTGTTTGGACAATGGTTGCAGGCACATGGTGTGATTTTTGGGGTTGTTCTGTGCAGAGCCAGGAGCTGGACTAGATGATCTCTGCAGATCCTTTCTAACTCAGTTTATTCTATTATTCTACGATCTCCAAAGGAAAAATTGATTTAAAAACTAGTAAGTGTTTATCCTTTAGAATGATCCTGTTCTATCAGATCAACAGAACCGTTAATTATTGAACAGAAAATTCTGCTGTTCCTGCTGTTTCTTCTGATGTACAGAGTTTAAACAGTAATGTTTTTTTTCTCAAGTAAGAGTGATGAATGTAATAGCTGAATATTACAATTAGATGACTTCCTTTAGTATATCTAAGGAATTAAATCTCACTAGTCATACATCTGACATTTTCTGTATCCATAAACTTACCTGTACTAGACACTACCCTGAGTTAATGATCTGAGCAAGAACATTTGGGATTGGTGATTAATTAGAGATTTTTCTTTTTTGCTTTGTATTTTTTTGCTAATTTCATACTGACTGAGACTTCATAACATACCATTCTGCTTCTAGAGTAGATGCTATTAGTTTCAGCTCTCCACGTGTTAAAAAAACCACTTCTTCGTTTTGTATTAAAGAGTTACTGTTCCTCAGGAGGGCTACATGCAGACTGCCACAGTGACAACTATGTCTGACAAAGTGAGTGTATGCTCCTTTTACAATCATTGAAGAGGAATAAGCACTTGAAGAACATGGGTATAGCATCCTGACATATACAATCAGCAGATATCAGATTGACTCTTTATTAGAAGGTCTCTCTTCATTGGCTCTAAGTGTAATTTTCCAATATTTTGAAATAACTAAAGTATGATGCATAAAATTGCTGAGGAGATTCAAGGGAGAAGAGCAATACAAATATATTGCATTAGGCAACAGATTTACTTTTCTTTCAAAAAGTGTATATTCTAATGGTTTGGGATTTTTCTTCTTTAAAAGTCATGTCTGGTTCCTAAGAAGCTATAAATCTGAAATAATATGTTGCTATGTAGACAGTGGTTCTCAAAGTTTTGAAAATTAAATCCACCTTTGCAGTGTCACACGCCTTTGTGTGCTACCTCCTGGATATAAATTCAAACTAATCACTTTTCCCTGCAAGACATAACTTTTTATTAACCAATCACTTAAATTTAAAATGAGTAATTTTATTTCTAGGAAATATCTTGCATTCACTTTTCCACTTATATAAAAGAGTCAGTAATTACCACCATTTTACCATTTCTCAGACGAGACGACAGCAGATTGGTTCCTGCAGATGACTGAAGAAGACACCACATTGCATAAGAACATAAAATAAGAACCATTCAATAATTAAGAGCCATATGAAGTAAGCTGAGCACCATGCAGTTTAATAGTTTCTTGATAGCAGATAATAGATGCTATCAGGAAGAGTGTTGGAACACAAAGCTGTAGTGTAGGAAGCGCAAAATATCACTTCCTTCAACAAATCTTGCAATTCATGCCTGCTTTTCTTTTTTGAACTTATCCGATGACTTTTGTAGTTCATATAAGATTTTGCCATCTGCTACATTCTATAAAAATCACTTCCACTGTTTAACAATGCATGGAGTGATAAGAATGTCCCTCTTCTTTGTTGTGTTGATGACTTGTCTGCAATATGTTGAGGGGATGACTTAAGTTGCTCACAAAGGCATTTATGCCTGGGCATGGGAGAGAACGCTGCACTGCTCCCCTCTTTGAAGCTGTTGGAAGAAATAAAAAGTAGTAGCTCTACAAAACATTCTTGTTGTAATTTTAGGGGTTTCTCCATAAATAGAAAATATTACCATAGACATTGGAAAGTAGGTATATTTGCATAAGATTTCCTTGAAAACAAATGTATTTTTTTTAAAGACCAGGTATTTAAAAAAAAAATCAAGAACAAAAGCCTTCTTAAAAAATAAAGAGGTCTTAACAAGTTTGTTCTTTTGTACAGATAATAGAAAATAGTGTGGCTAGTTGATGGAATAAAATGTAGGATGAAAGACTGATGAAACAAAATGCAGAAAATGCAGAAAGTGCAGTACTTTCTTATGAGGAATACATTTAGAAATCACAACCACAGTAATCTGAAATCACCAATGTAAATGTGTAGAAGTAAATAATGCTGTTAAAGTTAATGGAAGGAATTCTTAAAGCATGCAGTATATAAAGAATAAAGTTTTCCTACACCATTCTATTGCTAATATTTTTTTAACAAAACAAAATATTCATTTCAAGAATAATGTAAAAATATGTTTAACTTAATAGTTGTGATATTCAGTGCCACAAAAGGAGAAAACATATGTTGATATGTAAAAATATGTATGTATGGTGTGTTGTCACTTTGGCTGAAGCACTGGCAGAAAACCTTTACTCTAGAACTTGCCTTTAATAAATTACTGGCATTATTATAGTGAAGTGAAAACAATGTTCATGCTTTTGCCCCTGTTCGTCCACCTTACAATACAGAAGCTGTAATTTTTTTCCTCTTGTGTTGGGGCAGTTTTCCTAGTAGAAGAACTCTAAATCTTTGCTGTCCCATAAATATGTGAACATAAACAGTGATTTATTGCAATTTAGTTCCTGCTTTGGTGGAGGAGGTTTATGGTGCTGAGAAAACTCATTAATCTAATTCACAGCTCACAGTATAAACATAACCTTTACAATATATAACAGCAGAAATTATGTGTGGTTATGATTTACTGTTTGGGTTTTTGAAGGAGAAAGAAGTGCAAACTTGCTTTGCCACTTCCAGTTTTAATACTCATTGATTAAGTTGAAGAATGAATATGAAACTGCTATAAATAACAATTTATGTGCATTTAGTTTTTACTAGTTTCAATTTTAATATAAATACTAAAATTTAGAGGCTGTGAGAACAACTCACTGTGAGTCAAATAAGCAACTTTCAAAAGCGTATCACAGACAGAATTGCTGTTAACCTGTTCATTTTTTACAACACTAAATCTACTTAAAGGACAGATTTCTGAAGTTCTCTCCCGACCATTTACAAAATACAAAAAAAGGTAAGAGATTAAGTAACTGTATTGTAGTAGTGTTAAATTGCTCTTTAGGTCTTACATAGTTAGGTATGCATATTTTATTGGGATTCATATACTCACTGAAGTGTAAAACCTCAAATTTGAACCTTGAGAGGCTATTAATATAATATTTGTAATATATTCATATCATGTAATGCTATTATGAGTTTACCTATGCTTCCACTGAATTTTAAGAGAAACCTCTGATGCTTGAAAAATCAGCAGATTTTTTGTTAAGTGATAGAAAGAACTATCAAATTCTGGTGTTTCTCTTCACTCACTATGCAGAAAATCTTGAATATCTAAAGAGATAACACATAATTATGAAATCAAAATATTTTTTAATATACATTCTGGGATGTTCTTAATATGTTTCTTGTACTTTAACTTATAATATTGTTGAGAATATTTTGGAGAATGTGTATGTGATGTCATTGGAATGTGGCATGGTTAGATATATTTAGTTGAAGTCTTTTGAATATTTTACAGTTTATATAAAGTTAAAAATATGTTATCAAGAACTCTTAACCAATCAAAGCATAGTTCTTTTAAGGAGCCATCTTCTCTGTATAAGACAGTATTTTAATAAAGAATTCATGAAAATGAAGCTTATATAATATATATGTTTTCATTAATAATTCTGATATACTGATATATTATTGCTACTAATAATCTTAAAATGTATTTCACTCTTCAGAAATTATGAGAAAGATAGGAATCATTACAGTGATAAAATATAATGCAAAGTGTGATTTTCATATTGTAAATGAAGCTTCAATTTAAATTCACTAAAATTATGATAGAAATTCCTGTTTGAAAGATTTTATTATTGAAATATCATATGAATTAAAGGTAATTCATAAGCCCTGTAATTCCTTCAAACTGTAATCAAATATTGCTGACTAGAATCTATTTTATAAAGAATGTTGATCACTTATAGTTCATCTTTCATCTGAGATCATTGGTGGTCTCCTTGTGACCAGAATTTACTTCTGAGTCACATCTTTGCATTTATAAGATGTATGGAGGGAAATTATATTTCTTTACATACTACTTCACAGTTTTTCCCAATTACTTTCTTTTATATGGTGACAGTTTCTGTATAATAGGAGAAATTAAAGTTTCTGCTAGTGTAGTACATATTCAAGTAATGTAGCTGTAATATGCTGTTTTATTTAAAATATGTATATTAATTTCTAACTTAGCTTTTATTGATTACTCAACTTTCCTTTCAAGCTGTGAAAGAAGGAAAGAAATGAGAACCATCCCTTCAACAGTTGTTGGGAAGAAAATACAGTGGGGTCTCTAGTCACATCAAAAGAACATTGATCTTCTTCAAGAAAGTATTATTAAAAAAGAGGGAAAAATTAAGGAGCAGAAAACATTTGTAAAAATGATTTTGTGACCTATACATTTAAAATGCTATTTTTTTTATACACCCACATATTTGTCTTTTTGAGTACTGAGCAATATATTATTACAAAAGTTAGCAGATGATGTTTGGATGACTCTGGGTAAAATTTCTACGCAATACGAGAACACTGATGACACATAATTCTTACAAAATTAGAGTAACAAGATTATTTAATCTGAAATTCAGTAGAATTTTTCAGATACTTTCCCTAGAACCCATTTTAATTTTCCTTATTAAAGCTGCATAGTGGAGTACATAAACTCTTTTACTTGTATTAGTTAATTTTGTACAATATATTTAATTATGATGAAGTGATGATCAAAGGAGGCCTTTTAGAATATCATTAAAGATATTCTACAATCTATCTCCAGAGCTAATAATTTTTCATTTCTTCAAGCAATGGCAGAAGAGCCCATTACCAATTCTGGATAAAAATATATTGAGTTTTGATAGACTCAGATAATAGAGAACAGTTGACCATATTGCAGAAGTGTGAATCATAACAGTGAAATGCTTGGCAATGTATTTTTAAGATTTAAAACATAAGGGCCATATACTGACCCAAAATTGTATAATCAATAATGTATGAACAATGACGTAGTAATGCTGAGAGTTCTGCTAAGGAATTACAACACCTTAAGTGAAGCAGTCTAGCTAATAAAATGTTTTCTTGAACGCTAAATCTACTGAGTGAACAATCAAAACCGAACACTGGTGCATTTCAAAGAAATGTCTTCTAAAAAGCAAGCAAGTTTAAATCTAAAAACTCAATAAAGTATTCAAATATTATAATATCCATAAATCCATAAATCAACTCATATAGTGTTATACAAATCTGCAAGTTGGTTTCCCCAACACATGAAAATCAAAAGAACACAATTCGCTTTCAGCTTTGGTAAATCAGGGCCAGGCCTAATCATCCAAACCTGAAGATAAATTATTACGTTCAGTGGAAGATGTTTGTATGACAGGCAAGTACCATTTCATGTAATCCTATTCAAATCTATTCCCATCATTCACTAATTCATTAGTGAAAATACTCAAGCTGAAGAAAATTTAGAATATATATGCCAATAATATGTTTCAATGTTATGTGTATCAATGTCTCTCACATCTGTTGTCTCTCACAGTGTCCTTCTGGACAAATGTCCAGCATCCAGTTACACAAGTCCATCATACATTGTGTGAACATTTGAATGATGGGTTGGGCTCAAAGCATTGTAGTAAATGGGGTTATGCCAGGCTGGCAACCTGTCATCAGTGGGATCCACCAGGGCCCAATTTTAGGGCCAGTGCTCTTTAATTTTTCATAAATGATCTAGTGAAGGGATCATATGTATATTGAGTAAGTTTGCTGATGATAGTAAACTAGTAGGAGTTTGAGGGTAGAGAGGTCTTACAGAGAGATCTGGATTGACTAGAGAGCTGGGCAATCATGATTTGGTATGTAAATGTATGAAATTCAACAAGAGCAAGTGCTAGATTCTCCACCTGGGATGGAGTAATTCTGGTTATTCATACAAACTGGGAGACAAGAGGCTGGAGAGCAGCCTTGCAGAAAGAGACCTGGGCAGATTGGGTTGTTGAGAAGTTGACTATGTGTCAACAGCTGTCCAGGCAGCAAAAAGGGGCCAGCTGTGTCCTGGGATGCATTAAGAACTGTATAGCTGGCCGGTCAAAGAAAGTGATTGTTCTTCTCTACTCTGCACTCTTGCGTTCCCACCTCCAGTACTCTGTGTGGTTTTGACCACATCAAGCCATATGAGGAGTGGCTGAGGGAGCTGGGGTTGTTTAGCCTGGAGAAAAGAAGGCTCAGGAGGTGGGGATTGGCCTCTTCTGCCAGGTAATAAGTGACAGGATGAGAGGAAATGGCCACAAGTTGCAGCAGGGAAGGTTCGAAATGAAATATTCTGAAAATTTTTTTCACTGAGAGGGTTACCAAGCATTGGAAGAGACTGCCCAGAGGAGTGGTTTAAAAGATATTTAGATATGGCACTTAGGAACATGGTTTAGTCGTGGACTTTGCACGGTTAGGTTTACAGTTGGACTTGATGATCTTAGAGGTCTTTTCCAACCTGAAAGACTGATTAATATATGACAAGCTTCACCCAAGTAAGTGGGACAGTTTGCAAAGACAGGGCTTTTTTAGGGCTAAAGATTACCTGAAATCAGTCTATTAGTTAATTTTTAATACAAATGTCTCTGATGGTATAAGAATCTGATGGTAATAAAATGAAGACCATTTAGGGTAATAAAATGAAGATCAAATGTCTAAGAAATAAAAATACAACTATATTAATCTTTATAAAAAGACCACATGTTGAGAACTTTCCATTATGAACAAACCCCATTGGCATCTCCATAGATAATTTACTCTTTCATTCCCTTTTTATTAAATGAGTCCTGATACCTCTTTCCAAATAACTGTTGAAAAAGGTTTTTTCCCTAGGTTATTTTCCTATAAGCAAACAAGAGCACAATGAACACTCATTCTGTTTAAAGTATGCTGATTTACTTTACTCTTTAGCATTACACTGATTGTCTCATATAAATATTTTCTATTAAAAGAAACATGGGCGTGTGACACTTATGCTACATCCACCCCTTACAAAAATTAAAATACTTGACAGCAATTTTTGATGGACTCAAAATTTCCATCAAAGAAACATATCACCAGCATGCTTTTTTGGATCATGATATTCACGTATCCTAAGAAAGGCATACTGTGGGTTTAATTGAACAGCATTTAAGAGTAATTCTAAGGGATCACCAACTGTGTCTTCACAACCCTAGCTCTAGGTGGGAACATCATGTAGGAGTATAGATTCATCTTTTAAAGGTGCCTAAGCTGCTTCACTAAATAAAGAGCCCAGATGTCTCTAGATCCAAATATTCACTAGAAACTGATACACTTGCAGTATTACATCGCTCCTTTTATGCCAACATGGACTGGCACTAGGACATTCAGATTATTTAATTCAGAAACTCTTTGAAATGTTAAGATAGTAATCAATGCTGGGTTTGTTTGGCCCCATTTCTGTCCCTTCAGTATCTGAAGGCCATTTTTAATGCATTTTTCCTCTCCTAGATTTTAACTCCTATTTCATCTTTCAACAATTTGCATGGAGGGAGGATAAGTTCATGTACTCCTAGACTGGTGGACATTGGTTTAAGCTAGTTGTATAAACATTCCCAAGACAAGGGATAAGAGGACCATTCATTTTAACTGAAGGTAGAGATATAAGCAGATGACTAGTTTTATTTCTGCATCTCTGGAGTACAATCCGAGTTATACGCTTAATGCTGTTTCAGTGAAGCAGCTTCTACATGCTTCAAATTAAATACTTCAAATCTCCTGACCTCCCTCATTACTTTATCATGCTCTTTCAGATCTTTTCTAAGTCACAGTTTTATTCTCCTAGATTTTTCCAAGAAAATTTGACAGGAAGAAACATTAGGAGCAGAAAACACCTTCTTATTTGTTTCTGGGGTTTTTTTTGGGTGTTTTTTTTTGGTTTTTTTTTTCAATTAAAGCAAGCTGTCAGCTCCTCCTTCTTTTGTTAATCAGAGATTCACCAGTATTTCAGGCTGAGCTGAATTTTTCCTTCTCCCTCCTGCCAAAAAGTCTTGAACTGCAATGGAAGATTCTGCAAAGGCTACATTCTTCTTGAGGTAGGCTCCTATTCCTATGCCTCATACCCACACTGAGAAAGCATAAATCCACCTGGCTACACTATACCTTGGAGAAAGACTATGGAAGGGACATTTTTGTCCCATTAATAATAGACCAGGAGTTAATAAGGCTCCAGTGACTCTCAGCTGCTCTTCCACAAGACATGAAAGACCTTCCTTGAACAGGTCAGAGTTGTTTGAGAATAAAGTACAGGAAGATATGTGTAGTCGCTATTTCCACACTTTGTCTGAAAGAGTTCGCAATGTATATATTTCTACACAATATGAACACAATAAACCTATCTGTAATGCTGGGGAAGGATAATCCCACATAAAGGCACTCCTCCTGGAAGTAGGAATCTTCTTTATCTTCCCATCCTGAATCCAAAGGCAGATGCAGCCTTGATCTAGATAAGAGCTTGTACAGCAATAGGAACTGCAACTTCATCTCATGAGGCATCACCTCTGTGTCTGTAATTTGGTAGGGATGGTAATAATGAGGCATATAAACGTGGGTTGCATCTGTTCCTTTAAATTGTTGGATGCAAAGTACTCCTTTTCATAGAGGAGAAGTGCTGTTTTCTTGTAAAGAATCTGCTACCAACTGGAAGATAAAAGTTTCCAGACTGCACAGCTCCATCTCTAGACTGCAAGAACAGCTTTGCAGGTTGACTCCTGCTGCTGTTTCTTGATTAAGGTTACAGTGTATCAATACATTTTTTGTTGGAGACCAAGAAGCTAAAACAGACAGTCGTCTACCTATCTCCAAGATCCCTGCTGTCGTCCTTGAAGAGAAAGTTTGGCTTCAAAAATAAAGTCCTGGTCCTCTCAAAATAATCTTCCATTTCAGAAGAAATGTTGGTAGCATTACTGGGACATATGTAATTAGTTGTTTACTCTTGACATTGTAGTCCAACGTATTGTTAATGGTACAAAGCTGTGTTCTGTAGGTCAGGTAATTTCTTCACCTGTCTACTTTGTTTCCTTTCTCATCCATTATCTTTGTTTCTCCTCTTTTCACCCTTGGATAGCTGATCTCCAGGAAGAGAGAAGCCCATATAGCTCATTATTTCACGTTTTCCTCCTCACAGATGGTAACCCCACCTGCAGATCTGCCCTTTTTATGCCATTACTAACTTCATGCTCTGTTTAAACTCTGTTATGTTTGCAACCAGGTCACCTGCTGAGGGAATGGCTACTTCTGACAAGACCCAGTCTCCTATTGAGCAAATGAGCTACAGACACAGAGGCCCAATTATTATTAACTGTTAGCATAATTGTAATTATAAGTAGAGTGTTTCATTATAATACAGCTGTTGAGGCTTTAATGCATCGCTGTAATGTGCTTTATTAATAAGCTGTATAGAACTGCTGACTTTACAATTTTCTGGATCACATTTATGATAACAAAAGAGGATATGAAAATGAATTCACTACAGGAGACCTACTGTGTTAGTTACTATGATTCACAAGTTTATTATGGTAATAAAGCAACATGAGACAATAACGTTTGGAGCTGAAATACACTAATGATGCTTCATATTGTTCCAAAAACATTATGCAAAAGTGGTAAAAAAGTGTTATGACTTGCAGATAGTCAAATGCAGCAGATGTCACACTACTGAATAAAAGTGAGAGAGACAGTAATGTTAGCCCCTGAGTCATTTGCTTCTTCCTTCCAAGTCTTCCAAAGTTAAGAGAATGTTAAAGTTGGTTGGCTGATTGATTTGTCAGTTGGCAGAAAAAGTGCATTTTTATTAATTTTTACCAATTTCTAAATTAGTATTTGAGTGAGAGACTATGTAATCTTGTCTTCACTAGAGGCTTTCATATTGCATGTGTTAATTTTAGTGCTATAGACGTGTGTAAAGTGTGCAGAGGAGTAGTAGTAAATAAGTCTTGTAGCAAAGCTGTACTGTGACTCATAAAATATGTCATATTAGTGAAGACTGGAGATCACAATATACATTAAGTGTGCTGAAGCAGGATAAGAATGATAAGAATCATGGGAAAATCGTAATTTAAAGTAAGATTTTTAAAAATTCTAGAAATACACACTGGACCTAACAGTGCCTTGATGTTAATTAGAAAGCAGAACAAAACTCAATGCAATTGTGGTGGCAACCCACTTTTGACTTTATGGAAATTACTAACTCTTGTCACAAGAACCTCTCTGAGTGAATGTATAAAGGAGTAGATTATTAGGCAAAAAAGTGCTTTTCTCCACTCTTGTACTGAAGAGGGTTATATGGACTGAGTTCCAAGAACCTTGAGACGGCAATTTCCTGTAATTTTCCTGTAGCACAAAGAGCTAGATAGCTGATCTAATTAACTGAGTTTTGTTTTGAAAAAAATCATTTGAAGATTTCTTACACATTGTCGTGGTTTAATCTCAGCTGGCAGCTCAGACCCACACTAGCAGGATTGAGGAGAGAATCAGAAGACTAAAAGTAAGAAAAATCTCGGGTTCAGCAAAAGACCACTTAATAGGTAAAATACAAGCTCTGTGCTCAAGGAAAGCAAAACAAGACATTAATTCACTGCTTCCCATGGGCAGGCAGATGTTCAGCTATTCCAGGAAAGCAGGGCTCTGTCACATGTAATGGTTACTTGGGAAGACAAACACCATCACTCTGAACTTTCTTCTCTTTCTTCTTCTTTCCCCATCTTTACATGCTGAGCATGAAGCCATATGCTCTGGAATATCCCTTTGGTCAGATGATGTCTATATCTTCTCCACATTTCTTGTGTACCTCCAGCCTCTTCACTGATGGGGTGGTACAAGAAGCAGAAAAGGCCATGGCTCTGTGTAAGCTCTGCTCAGAAATAACAAAAAAATCTCTCTATTATCAACCCTGCTTTCAGAACAAATCCAAAACTCAGCCCCATAACAACTACTATGAAAAAAATTAACTCTACCCCAGCCAAAATCAGCACATATATTAAACAAAAAAAGGCAGCCACCTCATCTGGATGGACTGGATGGCTGTCTGCTTGTCTTTAAAGGCCATCCTCCTTTGACTCAATGGAGAACTTTATGTTAGAATAGCTGAATTACCTCCCATGGGGCCAATCACTTAAAATCTTGGTGAGGTGACAACATGCCTAAACTAGGATGCCATGGAAGAATATTTTGCCTTGTAGTAGCTGGGTTGGAAGAAACCTTTAAAAAGTTCCTGAGATGAACAAGGACATATTAAACTGGATCAGGTTCCTCAACGCCCCATCCAAACTGACCTTAAATGTTTCCAGGGATGGGACATCTCTAATGTCTGTGGACTACCTGTTCTGGTGTTTGACAGCTGTCTTTCTAAAAAAAATCTTCCTTACAACTTGTCTAAACCTGCCCTCTTTTAGTTTAAAACCATTACCCCTTATTCTAGTGTGACAGGACGTACTAAAAAGTTTGTCCTTATCTTCCCTATAAGCCCCCTTTAATTACTGAAAAGCTGCAATTAGGTGCCTCCAAAGCCTTGTTCATTGATGTGGTCACTCCATCACAAAGGGCCACTGGGCTGGTCAGGCAGGACTTGCCCTTGGTAAAGACATGCTGCTTGTCCCAAATCACAACCCTGTGCCTTAGCACAGACCCCAGGAGGATCTGTTCCATGATCCTGTTCCCAGGCACAGAGGTGAGGTTGTCAGGATGCTCTTTCCCAAGCTCCCCCCTTTCCACTCTTATCAAAAATGGATGCAATCTTGAATTAATTGTCACTAAATGTTATAATATGCAATGGCCCATGCTTCACAGTCCTGATCAGCTGGAAATCTGGTGAGTCTCAAGGTACCCTATCATCCTTAGACACTTCTTTCTTCACTGATTATGGAGCAATGCACATCATCAAAAGAAAAGTGAAATAAGAACTGGAAAAGAAGACTAGACCCTTGAAAAACTTCACTAGACTTCAACGTATTTGGAAGATTTAAAGTTCACTTGAAATGTGTAACAAATGGGTGGCAGCAGAAAAGAAGACATTTAGAGGCAGTCATATTTCTAAAGCAGCTATTTCTGAAGCATTACCTGATTTTAATATTGCTCAGTTAATTCAAGCAGAGGAGGCTCACTCTATAACTATTAAAGATATGAGAGGTACTTAGCTTCATGTAAAATAGATGGAAAGGTGCTTTTAATAGAGTTTATTAAAAGAAAAGCAGAGAGAAATTTGTAATGCATCTGTGGATGAGATCTCTTCTTGCAATTTGGGGGAGTAATTGGAATCCCCTATTATGAAATAGAAATATAAGGAAAATTTAAATATAGGACAAACAAACATTAAAGGAACCTGACTGAAAACAAATTTGAGATAAAAAAAAATAATCAGAATTTCCTAAGCAAAAGAAATTACCTGAACAAAACTGAATATGATGGAGAATGGATAGGATTTTTGAACCATTGGAGAATGTATTATGAAGAATGATATTAAAATAGAAAGATATGGGAAATTAAAAACTGGAGTTCATTCAGAACTATGCGCAGCAGACGACAAAGCCAACTCTTCACATTTTGGAAAAAAACCAAGAAATTATTATGACCATAAGAGATTGCAAGTATCAAAACAGAATGTGCCTTATTGACAAAGAGGATAAACTATCATTGATTTAGAAGACCTATTCCTAAATTATTATAGCAATGAAGGAAGAGATAAAAGCTATATAGGAACTGTACTAATTTGACTGATACAAAAGGCACAGTGGTACCCAAAATAATGAAATTAGTACTGTTAAAGAGATCCATAAGTAATAAAAATGAGACAGGATAATTATTTGGGTCTTAACCAGATTATTTTGTCCACAAACCTAATTATATGTTTTTATAAATATATGTGCCAATATATGAAAAATTTTTCATTTTTCTTTTTTTTACCAGAACTATACCACTAATGATTAGATTATACCTGGTCATCATATGACTTCAACATAAATGAAATACAAATACTACTGAGTATGCAGATAGCACGGAGGAAAATTCTGGAAAAGTTCACCATACTCTGAAGTAGAGTTTAAAGAGGACATTTTGTTTTAATCTTGATATCAGAGATTGAAGAGGAAACGCAAAATAACTGGATACATTTTATTATTGTTGAACCATAGGAAAAATGAAAAATCATGGAGAAATGACTAAGAAAGCTAGGTACTTATGCTTATAGTCAGGCTTAAGAAAGAAAATACCTAGAAATTAACTTTTCCATTTAACTGCAGGGAGAAACATTTTTTGAGAGTTGGCTGATGCCAGGTAATTTGATCCAGTATCCAGGTGCTGGCATATGACTATATGAAACTAGAGCTCATATTTGTGCACACTGTATGGCTTCTTGGAGAGTGAAATTTCCTCTGACTATTGTCTGCTGTTCAGCTCTTGTTGCATATCACTGGGAAATGCAACAGATTTATTTTATTGCATAGAGGCAGATAATTTTTGCACAGATTATATTTTGTTCTGAAAAGAGTCAGTTACAGAGTGTGTCCAGGGACTCCAGCCAGTCTTGGAGAAAACCATTACTTCGGACTTAATCCATACAAACAAACAAGGAAAAAAAGCTTTTGTTATTGAAAATATACCTAGGAAGAAATTAAGATGTAAGAGAAGATGACAATTAAACTGTTTTGATTGTAGGCATGCCTGCCATAGCAGAGAAGAAAGGATACTTAGAGGTAAAAATAAATGGTTATATCAGTGACCCCAGAGTGCTACAGTGCAAAATTGCCCAATAAACCTGATATGCAAATTCTAATAAAGAATGTACAGGAATAAAATATTTTTTAAAAATTTATTTATTTATTTATACTATTTTATAGCATTACATAATTATTCAAAAATGAACTTTAGCCCTCTAGAACTGTTCTGATAAACAGAAAACTGATATGTGTCTGCTGTATTCTAGTACATAGTACATATCTTTGCAGGTTTTCTGGTGGCAGGTTAGTTGACTGGGAATTTTTTTACAATACACCTGAATTTCTGCTTTGACTGCACTGCCTTATTCATAGTTTAATATTGCTCAGTTAATTCAAGCAGAGGAGGCTCACTCTATAATTATTAAAGATATGAGAGGTACTCATGTATTACTTATTCATAGTAATACATGCATGGTAAAAAAACCCCTGTGTTTCACGATGGCTGTTCTAAATGCCATGGATTATTTAAACAACTACATTCTATAGTGCTCATATAAAGAAGATAAATCTATTCTTAGGTATGAAAATCTTTTAATTCTAGAGTGAAATTGGTAGCTCAAATTGACTTTCAGCCACTTACGGACCCTTTCTGTGATTCATTCCTGAATTTCTAATTGTGCTGACAAATATCTTCCACTACAGATGTACAGATTTCTACCCTAAATGTATGGATCAGACAGATTCTGGACTTCTAGATCCAATTTCTAGAACATTATTTAACTGTATTTTAAAAAAGCATGACAACCTAATCTTTATGAAACATCTAGAAAACTCCTTGTTCAGTGCTTGTTTTTCTTTCAGGATTTTTGGTCAAAGGCACACAAATATACACTAAGGTTCCTTTAAAAATATTAATTTGTAATCTTTGTTTTAACTTTCAGGTAAATAGTTGCATATTTTTCAGGGGTCTTTTTCAGACCACCTTTATATATCTTATTGCCTGAAAAGGTAGAATTCATTCATTAGGAGAAAGTCAAGATATTAGGCAGAAATCATCAGCAGGTCATTGACCATTTCCCCTTTGATTATGGGAGCTTCATTGTGTTTGTGTTCTTGTTTTCCTGCTCAGGGATCTGCATAGCTGGAGAACAACTGGTGTTACTATGAAAGACCAAGTCAAAGAAAGCATTTTCCTCATTCCTTATCACAGTCTTTTCCCACACTCCCAATAAAGGATGAAGATTCTGCTTTGTGCTCCTTTTGTTGCTAATCTATTCGAAGAAACTTCCTTTTATAGTCTTTTATAGAAGTTGCCAGATTAATTCTTATTTGAGCTTTGGCCCTTCTAATTTTCTCCCTCCATAACCTCATAACATGCTTGTAATACTCCTGAGCTGCCTGCCTCTTCTTCTGAAGGTCATAAATTTTCCTTTTTTTCCCCGAGTTCCAGACAAAGCTCTCTGTTCAGCCAGGTTGGTCTTCTCCATTGGCTCGTCTTTTGTCACAAGGTGATGGCCTGCTCCTGCACCTTTACTTTCTTCTTGAAAAATGTTCAGCCTTCCTGGGCTACTTTGCTCTTCAGGACTGTCTCCCAAGGCACTCTCTCAACCAGTCTCCTAAGCAGTCCAAAACCGGCCCACCTAGAAGTCCAACATGGAAGTCCTGTTAGCACCCCTCCTTGCTTCTAGAATAGAAAATTATCATTTCAGGATTGCTGTGCTCAGGACCGTCACATCAAAAACAAGTCCTCCACTGTTTGCAAACAGTAGGTCCAGCAGAATGTCTTCCCTGCTTGGGTCCCCAGCCAGCTCTATCAGAATGTTATTTTCCACACACTCCAGACTATTTGCTCTCTACTGTGTTGTATTTCCAGCATACACCTGGTACATTGAAGTCCCTCGTGAGAAGAAACAATAGTGACATTTCTTACAGATGCTTAGAGAATATTTTTTCTGCCTCTTCATCCTGGTTGGCTCTATGATAGACTCCAACCACCATATCTGCCTTCGGGGCCTTCCCCCTGATTCTTACCCATAAGCACTCAACTCTCTTGTCACCATCATTAAGCAAATATTCTGCAATGCCTAGACTAAGTAAAGTCTCGGAAGAAAAAGAACTTTTCAAGAAAGATGGGGCTCAGCTGGAGAGAGTCTGGAGGAGAGTAATTTCTACTTTAGAAAACACCATCCAGCAGGAAAAGGAGATCTGGAGATCTTTCAATCATTTGTCCTTTTTGACTATAAAATATCAGTCAGATCCTTAATAATGGTGGTACTATATCACAGCACTCAGTATTTTTGAACTACATGTTTTGTAAAAGAAAATGTTTTTTAAATTTTAATGTTGTGGGTTACTGGTTAATATTGTATACATTAAAAGGTTGTTGTGAGAAATCATAACTGGTCTAGCATAGCTGGACCATATTTTCCTTTCTGCAGAGACTCACATTGGGTACCAACAGCCAAAGGTCATATACCAAGTGAAGCAGTCTGCTGAGAAACTTCGCTTCTAATGATTTGCAAACAACATAATTCACCATTTTCAGGGCTAAAGAAATGTAACTGTGAAATTTAAAAGGTTTCTTTTTAAAGATATTTGGGATTCAAACAGTCTTGAGATACAAAAACTCTTGACTCTAAACAATTTCTTCCTGTGAAACCAGAAGACTCAGGATGTTTAAGAAAGCTTAGCAAAATCGTTTTATGCCAGTGCTTAAACAGCTGCATGGAAGTAAGAAGTTAGTTGCATGCAGGCTATGAGTGATCAACTGTCTTCTTCTGACTGAGAAAAAAGAAGAAATACTCAGACTCGTCAGAGTTTTTGTTATAACCAAAGGTGCAATGGTAAACTAAAGCTCTATTATATTGACAATTCCTGAATACCTTTGTTGGAAACAAATTGCCTAGGAAAACAAATTTAAAAAAAACCCTTATCATGTCCCCTGTGTTTCTTGAAGAGCGATTGTGATCTTTGATTCCTGCTTTACATATCAGATCTCTGACTTATGAGTCATGCAAATGTGTCACAATATCCGACCATATGTTGAGCTATGTTGGAACTCTAAGAGTGTGAATGATCAAGCATTCACTTGAGATGACTATAGAAGACATATTATAGTGGCAATATCTGTCAACTTGGTTTTCATTACTGTCTGTAAAATAAAAAAATAATCCTTTGACATTTTTAAAGGAAAGATACAAAATCACTGCTGGGTTCTGAGGTTTTTTTTTAATTTTTTTTTTTTTTTCTTGGGGGTAGAAGAAAGTGAAAAATCACTGAAAAGTGAAAGGGAAGAATTTAGGTTTCCGAATTTTTAAATGTCATGGCATGATTATTCTAGTTGCAGGAACTATCTATAAATTTCAAGTAACAGAAAATATCTTTCTGCTTTATACATAAAAAGTCAAAACATTTAATTTCAATATAGATGGGTTTTATATTTGATTACAAAAAACAATAAAATCCCTTTCTAAGACCTCTCAGCTGGAAATTCTTGTCGGAAAAGCTCTTCAGTGGATGTATTTAATGGTATATTGCCTCAAAAGAAATAGCCAAACTGAATTCCCAGCTTGGTGTGTCAAAGGTATAGCTAATATTTCCCTCATTTGAAGAAAATAGAATATATTAGTATATGAAAATGCTATATCATAACAGACAATAACAGAATTTGATTAAAAATACTTTTTTTATTGTTGTCTTATAATTACCTTTTTTTCCAAAATAAACATTTTCAGTTTACAAGCATTTTTTGTGTACTAGGTGATTTCCCAGGTAGTAAAAATATACCTATGTTTAATTTCTGATCTCCAAAATGAGCAACTGTTATCATATGGAGACCAGCCTCTCTATGTAAACATAATGATCCAGGATGAAAAGTGTCTGACTCTAACAGACAATTCTGTGCAGGATAAAATTGCACACAATGACAGTAGCTAAGATGAAATTGCTGCTTAATTATGAACATTCTTTGTGTGTTATAATTTGAACACTAGAGTTATAAGGCTGAGTACTGCAGGACTGTGACCAGTATGAGCAAATCCCTCAAACTGTTGTTTAGGTAAATAAACTACTAAAAAAGAGCTGGGTAGTGACCTTGGGATTCAGCTAATTTGAAGTATCTCAAAAACTTTGATCTATTCAGGTTTCTGAGAACCACATTTATTGGCTTTGTTTTGTTACACAGACATTTTTTGGAGCACCAGACAAGTTCCAGAAGTACAATTTTAAACCTTATAGACGTGATTTTATTCATCACCTCAGTCAGTGATATCAAAATTTCATACTGAGAAGAGTCAGGTCAATAATTACTGCGTTTCTTTGAGGATGTCTGTTAACTTTCCCAATCAAAGCCATAAATAGATGGATTAACTGCTTGTCCAGTTACTCTCATCTATGCAACAATATGGTTTAGAAAGGACACTAATATAACACACGGAATATTTGATCCTCAAAAGACAATCTCTTCAAGACTGGACCCTCAATTATTTATGGCTTACATACTAAGCATATTCACTGGTTTAATTTAAGGTTACTTTTCAACTGGATAAAGAGGTATGAAAAGAGAATAAGGAGCTGTCTCTTTTTTTTTTTTCTCTCATTCTGTCACAAGGCTTTTTTCTATAATGTATCTATTAGCTATCTCACAGAATTTGAGGAGAGGCAAAAGTTCATTATTACACCTTTACTACTCAGTTGTAGAGCACTCAGAACTTGTTTATAAAACATTGTCTAAAGAAAATAAGATACATATCTCCCTTTAGTGTATCACACACTCTTTGCCTTCATTTCTTCAAAACCAGCCTGATTTAGAAAGTAATAGACCTATCTTTAAAATGTATTTGCATATAAATTGTAATATGGAATTGCAATTTTTTTCAAGAATCAAGGAGAATTAGATTTAAATTATTAATCAAAAATAACAGTACACATGTAACTTTATTTATTCCATTAAATATTCATTGGATTGTAACAGTTTATTGCTATTACTTGGCCAAATTAGATTTGAATAGATGGCCAAGAGGTCACTGCTTTCAAAACACATAATAATTCTTTCAGGCATTCATTCCCATGGGAGCACTGAAAACTGAGCTTTAGTTTATTATTGTGATACTATAATTTAAAGTTTTCATTTACAAATGAAAAGGGCAGTAGTAACCTCCTGGCATGTTTAAAGACCATGAGCTAAGAATATTCTACAGCAGAGTACTGAAGAATTTTTCTATGATTTAGCAGAAAATTTGCAAAACTGTTGAATATCTGGGCGTGAAACAAAATATTTTCAGTCTTCTGCTTTTTACTTCATAGCTTTTTATTTGTCTAAACAACCGCCAGACTTCTTGGTTTTATCAGGCTTTATCATTTATATTTTAATCATAATGTCTTCGTTATTAGCACGCCGGCAAGTATACTGCAGCTTTCATTTTGGTCAAGGACTCAAGCTATGTAAAATAAAGGTTGAAAAACTGGTATTTTCTGTCTCTACCAATATAATGAATAAACTAAGTATCCCCTGAATGGCACCTTTTATTTTTTTTTTTTCTCTTTTGTAAGAATGAACTAACAAAGCAATCCTATCCTCAGAGAAAAAATACAAAATCAGAGCATTGTGAATTTGTTAGTGACTGCTCTATTGACCCATAACGTATTCACCAACATTAACTAGGCCAAGTGTCAAACAAAGCAGTCTCAAGCTTTTCTGGCTTCTATGCTCCTTTTTCACTTTTTAACCACCTCTGAGACTCAGAGCTCACTTGAGAGGGGAGTGCTTGACTGTTGGAAGTATCCTCCTCATGAATCAGAAGCTATTCAAGATGTGGATGTTTAATATTCTGAGATCATCTCGAGCAGCCTCAATTTGTCTCAAGAGGGCTGTTAGTGTTTAAGATATCAGTGTCATAATGCCAAACTTGATCTAGGGAGGCACAGTGAGGTCAGAACATCAGAGCAGTGGCATGAGTCATTACTGAAATGATGCCTACATGGCTGCTACGGTTAAATGTCCCACTTTTTGTGGGTGTACAATGATTATCAACAGTGCAAAATCCTACTTACACTGAAGAAAATAACTATTCAATAAGCAGTGCATCTGCTAATTTTTAAATAAGTGATTTAGGAGTACTAGGTTAGATTATGAAGTTGTTCTTTTCAACACCCTTGAGAATATAATGGAGATAAAACTCTAACGTGGGAAATGAGGCTATATAGATGTATTGAGGGCTGGAAATGAGATATGAGATCTTAACTTGGTCTATAGTTCATGCTGTGTAGGTGGTTTTGCCATAGATGTCTTGTGCCTGACTTTTTCAGTATTATGGATTTTCTCTTTCACACTCCAGCAGTAGAAATATTTATGAATACTGTGTTCTATTCACACTTATATCTAGAAAAACATACAAATTTCTGTATATTTCTGTTAGAGAAAACAAGAGATGTTATCTGTATCTTGTACTTTGAGGAGATATGGGATTTTTTCAGTTCCTGGGAGAGATGATTGTGCAGCCATTCAGCCTTCAGAAGAGTTACAAATTTTCTCATCAATTAGCTGAAGTAACTGAAACTTCTTGAGACCCATCAGATTGCTCATTCTAATTTTGTCACTGACTTTGCTTATATTGGTGTCTCAAATATTGTCCTAAATTCCAAAGTAGCGAATATGGCATGACAACAAAGTATTAAAAAAATTGTGTATTCATATGGTCAGTTTCTTTCCTAGTTTTTCTCCAGGGCGCTGGTCCACTGGCTGTACAAACGGTACTCATGCTGTCTTACTCCTGGTCCTTCTGTCCACTGAGAGAACTAGCTGTCTCTGGAGTAAAATTTGAGCATGGTTTAAATTACAGCTTTCAATAGTGACTCATAGACATCATCTGTGGTCTTGACAGATATTAGATATACTGGGTATGCACCAGGTTCTTCTTTTTGGCCTGGGAAAACCTCTACAACTATTCAAAAACTCTGTCTACACATCCACTAGCTCTTCAATTCACATTGTAACTGGGATGAAAACAAGATTCTTTACCCCATCTTTGTGTTTTCAGATAGAGTAAAAAGAGCAAATTGAATGTTAGCATTATTAATTTTATATTGTTGTGCCTGAGATGAGATGAGATGAGATGAGATGAGATGAGATGAGATGAGATGAGATGAACAATGTAAAGAACAGTGAAATGCATACCACTGAAACCAAGAAGACAGTGGAACAAGTGTTTTGGCTGTGTGAGCAGTCATTTAAATATGGTGTATTCCAGCAAGCACTTTGAATACTGCATTCAAAAACCTTATTATGGATTTACAGCACTTGAAAGATGAAACCTGATCCATTAAAATAAAGATAAGAATATGTATGAATAGCACCTCGGCAATTCAAGACAACTGGAAAATGACAAACTTTATCTGGATTTGATATCTTTTCCTATTTCTACTACAGAGTTATTTGTAAGAGAAAAGAGCAGAAAAGATAAATTTAATAGTGAATTTTTTTCAAGACCATTTAGTCTGTATTAATGTGACCCCATGCTGCTGTCATGGCTAGTGAGACCTATTATCACACACTGAATATTATTTGTAAAAGTTACAACTACCTGGGGGCAGCATTAATTATAGCAAGCAGTTTAACCTCAGAAAAGATAAAAATCAATTGGTGAAGCCTGAATGGAAGCCACATGGCTGCTCTTTAATTCATATTAGAAAAACAGAATTTGTCTTCCTAGAACTGGGTATTAACTGTATGCTTTTAAAAGATAACTGTACCCTTTTAAAAGCTCTTTGTCTATTTCTGAAATGCTAAACAATGGCCAGAATCATTTATGAAGTGTTATGCACAAAGAGAATCTCTACCTTTGTAATTCCCCACCCTGAGGGATGAGACACAGCCTTTTTAAAGTATCTTACTACAATGCAGAACTGACTGTAGTTCCACTTCAATAATAAACTAATTGATTGTTTAACTGATTTAGGGTAAGCAAAGGAGTGCAAGACAAGAAATAAATTGTTTTGCATTGGAATATAGTCTGTGTGCAATGTTGAAAGACTAATCACATGAAAGGATGCAAAAATATTTGTGGGTAAGTACAACAAGGATGGTTGATGAACTCTCTGAAGGTATGGAGAGTTTTTAGTAGTGGTCTTCAGTTACCAGAGAGCTTAGTTAATCTAGTTGTAATTATACCAAATAACTCGTTACCAAAGAGCAAGGATAACTTGAAATATAGACCACTGCATCATTTCTCCCACATGTTTTACAAGCTGCTATGACTTTATTGGCTACATGGAGCTTGGAAGTGGTGCAAACTTGCCAACACTTGTTACTCATTAAGGGCAGTATTTGAACTGAATGAGTAGTATTCAAGTGAGGGTTAAAGCATAAGTGTAATATAAACATATATTTTCAAGTTAAATTAAATGATTTGTTTATTGTTGGCTTGTGTATTTTTCTATATCTGATCTCTAGCATGTCTCATGTAGAAGTTGAAATTACTATTTATATAATTTTGAGCCACGAATTTCTAAAATCTGTTTCAAAGGAGCAAGCAAGCATATGTTGTCTCCCAGCTGGTTCAGAATTGCAGAGATTAAAAAAAAAGTTTCATCTATACTATAGCATGACTTAGAATTAAATGAAAATTACACAAAAATATCTTTGGGATTTAGGAAGGTAGTCAAGAGGAGTAGAAAAAATCTATGCAAGATATACTCCTTCTAAATGTATTTTAATATTTTTTTAAGTGATTGGCCTAATTCTAACCTTACATTGTTTTTAAACTGCTCTAAATATAATGACGTTGATCAAGTTATTTTTAATTTACACAGAGATTTGAGATTTGAAAAAGACCCAGATATGCACCCGTGATTGCTGCTGTACTTTCCGGTAAGCTTTTTGTTATTTTTTGGCCAAGTTTAAGCAATGAAACCATCTTATTTTGAGACTGTGAAACATCTTCCGTGTCACTGTTCCTTCTAGCAGCTGTAGCAATACAGTATGATCTGCCCTAATTGAGCAGATTAGAATTTTCCCAAAATATTGCACTTTCTATATGTCATAATTGCTAGCTCTGGTAGAAAATCTTTCTTTAGTTCTTGGGCTCTGTTGCAATCAGGATCAAGGATCAAACTAGAGGATCAAGCTAAATTACCTTGTTCTCCTTTATATAAAGATTACAAAAATATGAAGAATGGAGACAGATAATAGATCACTATTAATTTGTCTATATTTGTTTTGCATATTTGTGTGTCTTTGTATATTTGTTTAGTGCTTGGAACCAGCCACTTCAAGCAGAGATCCATTCCTTTTAAAATGCCTTCCTATTAGTTTGGCTAGCATTTCGGATGTTTTGAAATAAATCTGAAAATAACATAAAAAACCACCCATTCTTTCATCTCGGTACCCATAAATAGCCTTATATAACTATGGAGAGTGAAAGCATCTGGAAGCTTTCCGCTTATAATGAAGAGACATTAACATAAAATGTTTCAGATGGTGACTATGAAGGTGATTCAAACTCTTGGTTATTGATGGGTTAAAGTCCAATCATTGTGTGAAAATAGGCACTGACGCTTCTAAGCAAAGGTTTTAACAAAGGTGGAAAGAGATTTCTTCAAACCCTTCAAAATGGTTTTACTTCCAAGTGTGAAAAGCCTCATATTATTCTTGTTTAGAAATAGCCTAGGATGTGCAATCTCCCCTTATTGCAATAGGTGGTGAATCGATACTTCTCTTCCATATTCTTTCTTCAAAGGCATCATGCTTTCAGATTGTTGATACCCTAATTGATGTTAACTGATTAAAGATACGAGTAGACTGTATGTTCTAGACTTCCGTACAATGTAATAATGATTATTCCATATTGATATAATGTTATGAAAAAGAAACCTGTAGAACTCTTTGCCATTTTCAAGAAAGAAAATGTTTTTTTACATTGAGCCATGACTTTATTTTGCTATGTACTCCTGCAGTTGGTAAGGAATGACATCACATTTCTCAAATGTCTTTCATGTAGTTCCTGTTGTATTAAGCTTCAGAGGGATAACATATCACATATCACAATTAATTGAGTATTCTCATATATTACTTCCTTTCTCTAGAGGGGTTACTGTAATTATTTCAAGTGTAAGACACACAACAATTTGTCTTCCTGGTTGAAATGAAACATTACTTCACAGATACCTATTTCCAACAGCAATGAACTTTCCTTCAATTAGTCTAGACTGAATAGTCTCTGATAACCCTACTGTGAAATTACTGAAAGAGCAGACAGATATTCAGCTTGATTTTGAACCTCATCTCTTCTAGTTGTAGAGAAATCCAAACAGCATGCCATTTATCATATCCTAAATTAAACAGCTGGAGAGCTGCTATAATTTTTCAGTGGACTGTGTTGTCATTTGCAAGGTTACTCAGAAATCCTTCGGTAAATGAACCACGTGTATATGCTGCAACTCTGTTTACTTAAAATAGCACACATTGTCCAAATTCTACTTCCCAGCTGATCTACCATTTTTATATTTTATCACAAAATGAAGCACAGGAGGCTCTCTCTGAATGTCAACAAACACTTTTTAGCTGTGAGGGTGTGTCCTGGTTCTTGGCAGGACAGAGTTTATTTTTTCACACTATCTGTGAGGCGGCACAGCCTGGAAGCTTGTGGGCATTTCGAGATTGTTATTCTGTACCACCTCCTGTAACTGCCACGGGGTGGAAGTAAGGGATTCTCACTTCTGGGAAGTGGGGCGTGAATTATGGTCAGGAAGAGAAAGGTGGCCCGCAAAGGGTCTGCTGCCATTTTGTCATTATGGTAGGGGTCATGTGGCACCAGGTTGGTCAGTCAGCATTTTTGCATGTAAATCACCCTAGTTTTGTAGACTTTTTGTTATTAATAATGACGCTGTTACTGTTTGTTTTCTTATCTCATTGCTGTTTCCCATATATTGTTCTTAGCTCTGCCTTTTGTCTCTCTCACCAGAGGAAGTGGGGGGGAGAGAGCAGCTTGTGGTTTTCATTTTAGTGGAAGCTGCAAATAGAATGAGCTGGAATTATTGGAAAGAAGGACAGAGTTTACAAGAGAGTAACTATGTGAAAAGTGAAGGCACTGGGTCCATAGGATACAGCATGTATATTCAGTGCAGTTGAGAAACAGCTGGAATCTTATGATTTGCCATCAGCTGTATTCTAGAAAAGTTTAGCTCTTTATGTCAGTGTAAGATAGCGTCAATATTAAGTGTGCTAATGAGAAATATATCCATATATGAAATCCAGATTCCATTAAAGTCATCTAAATTGGTGCTCCCCTGAAGCATGTTTAACTTGAGTAGACTTCAATTTAATTGAAGACATTTAATAAGAATGTAGAAAAAAATTAAATGTAGCTTTGTTAGGCTTTGGTGGTTGAAGCATTGAAAGATTATAAATATTTGGTATTTCAAGAATAGTTTGCAACAGACAAGAGCAAAATCTTTCATATATGTTAGTAAAGATAATATGAAAGATCCACACATCCAAAGACATAATTGTGTCAAATAATACAATAACTATAACAAATACAGTAAGTGTAACACAGTGTAACAAAACATAACCTACTGTTTCTAGAACTCAAGTATTCATTTCTCAATCAATAACAGTCAGTGAAAATGACCAGTCAAGGCATCAACATTCTAATATTTACCTGATAAATCTTTTACCCATGAAATAAAAATATAGTCTTCGTGGGGTTTTGGAACATTTAAAGCTGGACAGTATTAGTTTATATTCTGTATTTTTTTCAGTAAACTCCTGGGGGAAATACTTAAGATTTGCTTGTACTTGGCTCAGCTATGCCACTAATAACTTCAGTTTATGCACCCCCTTTGATCACAGACTTAAGTCGTGTCAGGGCTGATTCATATTGCAGATAAACTGAGGATAAACAGCTTGCTATTCAGTTTTTGTAGGAGGTATTGGAAGTCCTATTCATCTCGCCTTGACACTCAAGATTCTGCGCCAGTGAGTCCGAAAGTTACCTTTTTGCATAACTGCGATTTTGAAGCCTAGAAAACAGTAGCCTCTATGTGACAGTGATGCTAATGCACATTTCTGGGTTATTTTTTGTTTCTTCCTATTTACTCTGTCTTTCTTGGGAGTCTGCTTCAGCTGATCACTATGGTGTTTCTTTGGGCACAGACACAAACAACCCCACAAATTTATTAATTTAATTTCCTACTCATCTAGTTGCTAGAGGATCAGAGATGGCTCTTTATCCTGGATGTGTCTGTAATCTACCAGTATCTCTATCAGATCATCCTCTCCTTTGATTGCTGTGCAAATTACTGTTCTTTTAGGTGGACACTTTCAACTTCAGCATGGTAGTCTTTCAGTTATGACGTCTGTGTATTCTGAAAATGTCTTTCTTATTCTTTGGGAAAGAAGTGTCTTATTCTTACAATTTTTTCTATTTTAGGCAGTAACACTGAACATGAAAAATTTTGTAATTATAGGTGTTATACAGGAGAGATATTTCATGGTTGCTATGCCAGAAAAGTTGGAAAGATAAACACCATGTTTCAGAGGCTTGATTTATTCAGAAAAATTTAGGAATTAGTTATTTTATAATTGCCTTAGATACAAGTAATTTTCCTGTCCTACTAAAGAAGTCTTTCTGAGTTTCTTTCTCATTTATATTCTGTTGCATCCCCTTATTTACAGTTCCATTATTTTAATTCACCTTTCAAGTAGAAGTTCAGCTGCAAATATGTGTTCCAGATGCATCTTGTTGACCTTTCCAAGACTCATGAATAGATGGTACTGTCAGTCAGATATACTTTAATGATAAAGCTAGCCAGTTGGTCCTAGAAAACTCTACCAGGACAGAGGATCTCGACCATTATGGAGCAACATCATGCAAAATCTTCCTAGGGAGTTTTTGGATTTTACTGTCAGAAATGGGAATTTCAGCATAGAAATAACACTTCTGTCAGCACACGTAATGGCAGTCCAATTTGTGGGAGTTTGTTTTGTAGAGACCTAGTTACAAATAACTTGTACAATCATTAGTTCTGAAATAGAAACTTTTTATTTAGTCATCTGCCTCAGTACCAGATGGATATTGACCCTTTATAACTTTCATGTCCTTGGAAACACCAAACTAAAGAACATAATAGTTGAGTTGTATTTTTTCCCCTAGCATGACAACTTACATTTGAATAAGTGTTTGCAACAAAGAGTTCTCTTGTGATGTCTAAACCTATCAATATAAATTAATGAAGAGGTTTCTGAGCTTGCAAAGACTATTCTTTAAGAAACTACACAGTATTTAGACAAGATTTATTGAAACTTTGCTTGAAATGACAGCTCAACATCCGCTTCGAAGTAAGTTCAATTAAATTAGCATTACATCACAGGATATTAGTTTCATGGTGCAGAGAGAAATTATAGGCTGATATTCGCATATATAGAAATGTGCAAGAGGAATGAAGCATATAGAAAGAGGAGCAAGCAGCAGTAATAAAAAAAATTAATTTGTTGTTATAACTATCTGGCAAGATGAAATAATTTTATAAGTGGCTTAAGTAAAAAATATATCAACTCAATACTGAAAGATCAAAAATTGCCTTGCTATACTATCCTCTCTTCCTTTGTCTAGGTCTTTTTAGGTTATTAATATCCTGGTAAAAATGAAAAAAGAATTCCCAAAACCTCGCAACCAATCACTTTCAAACAGAAATACAGCAAAAAGCCCTTAGGAGATACAAAGATACAAAGCTTTCAAGAAAACAAGACAAGTTTTACAATTACTTTCATTAATTTTTTTTGAAAAAAAATTAGCATGAAGCTAAAAAGTGTTTAATGTCTTGCATAATGATTTCCAAGTGTTTAGGTGGAATTTGTCTCACTCAGTATAGAGTTTAGATGTGTCTATCCAAGCTTTTTATACAGGTCTTCCTTCATAGTCAATAAAATCTGGTTGATATAGTCAATGGAGATTAGGAGATGATTCATTTCATTGTAAAACAGGCATTAAAATTGTTTGGCATATCTGCTTCTTTTTACTCACTGCTGAGAGACATTACATGACTAAACTGTTTTTTTTAACATATATAAGTTTGTTTTCTAGGATGGGACTTGGATATCTGGGTTTATCCCAGCAATTAGTATTGCTTGTTTCCTTTTTTTGTGCCTTGATATACTTACTTGTCAAAAGTATTTCTCATATTTATGCTTATTAAACTCTCTAGGACAGAGGGATGCAAAGTGCTGTAGAATAGTCAAAGTTTGCCTTAGACTGGGAGCCATTAAAGTATATGTAGGTTTTTCATTGATCTGTGATATTAGGACCAGACTCTCCATTCCCAGAGTAACTTCAGAATATATTCCAAGACAGAACCTCTAAACCAGTTTCCATTTAAAAAATATATGGAGACTGAATGGTCTACATCATGAATATAGAACAAATATAGATTTTTTGCAGGGAAATGAAACAGGCGGCTGCTGATACTTACGTTTTGGGAATGTGCAACAGGATAAGAACCTCATGAAATCTAAGTATTCTTAGAATATCTCAAATATATGCAACAAGGTTTGTCATGGTGTGAAAATGTTCCAGCTCTCATTTCTATTTCCTCTTTGCAATTATTGAAAATCTTGAGCTAATTTTTATCATCCTGGAAAAGATTAATCTTATTGACGTGCTGAAAAATTGAGCTGACCAATAAAAGACCCTATTACTTTCTTTCACATTGTTTACACTACATTCCACCTAAGGATGAGGGAATTGCAGGGAGAAATAGGATGTAAGGTATTAAAAAACTAAAAATGTGGAAACGCTGAAGGTCAGGTTGGACAGAGTTTTGAAAAACTTGATCTAGTTGAAGATATCCCAGATTATTGCAGGGGAAGTTGGACTAGTTGACATTTACTGTTTCCTTCCAATCAAAAGCATTCTATGAAAAACTAATAATTCAGCATAAAATGAATATAAGGTCACAAACCACTTTACTAGATGAATGCTAAGAGTATGGCATATGGATATGACAAAAAGTATGACATAAAAATATGGTATAAGAGTATATCCTGAATTGTATTTAAGAGAAACAGTGATTGTTTGCTCATGTCTAAAATCAACACTTAAGTCCCTAAGCTCCTTAAGGAATTTTAAATTTTAGATCCCTGTCTGAGATGAATAAATATGTATCCTTGGCTGAGCTGTGGAAGTTGATGTGAGAGTGGTCTGACAAACATGTTTTTATGTTTTATTACCATTTTATTACCAGGTTGACTGCTGCGAATTTCAGATCTCATTCAATATAAGTAGAAAGGAAGTACATAATTCAATGTTTGAATGTATTTCACTACTGATCAGACACGTAACTTTTTAGGCCTTATGTTTTTGAGTGACTTAGTGTTTATACAGCCTTTTTAATGGGGGTCCAGTGCCTGTGTAACAATCTAAGAGCTCACATTCAAGGCTTCCAGTGACATGTTACATCTTTGCTGCTCAGCTGCAACGAAAAATAAGGGAATTTATTTGTCTGTTTATTTGTCTGCTTATTTTTCTGTTTAGAAAAATGGAAGAAAATTATTCTGCTCTGAAGTAATGTGGTGTATTACATGAGTGTGATATGGGTTCAATGCAGAGGGGGTTACAGGGGTGACTTCTTTCAGAATACACCAGAAGCTTCCTCTATGACTGTCGGATTCTGTTTTGAATTCCACCTGTTGATCTTGCTGTGCCTTAAATCATTCCTCCCCTGCTGGGGGAGGACTTCTGAGTCCTTGCCTGGATTCTTGTTAATTAATGGACATTCAGCCTTCTCTGCTCTCAGATAGTTTATTAAGTCTTATCAGAAAAGTTAGAAGTACAGCAGAGGGACGTGCACACTAAGGAAAATGCGCAGAATGCCGCCGAAATCAAGATAACACGGCGTTTTTAAAGCTAAACAATCCAATCAGTGTTTGAAACGACAGGTATTTTTACTTTTCTACCAATATTCAACAAATGTTTTTAAAACGTCTACAGGAACTGCGGAATTTTCTATCCAATCACTTTAAGCAATTTTGCCGCATTAAATGGAGTAGCATGAAGAACAAGAAGGAGGTTATAAAACAACAACAATCCTCCATTTTGGAGTTTTTTGCTTTTACCTATTTGCTACTTTAACAAACCCAACACCTTTATATTTTCACCCTGTGTAACCTTACATAATATTCTATCACCTAGTTCACACCGCAGTGCGTTCAAGTTCTTCCCAGAGAGTTGGCAGCTTTCTCCATGGACGAAGGTCAAAAACAATGGAGTCCAGGGGGGTAAAATTCCTTAAAACAGGCAGAGAAATATTCCCCGCACTCTGGACTCCCACATATGACCAATAGAACTGCTGGCTAAAATTGAGCCAAGCAGCCATAGCAGGAGCACGTCTGTGATAACATACGGGAGAACTCATGACCCTGCAGGGGATCCACACTGAAGCAGTTTGTTCCTGAAGGACTGCACACAACGGAAGGGACCCAGGGAGTGCTGGAGCAGTTCATGAAAAACTGCAGTCCATGGGAAGGACTCACACTGGAGAAATTTGTAGAGAACTGTCTCCTGTGGGAGAGACATGGCAGAGACGTGATGAACTGACCACAAGCCCCAGTCCCTGTCCCGCTGTGCCTTTGTGGTGGGAAGCAGGTAGACAAATCCTGAGTTAAGTTGAGCCAATGAGTAAGAGGGGTGAAAAGAAGGTGTTGTATGATTTGGTTTGATTTCTGATTACCCTAATCTGACTTTTGATTAGTAATAAATTTAATTTAATTTCCCCAAGTTGAGTCTGTTCTGCTCATGATAGTAATTGCTAAGTGATCCCTCCCTGTCCTAATCTTGACCAACGAGCCTCTTGTATTTTTCTGCTTGTCCAGTTACGGAGTGGGAGTGATAGCATCCAACCAAGGTCAACCCACCATATGTGGCTTAGCTGCTACAGTCTAACTTTAAAGCTGTGATCAAATTCCTAAAAACTGTCTACATGGTTTCCTTTAAAATGTTTCCACTAGATAATTACATTGCTTCAGTAGATGTGTTTTCTAGACTTAATTATTAATTTTCAGGATAAACTCTGTCTTGCTGAACCAGAAATTGATAACATTATGACTTATATATGCATTATTTTATATATATTAATTTATATATATGTATATAAAAGACATAAATACATATATATATGCATGTATGTACATGATCACAAGTAGCCAATCTGCTTTGACACTGATAAAGAAAACTGTCTTACTGGAGATCTTTGTCATCATGTTAGAGGATCTTTCATTGAAACTGCTGCCTAATCAATTTCCAGATCTGAGAATGTGACAATGCAACACTATAATTAGACCTATAAATATGTAGGAAGTTTAGCATCCCCATTTCTTTTCTGTAATGGAAGTTTGGGGCTACAGTGCTTTAAAAATTAGTTATTTTTTTCAGTTAAATTAGGAAAAAAGTGAAATTTTATGAGGTTTCAAATACACTGAGGTTTTTTGATATTCCAGAGTCTTGGTTCTGCTTCTAACAATATATATAATAGAAAAGTGTTTTTCATGGTTAATGTTATTTTGTATATTTTCCTGTTGCTGTTTTACCTTTGGAAAATTTGGAATTTTGTAGAAGGAAAAGAAAAAAGTACTCATTGGAAAAGGTGAGAAATACCTTGATTTTTACTGTATTTTTCCTATGCCATTGAATAGCAAGAAATGTAAAAGAGGGAGAAAGGAGGAAAGTGAAACTTTCATCTTTCCATAAGAAATTAAAGTACTTAATTTAAGATTTTTATTGTAAGATTTTTCATAAATGGCTGTTTTTGTATGCATTTTAAATTGAGTCAGATGATTGATGAGTGTTAACATTAGAAACTTCTAGTAATGCTTCTAAAAGTAATGCTTTCCTAATGAAAATAAAAGCTGGCACTGGGAATATTTGTGGGTTTAAATCAAAGAAACTACTTTCTCATCATTCACACAGACTTTGCAAGCAATATTAGCAACTTCAGGTGTGGATTAAAGAAACAGTCAATTGCAAAGACCACAATCTTCACCCCCAATCTCTCAATATTTCTATAAATGACAAGAAACTAGGTATATATTAGAAAAAGGTGTCTTGGTCAATGGCAGTTTTCTCTTTGTTAAAGGTTTGAAGCCCAGGCAAGGGAAGAAAAAAATACCTGTAATTTCTTTGGAGGGTTTAGATAAAATTATTTGGCTCTGAGCCAAAATAATGTGCTGTTGTGCACCTGCTTTTCCACCCATCTAGACTAGAATGTATTGTAGTTCTTTCTCCGTATCCACAAGTTTCCCTGCAAAGGAAACCTTAGTTCACAGAGAGATGATGCATACCCAGGTTTCCTTCTGGCATGCATCTGGGATGCTTCCAGATCATATACTTATAGATAGGGCAATCCCAGACACAGACACAGGCTGGGCAATGAGTGGATTGAGAGCAGCCCTGAGGAGGAGGACTTTCAACTATTGGTGGATGAAAAACTTGGCATGACCCAGAAATGTGGGCTTGCAGCCCAGAAAGCCACCCATACTCTGAGCTGCATCAAAA
Organism: Gymnorhina tibicen; assembly: GCA_013399875.1. Taxonomy (NCBI): domain Eukaryota; kingdom Metazoa; phylum Chordata; class Aves; order Passeriformes; family Artamidae; genus Gymnorhina; species Gymnorhina tibicen. The sequence goes on from VXAZ01006383.1 coordinate 891,871, forward strand.
GCAGTGTGATCAGCATGTCAAAAGAGATGATTCTGCCCCTCTACTCTGCTCTCATGAGACCCCACCTGGGTCTCAGCTCAGGTATACAGCTTTGGGACCCTCAAAATAGTAAGGACTGTTTTGGACCTAATGGAGGGAGTCCAGAGTAGGGCCACAAAGATGATCAGAGGGCTTTCCTATAGAGAGAGTTGAGATTGTTGGGATTGTTCAGCCTGTAGACAAGAAGACTCCAGGGACACCTAATTGTGGCCTCTCAGTACAGAAAAGGGACCTACAACAAAGCTCAAGAAGGACTTTTTACATGGGCATGTAGTCATAGGACAAGGGGGAATGACTTCAAACCAGAAGAGAGTAACTTTAGATTAGATAGGAAGGAATTCTGTACTGTGAGGGTGGTGAGGCAAAGGAACGGCTTGTCCAGAGAAGTTGTGGATAAAACTCCATTCGTATTCCTGTAAGAGTTCAAAAGCAGGTTGGATGGGGCTTTGAGAAACCTAGTCTGGTGAAACGTGTCCCTGTCCATGGCAGGCGGTTTGGAACTAGATGATCTTTGAGGTTCCTTCCAACCCAAACCATTCTATGATTCTGCGAATCTAAATAAAGGAAACAAAAAGGTGGATCCTGAGTGGATCCCAATTTCTTACTGAGCACTTCTAAGATCCATCATTGTAATTTAAATATCAGGATCAGTCTGTTTAGATCAGTAGACGGGTAAAAGGCAGCTGGCAAAGGGATAATGTACCAGCTTTAATAGTGGCACAGAAACAGTGGCAATGAACTACGGAAATTACTTCAGATGATCACCAATAATTTTAATTGATGAAGAAAACTCATCCAGTGGAAAAAGCTAATTGGCAAACTAGCAAGTAAAAGTGATTTAATGTGTTCTATGGATCAGAAAATAGGACCTGGCATGGAGTATTGACTATTAGTGCAGCTGTTCTGAAGATGATCTGCATTGGAAAATTGAACAGAAAAAAATCCACCAGGAAATAGAAGTTTTGGGACAAATATCACTGTATTTTCTGCAAGAAGTTTAGGATTTTTGCCCTCCTGAAGGTACCATGTATCACATAGCAAATCATTACAAAGGCAGTATAAGAGTCAATAAGAACACACAGTGATTTGTGAGAATTCAAAATATTAAACTAACAGCAAAACTGTGAAAGTAGACCCATCCTGTCTGATACTCAATCAGATGTCTCTGTTCTCCTTTTGTTAAGACACTAACAAGATGAAGTGATTGAAAAGGAGTAACTATACAGATGAATGAAAATAAATTAATTGAAAATTATAATTTATTTTATGGAAATCAGCGTCCAGCTGGGAAAAATAAAAATGTCCATGTCACAAAATACTTGCATATTTTCTAGGCCCATAAGACACAGAGGAGATTCTAAAGCAAAACTTTGAGATCTTACTAGAGGTGCTACCTGCCAGTGAGATAGATGTAAATGCTTCCAAAATATGTTAACATCAGTAGCAGATAAAAATATTTATCCTTTCAACATTGCACAATGAGGAGTAGGACTCTTCTTGCCTGCATTCTGATATGCTAAAGTCAGGTATCTAATAGCTCTTTCTTCCTTGCTACAGGAAGATACTGAGCATACAGTGGATGTCTATTTAGCCTCAAGTTTGATGCCTCAGCATTATGTTAATAAAGCCAAATGAGATGTATCCCACATTTGGTACTACATTTTTTTGTGGCTAAAGACATTCAGATTTTTTCATTGTTTGACAGTTTTTAGGAAATCCGGTGGATTCACTGGGTACATTTAACTTATATTTAGTAGTGAAGTGTGGCCTTATCTCTTCTTTTCCCTCTCGTGAGGTAAACCCTGAACATGATTGTTTAAAATATTAGACTACTCAAGGTGGATCATAAATTATGAACTGCTATCAGAGAGTTGGATATTTATATTTGGTTGCTATGAGCTAGCTACCTGCTAATAATATTGGAGGTTGCTTAGAAAGAAACTTCATTTTTCAGCTATGATTATCACTTTATATTTTATGACTGAATTGATAAGTCAGATGTGCTGTTTTATGCAAAACTAGCCAGGCTTAACTGGCAACTGAAACAATAAACTGAGACTGTGCATGTATGCAGAATATCAGCACAATTTCTAATGTGTCGGATTCTACACTGGGCAGAGCACTTGGATGAAAGGGAAATGGATGGCTGATGACTAGCTTGGCATTTTAGCTGAGATTTAGAGAGTCCAGAGCAAAAACCAGTTTATAAACGCCAAAATCACTTACAGAATAAGAACAAATGTATAAGTTCAAGTCAAATATTTTTCCTTCTACTGCTGACTATGTGCTATAAACCTTTCACCCCACTAGGACTGATGAATAAATATAGTGTTTAATGAGACATACTATTCTAAAAAAATATCTAGCATGTGTTCTGTGCAAAAGGAAGTAATTAAGGCCTGCATATTTTGAAACAGCTTACTGAATTTCAGTTTAGACATTCTAATAATTAATTGGTATTTTCAATATGTTTATTGACTTTCTGTACTTCACAGTTACTCAAAATGATACAGCTGATTGACGATAAAAGCCAATTTCTGCCATCTTATATAAAATAGCATCTAATTTTAGTTCTGTCCCCACTGAAATCAGAAAGACATCCTGTGGAAAACATAGTTGCCAATAAAGGTGGCAGGAGCTAACTCCATGTCTTTTTATTTGTTTATAACACGAGATTAGAGAGGATACAGCCATTTACTATTGGCTTTCTATTCCTCTGATCTGTTGTACCTGTGGTTGGCTATCAGGTAAGCCAAGTCACTGTTTGGCTTTAAAATCCTCTGTTAAACTAGCTTGATTTGATTTAATCTTGATTTATTTGGAAGATCATTGATTTTTCTTTACTGTGGAACTTTTGTTTTGTCTCCAAACTCTGCAGTGCTTTGATCTGGGTTTGCTGTTAAAAAGCCCTTTTGTAAAATAAAGTTGTGGTTAAAAAAAACATTGCATGGAGGTTACCTGGAGACTTCACAACGTGACATTTTCTCTGTAAAAGTACTGTGTGAGAAGTAAACAGCAATACAAGAAGAAAAATGTCCTTTTAAAAAGCACAAGCCTGCTGCACAAGATAAGCAGAGGGGATAATGAATGTTATAAACCCTGAAAATTACTGCTTATTTTAGAAAAGTTTATATGTCAGAGAGGAAAAAAAGTAGATTAAAAGAACAGAGTGATTTGTGTACACAAAACTGTAGTCCTTCCCCAGTTAAAAGAGAAACTAACTTGAATTTTATCAATTAACTTGTGTTACTATATGAAGAGGAACATCTTGGTATTGCTGTTCAGGCTACCAAGTATCACCTATCATCAGCTCATTAGGGATGTTACTTTATTACAGCACAGATTTGTTGGGATCTTCAGCTAACCAGCAGGTAATACTGGAGTGAATAGGTTTTAATTAGATTACCAGAATTCAATCTGTAGAAAGCAGGAGTAGTGGTAGAAGTTTAACTGGAGCAAAAATATAGCTGTGGATGTCCAGAAGAGGTGACTTATAAGATAAGAATGTTTGTCCAACTGCCTTTTGAATTCAGTCCTTAATATCTTTCTTGTCAGTGTCAAGGGTTTTCAGTGGTGTGGCACTTGGCCTCTAAGGCAAGTAATCCCAAACCCATTTCAAACACCACTGTCAGACACCAATGAATCAAATTTTCCAGTCCTTCATTAAACAATACTGCTTAGGTTTCTTCCAAAGTTTTCCCAGTCAATGGCTATGGCATTTGGCCTCATAGACTCAGGAAGCCAATTGTTTTGTTTTGCTTTGCTTTAATATTGTTTTTCATTAAATAACCCCCTCTGTGTTCATGGGACACAACTAATGCTGAACTGTGATCATACTAGGTGGGTCCAGTCTCTGTACACATGTATATATGATTTCAAAGGCTCACAAACTGAAAACGTCTAATTTTGTGAGTTCAAACAAAGGAAATTATGCATCTACACTTTCATGTCCCCAGACAGGTTATAATTGCACACAGAATAGGCATTGTGAAAAAACAAAATTTTGTAAACCTTGAATTTTTATCTCAACAGTGACCTCTTCTAAAAGCTTGTCCCGGAATTTTTCTCCTTGCTTGTCTTTTAGTTCTTCTGTCTGCTGACAGAGAGAGAGAGGCTGCTGTTCTTTATCCTCAGTACAGAAATGAAGAGACATCTTTATACAGACATTCTTTTGCCTCATCTTTGATTAGGTACTAGAATATCCAGAAAAAGTTTTGAGTGCCAGTTCCTCTTTGATGACTACTCAGATTATAAACAGTTAGGCTGGATGTTTAACCTTAAGGAAGCTAAAATCATGTCAGATGATTCTAATCAAACTAGTAATCAAATATATGTGTCAAAGGAAAAGCAATACTTTTCCTTGTATTTTATTTTTCATTTAAAAGACAAAGTTTTTAAGAGTCAATATTTTTTTCAGTGTTCAAACAGTTTCCTCAGGCAGATGTCTGTGAGCCTAGATTAAGACAAAATAAAGCACACAGACCTGTGTTGCACCCGTGGCAGAAGTGTCAGACCTGACTGAAAACGAAACTTCTACAAAAAAAAGAAAGATAAAATAAGCAGATGAACCCAACAACAGGGCAGATTAACAAGACGTATGATAGGCAGCTGTGGGACTTAAAGGTCATCCCTAAACACGAAGCACATTTACCCTTTTAGCTACAGTGCTGTGGTCTTGTTCAGGCAACAAATCCTTGAGATTTCACTGTTATCCGTCTACGTTGAGTTACATTGCTAATTTAAATGCCTAGTGATTATGCTGTGTTATGATATCAATTGAAAGGTCAATGAATTCAGGAAATTGCTTTCTTATAGCTTATATGACAGTCTTTTTGTGATTTTCAACAAAAATTGGATAGTTGATTACTTTCCATATTACATAAGATAACAATCAGAGAATATAATGATAATATTCACAGAGAGATATGATGTACTTGCTACAGATTTTAAAAACACAATATTAAGGAATGAAAACAAAAAATAATTGTGGTTCACTTGTAGTAAACATTAACTGTATTTCATTTACAGAATAAGGCAAAAAAGAATTGGTTTAAAAGCTCAATGGTTCCTACATTTTGTTTTCATCTGCATTTTAGAAAGCATAAAAGGGGAAGATATGTATGTAAAGAAATATGGAGAAATGTATTAAAACAATATTTACAAACATTTGTTTAAATCCAGATGGGTGTTTACTTTAATTGTTTTTAACCTGCTTTTTTTTCTTTCTGCAGACTGTAAATATTTACAGGAACAAATTTTTCTTGTAGGGATGCTTGGGGAATACCATTTTTTCTGTAGATACTTACTCATATGAGAAGAAAGACATTCACACACGGACATATGTATTTGTTATTTGCTGTTTGCTATTCTCTACTGCTCTTTTTGCAGTCAGCTGTACCAAGAACAGAAAAAATACCATGTGATGGTGATGACTAAACATGTACAGAAAATTTCAAGTGGCTATGGGAAGCGATCTGCAGGCTGCAATTGTTCACATTTGCTGTCCACTGAACAATTAAAAATAAGAAGTTTAGAGAAACCTAAATAATGAAAGAAACAATTATTAATCAATGGCAAAACAGGCTATTGTCTGCCCTGATGATATATTGATTTTAAAGAGCTTTTTGTAAAACGATTTGTTTCTTTCATATACAGTTTTTCTGATTTGGTCCTTTTAGAGCACTGGGTTTGGCAACCACTACAAATTATTGTGACATTGTGAGTTCACATCATGTATTGTATGACAGTCTAGTGTGGAATTAATTTTATATGGAAAGTGAACAACCCATGATTTACTCTTCTAGTTCACTTTTGGAGGTTAAAACTTACTTACTCATTAACTTATTCATTCTTTAGTTGCAGTTCTTTTCTCAGAATTCCTGTATAAAACAATTTGTGTCACTTAAGAACTCAAACTTAGAAGAAGCCAGGCTTTCAAGATCAGATCTAACTAAGCATTTATGTCCTTAATTTGAACATGAATAATCACTGATTATCACTTTGCTGCATGCAGCTTTGAAATATTTCTCTTCCCTTCTGTCTTTATTTCCTTTTCTTCCATAAAAACACAATTCTAAATTTGCCATGGCTTTTTTATGTGATATTAAGTTTGTGATTCTGCTTTTTGACCACTGTTTTCAGGATAGCTCTGCTTAATGGTTTGTGCTCCTGTTGTTCTTTCTAATCTGTATGTTATTGCACAGAAATAAAGCTAAGAAAGTCTTTGTTTATGGGTTGTTTTGTTTCTTTTCCTGATGTTTTTGTTCTCCATGCAATATCCACTCATCAGAAAGCAAAAGAAAGCATAAAAACAAGTGTCCTCCCACAGGGGCCAAGTAAACACGTATTGAAACAAGGAAGCAGTAAAAAATAAGTAGCATGAAATTATGACACAAGTGAATTAAATCTCTTCATTGATTTGGTTTGTCTCAGATGTAAGCTTCCTATTTTCTTTGATCTGATCCATTCACTTATAAGTTGAATTCTATTCAAATCTGCAATGGTGAAAATGCCCCTCAAAGCTGAAGGTATTTGACAAAGCTGTGTCATCCAGTGTTTTTCACCTCCTAATTCTTAAATCCAAAGCCATCAAAAATTAAAGAGAGGGAGGAACACTCAAGAAAACAGTGATTTTAAAATATTTTGTCAACAATTAGATCTTGAAAATTGTAATGTAAAATGTACCTCTTGATAGCAAGAATGAGTCATAAATGACGCATATATGTAATTGAGCAAGTGAACACTCCAACATAAAGATCTGTCTTGAAATATTTCTCCCTCATTATCAGCTCTCACTGTAGACTTTACTTTCTCAGTAGGCTAATAAAGTCTTCTGAGAAGAAAAAAGGATTTTCCAAAGGGGCTATAAACATTCATGCCACCAGCATATGTATCCAAGAGCTAATATAAGCCATAGAATGATAGATACAAATGGAATTCTAGAAGAACTAGCAATTCTGACTGATAAACAATAAACATTTCTAAACTATGTTAGTCATAATCAACAATTCATTATAATAATTCACTGAAAATACCCATCACTTGAAACTGTGAAATATTTGTGGCACCTGCTTACAAACTCAAAACAAATTTGGTTTACAGTGGTAATTAATTTCAGTTGAACTTAATGCCAGGTAGACTACCTGTTGATAAGTGAAATTTGAGTTGCTAACAAATGCTACAAAAGCACAACTTTTATTGTTTTCTGTAAAGAGACGTTGCTAGTACCTAACATGTGCTTTCCTCCACCCACTGAGGATTACCAGATCTCTGCATTGCCAATACTAAACATTTAGATCATAGAAATATTTGTGAACCTGACTATATATATGTGACTAATGGAACAAGAATACTGAATTCTCAGGTTATGCAAGGTATAGAACGTAGAAACAAAGTGTTTTCCCTGAACTTTCCTGGTGTTGGCTGGATGTTTTAAGTGACCTTGCAACTGAAATTGTCCTAGTCATTTCCAATACATGATGGTCACGAGATAGAGAAGTCACACATATCTCTATGCTGAACAATACAAATTCTCCATTAGCTCTCCCCAAAACTTTAAAAGCCAAGCAGAGAGATGCCTGTCTGCTTCAGAGATACTATGATGACTGAATACACACAAGTCTATCTGACCTGCATTGAGCCTTATCAGACAAATTAACCATCCATCTCTCAACCTTCTCCAGCCCTTATTTTCAGGATTGCTTTCATGGAGTACCAGTGTTTTCTGCAGGCAGTATTTTTCACCCTCAGACCAATCAGCCATACAATGCCTTGTGTTTTCAGAGGTCTTGGCTTCCACAATATTTGGGGTGCTAGAATGCGTCAAAATAAAACATCTTAAGAGACAAAATTATATTATTTGTCCAGAACATGGAATAGTTCCATGGAACAATTTCTAGTAACATAGAATCTTGTAAAATTCAATTTCTGTGCCATGCAATATTTTGTAATGTCTTTTAAATTTGACATGATGGCATCTAAATTTATATATAAGTCTTTAGCTGACATTTGTTTTATCACAAACCATTCCTTTATAACCCTTGAATCTGAACATACGAGCTTAGTTATACTTTTTAGTATAGGGAATCCTTCATGATTATAGTTTGAATAGTGCCCTGAAGTGCTCTTATGAAAAGGTTAAGCACTTCAGACCAAGTTATAACCTCAGTCTTGACTTCCAGATGTAACCATTTTTTTGGAAATTACCTTACTTCTTTTTAAAATTTTCTATTTTATTTTCTATGCTCTTTTAAAATTATAGTTGCTGCTTTGCTTAGTCAATTTTTATTTGGTGATTAAATACTGAAATGAGTTAATGGCTTTCACTTTGATAAATTATCTCGTTAAGAGTATATAGCTACATCATCTGGCATAGGCAAAAAAGTGATGGTAAACAATATGAATACTCAAAAAGTACTTGCATAGTGAAATCCAGTTTTTAGAAAATAGTATCTATTTTGTCAAGGGCAGCATTGCAAAGACAGAAAAAATTCATAAAAAGAATAATTCTGGAAGTAGAGGAATCACCTGTGAATATTGGCATTTCTTTCACAATTGTTCATAGTATATTATGATCTGAAACTGTGATAACCATAGTAATTTTTGCAAGGTCACGTTTCTTGTGAAAAAACAGCTTAAAATGTGAATGTTAACATGGCAGATAACTGGGTGCATATGTGTCTGAAAATACTGATAAAACTTGAACTGAACAAAAGCATCATGTCCTGAATCCACCAGTTGACAAGTGACATAAGACAGAACTGCAAGTCAGGAAGATGATCATGTATTGTGCCTCTGCACACTGACTAGATTTAGGAAGAAGTGTTCTCTCAAAGAGGGTGAATATCTTGATTGAAGGAAAAATATTGGATGTGGGTGAAGACCATGGGAATCAGACAAATGCCAGGGGATGGCCTGGGACTTTCTGATGTAATACACAAGGCTGGTCACCGTGAGCAGCAGGATGGCAAGAACCAACATGAATTTCTGCCCAACATTCCTGGACCAGTAGGGATAACCCTGCTGGAAAAGCATGTCAAGACCTATTGAACATATAGCTGGAGGGGAGTGACTGAGTGAGGCAGTGAAGGAGTGAGTAAGAGTGGAGTAAAAGCTCTAATCTTCTTGGCTCTTAAATAAACCCCAGGATCTATAACCACTGGAGGTTGCCATTTACTCTGTCCTTGTCCATGACAGATCCTTATTCACCTTAGCTAACTAGACTTTTTATTTTCAATAGGTGAGACTGCTGTGCCCAAATGTCCCTATTTTGGTTCAGATATGTCTGATCCAACACAGACTGGCTACACCCTTGGTGATATCATTGCTCATTCAAATATATGAAATGCATGAGCTTTGTAGCATTGAAACTGCTCACAGCCTGAAAGAGAAGACATCTGCCCCTTGGTGTAATTTATTAATTGCCATCTGAAATTAAAATTAAGAACTTTTCAGATATTTAATTCAGATAAGAATTTTCTGAAAAATCTGTGCCTACCAGAAATGCAAAACAACATTATTGTAATTTGAAATATGGTCAGATAAATAAAATCTGGACTTGGGGATGCTAGTAGACAACAAATTGAGCATGATTCAGCAATATATATATAGGGTAACATTTTACTCATTCAGACCTTTCAGTGGAGCTCAGGCACTGGCTGCTGCATGAAGAGCTGCTTCTTTTTAAGAGGGGAAATTACGCTTCTTGGATCTGGTCCAAAAATGGTCTTGAAAAGAATAGTACTTTTTCCATTTATTTTGGTGAATTAACACTAGACTCTTAAGCAGTGCAGATTTTAATTCAGTGTCCTGTTTAATTCTGTGTCCAATGAAGCATCTAAATGGGAATTCAGACTTGGTTTCAGGGTTTTAAAGAAGCAATGTTGAGCTCTCAAGGCTCACAGCTTTAACACTTTTTCCGTCTTGTTTCATTTCAGTCAGTTATGTACATTACCAATATCAAAATTGCTCACAACTAGAATGTTCTTGCAAAACTCAAAGAGGAAAAAAAGCCAACATGTTGGCAACAAATGGTGCTGTTGACATAGTAAGTGGCACTCGAATCACTGGGTGAGCACTAATTCAGAGAACACACATTTTATGACATTTCTTTGGGGATGTTTGCCCTGTATTGCAATGAAACAACTCTAATCATTGTTATTATCTTAAATGCATATAAAAGGGTTAATTAAGGGCTTGATTCTAATTATATATCAGGCACTTCAGAGAGCAACCCTTTAAATACTGAATAAGTGAGAGTAAATTGCAAAGAGTATTGCTTCACTCTAACTTCTACAGTGATTCCACTTGACCAGTTGTGCTTAGAGTCTAGGGTAAGGCCCCTGGTTTTATCATAGAACCAGTTATTTTCTAAAGGAACTAGGATACCAACTTAATTATGATCCAAAGTAAGCTGCTTATTGTTCTCTGAAATAAATCTCACTGCTCTTTCCTTACTTATGGTGACACTATCCACTGGGAGAGTCCCTTCACACTACCGTAGGTACGGTGCAATTCAGTGTAATTTGATATGAAGTAATGCCATGTTGCGGTCCATGGGTTCCTGCAGTGGCATGGCAAGCCACACCCTTCCCGGAGAGCACTGTGGAGCATCTTAGGGAGAACAGCTCTGCCATTTCCCGTAGCCCTTCCTGGGCAACCCGCACGGTCCCGGTTAGACTGCAGGCACCACAACACGATGATGATAAAGGAGGCGAGAAGGCTCCCCCCATGAGGACCTCAGATCTTTATTCCATGGTGACTCTCAGAAGCCTTAAGCCAGCACACATGCTGGCTCCCAAAGGTAGAGAACCAGCACACGGCTGGTGTCCCAAGGCAGAGAGAGGGGAGCTGGTGGCAGGGTGATCCCCAGAGGCAGAGAGATGCAGCTGCCCCAAGGCAGAAAGAGGCTGCCCCAAAGCAGAGAGGCAGAACACATGGTCTGGAGTCCCTTACCTTGGGGAAGAAAGGGGTGGAGAGAGCACATGGACGAATGGTCTCAGAGCATAGGGGCAGTACATGGGCGGGGTTGGGGTAACAGGACCAATGGGAGAAATCCGAGGGAGTGGTTAGGACTAGGGGTGCGGGAAGGGGGGAGCCACCTGGAGAGGGCAGGCAGGGGTGGGCATACAGCACCACAATGCCATATTTTAGTAAATACACAGAGTATGAATAGTATACCTAGTTCGTACACTTCTACTTTTGATTATTTCTGAAGATTATTCTATCTTCATGTTTAGAAATAGAAAAATATTTTATTTTATTTTTTATTAAAGTGGCATTTTTGGAGGATTAGTGATAACTACAAATATGCTGTGTGTTATTTTTCCACCTATGGATGGTCACCAGGATATTGTACATTTTATAAAAGGCAGTCAGAGATTTAAATTTTATTTTTTTCCTAAGCTGAAGGTATGCACAGCAACATATAGCTTGATAATTGAAAACTGCACATGCTAAGGATTAAAATTATCATAGAAATACTCTTGTTTTCTGAATGTATGTGGCCAGCTCCATGTTATTGTGACAAGATCTCCTTGGTGCAGCTGGATGATCTAGATGAAAGATCTTAAATTTGGAGCATGGCACAAACATTTCTCTTAAATTAATCAAAGATATTTGATTTCTTGTTTTTAATAACTAGATCTGTCATGCATCACTTTCATTAGTTTGGAGAACCTTTGAAACAGATCACAAATGCCTTCAACATATCATCATTATTATAAGGAGAAGCTCCCCTCTAAAGCTGATGAGGTGAATACACTGTTCTTCCTGTGTTCCAGTGTGATCCTTACAACTTTTCTGCATGTCAGGAGCCCTGAATGACTCTTAGTGAACACTGAATGAATCCACCTTTTCCTGAACTCTAATTTTGTTATCAGTTGCCGCTGGTTCTGTATAGGCCCAATATGGATACAATGGAATAATTTACAAGGGAACAGGATATTTGTTTCACAGGTCCTTCCATACGAATAGAGATTAAAGAGGTTACATATACATATTTTTCAGAAATAGAAGCATATGCTCACTTATTACAGAAAATTAAAAGTGAGAAAAAGAAAGTACGTTCTTGTATTGTGATTCTTGGGGTTACCTTGTGCAGTTTCAGGAGCTGACTTGATGATCCTTGTGGGGCCCTTCCAAACCAGGAGAGTCTATGATTCTATGGAATTTGTAGTTAGCTATGCTGATACAAGTTGCTTCTTCTCTGAGCTAGAGTTTCCTTCTACTAACTTTAGATAGACATTGTTTTACTGTGCTGTTCATTATTCTAGTTCTCTACCACCATCCCAGAAGAGAGGAAGAATACAGACAAAAAGTTATGACTGCTCTAATATTTTTAAAGTTTTCATACTATCTGATTATAAAGGATTCCTTCATGTTTCCTGTAATTGAGTTCTGTAGAGTCACCCCATACAGTATAAAGCATCCTTCCTACCTTCTCTTTTCATGAGCACTCATAATGCATATATACTACATTTGATTATTTTCTAATTTGAGACAGTCTTCCTTTATTATTTTGGAAAAGACTACCTGCTCAATAAGGGCCAAATATTAAATTTGCATTCTTGTTGTTGGGGTCTGTGGTGGTTTGAACCTGAGTTGATGGACAGTTGTTTATACCAATAATGCTTCTCGAAATTTACATATTTAAACCGTGTGGAAACGCAGGAACTCTCTCTTGCTTCTGCCTTTTGGGCAGGTAACGGGGCTGCCCGCTGGGCCGGGGGGCGGGGCTGGGCTGGGCTGGGCCATGGCCCGCGGCTCCCTGCGGTCTGGGATGGCTCCCTCGCCCCCCTTCTCCGGTGCGGCCGATGGACTGAGACTTTACACCGAGACTGCACCGAGACCGGCCCTGCCCGGCAAAGGGCGTGTGACCAACCAGCTGGGTTCAGGGCCAGGCCCGGGTGAGAGTGACTCCTTCAACGCCGTAAGGTCCCCAGAAGAGATGAAACCTGCAAACATCAATCCTCTCCCAGATCAGAGGAAAAGGGAAGGCAAAAGCACGTAAATAGACACCAAGATAATGACACCAAAGTCAGTGAAAAAGAAAGAGATGAAGCCCAGAGGGAGAAGATAGAGGATGTGCTTTAAACCTGAAAGCTGAAACTCTTTTGTAAAGCTATGATGATGGACTGTGATATATCAGAGAACCCCTTGTAATTTCGTGACAAGCATGGGGGGGTAGAGCGTTCAAATTAGCCACGAGCAAAGATGCCTGTGCTGAAATAAGTAAATGTTGAAGTAGCTGTGATCCACTGAAAAGCCTGAACAGAGAGAAATAGTGATGAAGTGAAGACTTTTGCTCCCAGGGAAGAAGAAGACCTCTGTTCTTAGAGATGAAGATGATCCCAGAGGTAGATGAAGAGAACCTTTGCTCTTGAACAGCTCATCCTTAAAATAGTACCCTGTTAGCTAAGACTGAACCCTCAAAAACAGCTGTGGGGAAAGCTGTAAGTTGAGGGAAAGGACTTTCACATGACAAGTAGAGACCCATTTCCTGGGCAGCTGTCTTGCTGTGACATTGGAAGCCACAAGAAGACTGTTTCTAGTGGAGAAGCCCCATAGCATGGGCAAAAGAGACTCCTCTCCCTAAGTGAACTGATGAAAGACTATTATAGAAGTGGTAAACTGACTGCAATAATCCCAAGTTTGTGTCTTTATGTTGTAACTGGGAGGAGGGAGGAGGATGGAGGGAAGAGAAGTGTTATGAAGGTTTATTCTGACCCTTATTATTCCTGTTCCTTTTAGTTCTGTTAATAAACTTATTTATATTCTTTAAAGTTTGGAGCCTGCTTTACATTTCTCCTAGTTCTTATCTCACAGAAGGTAAGAAATGCGAACAAACCCACTACAGGGTCATTGCTATGCTCTTCTTGTGAGTATGATGTAAATGAAGCCAGATTGCAGAGATTTTGAAACTAAGAATGGAAACTTTAACTTGAATAACATCCCTGTGACCTCGTTCTATGCCCGTTGTAAGTTTTATGGAAGATCCATCAGGGAAATATATTACAATCATACATCCCCTTCAAATAATTTCTAACTGATAAATTATCCCAGAGCCCCAGACATGCAATCTGATCAGGACATAGCAGTGGAGTTTCAGGGCTGAGATTCTAAAAGGTCAATGGAGTATAAGTGCAGTAATAGTGGCAGTTGCTAATATCATCAGTAAGTGAAGGCTTTTCAAATAACCTAGTTTTAATATTTATCTAAACTAAACAGTAGCAAATTGCATGGAGAAGTACAAACCATACTGTCTGGTTACCACTTTCTTACAAAAGCAAATGCAATTTATGATTCTATGAAAATATTCTAAACAAAAGTAGACCTATTTTTATCCAATTCCATTAACAAGCATGGAAAAAAAAGAAAAAAAAGCCGGTTTGCTTATAAAACCGAAAATTTCTTATGTATCACTTTGCCGCAGGAAAAATTTTAACAGTTTCTGTTACAAAGTGCTGCTAGAGATTGACCACAATATATAACTAGTATGAAAGAATCAGAAACTTGTTTTGTATTATCCCTCTTTAGGCCAGCATATGTCTGTTAATTTAGATGAGAACTCTATTGTAAGTTCATGTAGATCCAAGGCAGACCTAACAAAAGTATATTTGTCAAAAAGGCAGGCAAATGGGGTTGTGTGATAACAGCTTCAGAGCCTTCAGCTATAGTTTTTTGCAAACTGTGTTCTTCTGGGGTAGCTTTGGCCCCAGACCTTCCGGACTGCAAGCACTTTGAGAGACATTGATTACAGGTTGACATCGTCTCAGTGGAGAGCAGACTACACAGGAGCTCATATAGAGAGGTTATATGAGCAGCTGAGTAGGTAACTAGCATATGAAGCTGTATTGGGTTTATGTGGCAAGGTTTTGGTAGCAGGCTGCAGGGGTAGCTTCTGTGAGGTCATGCCAGAACCTTTCCCTGTGTCTAATAGAGCTGCTGCCAGATGACTCCAAGACAGACCCACTGCTGGCCAAGGCCAAGCCCATCAGTGACTGCAATAGTGCCTCTGCGAAAACAGAGTTAAGGAAGAAAAACTATTGTGTTACTAAACAGCAGCTACAAGAGAGGAGTGAGAATATGTGAGAGGAACACCTCTGCAGACACCAAGGTCAGTGAAGTGGGGGAAGTGTTCCAGCACAAGACAGAGATTTCCCTGCAGCCTGTGGTAAAGACCACGGTGAGTCACTCTGTCCCCCTGCAGCCCACGGAGATCCACAAGGGAGCAGAGATACACCCACAGCCCGTGGTAAAGACCCCACGCTGGAGCAGTTGGATGTCTGAGGGAGGCTGTGACTCCATACAGCACCCATGCTGGAGTAGGCTCCTGGCGAGACCTGAGTACCCCTAGGGAAACAGGAGCCCATGGTGGGGAAGCGCATAAGGAGTCCTCCCCCTGAAGAGGATGAAGCAGCAGAGACAACATGATGAACTGACTGCAACCCCTGTTTCCTGTCCCTCTGAGTGGCTGGGGGAAGGGGGAGAGAAAATTGCAAAGAAGAAAGAGGTGGGTTAGAGTGTTTTAATATGTGGTTTTATTTCTCATTACAATCCTCTAATTTGATTGGTAATAAATCAAATTAATTTCCCCAACCAGAGTCTGTTTTGCTTGTGGTCATAAATGCTGAATGATCTCCCTGTCCTTATCTCAGCCCATGGAGCATTTTGTCATATTTTTCTCCCCTGTCAGACTGAGGAAGTGGAACGATAGAGCCAGGGTCAACTCACCACATAATAAAGGAGGTTTGTAGTCTTTCGGGACAGAAGCCAGAGTCAGTCTTTCCACAGAGCCAACATTTACCTTCTTTCCTGTCCTCTAACTACTGAAAAATTATTCCCTCATGGAACTGAGTTGTTTAAAATAGTCTTCTCTCTTTCCCAAAATTCAAAATTGTGTTAGATAAGGCAATCAAGTCTATACAAGTTCTATGAGTTAAATAATTTCCATCAAGCTTGCAGACCTCTCACAAATAGTTTGGTGTAATACAAATCCCAAAACTTTAAAAATGAATAAAATAATTCTTTAAAAGAGACAAAAATTACCAATCTGCTCAGAATGAGCATCACATATTTTAAGACTGATCAAAGAGACAGCAGCAAGTATAATATCCGCTCTTTAAAAGATTAAACTCTTTCGTGCAAAGATATTTTAATTAGAAAGTTTCTGGGATTGCTTTGTAAAATATCACTGCATAACTTGAAAATTTACAAAATAAATTAGGAGTGTGATTAGGAAGCAAAGTAGTATAAAAATTTCATAAAAGTAACTTGAAAGAAAAGCAATAAATTTTGGGCTTTATAAAAGAAAATGAGCAGGGACAATGTCAGAAGCTAGTGAATATGTGATATAATTCACCATGGAGAGGAGAAGGAAAAAAATAGGCACCCAAAGTGGAAGGCATGTCAGATAACTTAAGACATTTGTGTTGCAGTGATCTGCATTTGCATTATTCATTTTACCTGTTTTAGTAGTCATTAGAGAAAAATAGGTATTCCAGACTGCCATTAAACTCAACTCAACACATCTGTTTAATGATTCAGTCATTGAAGTTGGTGAGATATCACCAGGAACATGTAAGTTTCTTGAGTAAGGCAACCACCTTGTATTCACTGTGTAGAAAAACAATTGCAAATGCTTAAAATCTATATCCACGTGAGTAGAGATTTAGTCTTCTTAAATCAAGCATCCATCTACACTGACCGGTTGACTAGGGAGCAAAAATAAAGTGACAGATGCCTATGTAGCCTCAGGTCAGCTTAGCGTAACCTTATTTTGAAGTCTGGTGCTAAAGAGAACAACCTGATTTTCAAAAGGGTGATGGTAGGATTATGTGATACCTTTGCAGTTAGAAAGAGGTTTCTATGTTTGGGGCAGGATTCAGTTCCACAAAAAATGACTCAGCGCTAAGAGTATCTGAAAATCTGCATGGAACAGAAAGGAGATGCCCTGCTGTAGCTTCAGTTGTGGCAGTTGCTAGTAGCTGTAGCACAGCTAATCTAAAGCAGTATTAGATATCTTTATTGAGACAGTTCTACTCTCTGTGTGAGTCCCCATGGGTAGAAAGCTGGAAGTTTTGGTTAACTACTGCAGGCATCTAGTGCCATTTTAGCACTGCTGAGCATCCTATCAGACGCTGATACAAATGAATGAAGATTTTCTGTATGTTCTATCTAGTCTCTAACTGAACCAGATGAACGCGTTGCATGACATCCAATACCCATATTTGTCAACTGAATCCCACTATAGATGCTTAAGTCCCCATTGACAGGATTGTAAATGTAGGGGTCGATTCATTAGTGCATTCATAGTTTTCTGGAGCAAAAGTCTTTAGGTATCTTATCTTGCCTCTATCTACCATAATAGAAGGACATTGGTTTTTGCAAGCTGTATGTTGCATCTACCAAAAACTTGGCTGCCTTGGATGCTCTGAGGATGACTAGAATGCTCTGTGTCAGCACCCAGGGCTGCTGAGTGTGAGTGGCTGAATTGAGCTGCATTAATGATAAGAAAATGGATTTATGTACAGACTGGGGAATGAGATGCTGGAGACCAGCACTGAGGAAAGGAACCTGGGGGTCTTGGTTGACAGCATTTTGAATATGAGTCAGCTGTGACCTGGCATCAGGAGAGCCAACCCTGTCCTGGACTGCATCAGGCACAGCAGTGCCAGCCAGGCAAGGGAGGGGATTGTCCCGCTCTGCCCTGGGGCGGCCTCACCTGGAGTCTTGTGTACAGTTTTGGGCACCACAATATAAAAAGATACAAACCATTAGTGAATGTCCAGATGAGGGCTACGAAGATGGTAAAGGGTCTAGAAGGGAAGCCATCCAAGGAGTGTCTGAGGTCACTTGGTCTGCTCAGCTTGGAGAAGAGTAGGCTGAGGGGAGACCACCTACCTATCCACAACATGCTCACAAGAAAAAGGAGAGGATCAGGCACCCTTCTCTTCTTTCTAGTGACCAGTGACAGGAAATTTTCCCACAGGAATGGCATGAAGCTGCACCAGAAATGTTTAGATTGGATATTAGAAAAGGGTTTTTCACCCAGAGGGTGGCTGGCCAGTGGAACAAGTTCCCCAGGGAAGTGGTCACTGCTCCAAGCCTGAGTTCAAGCAAGCATTTAGAGAATGCTCTCAAGCCTATGGTGTGATTTTTGGGGCTGTCCTGTGCAGGGCCAGGAGTTGGACTTGATGATCCTTGTAAGTCCCTTCCAATTCAGGATATTGCATGTGTCTATTATTGTATGAAAGCTTGGATCCCCAATTAGAAGTGTAGTTTACCTGGCACAGAATCCTGTCTGTGACTCACTAGTCCAGACACGGGCATTCTGGTGCCACCTGAGAGAATTCCAAATGCATGAGATAACTCCATGGAGCTAAGAGATACAGCAGAGTACCTATGAGAGATTCATAATCTATTGAAGTGGCAGCCAGAGGGTAAACAGGTTTTTTGAGGAAATCTCAAACTGAAAAAGTTTTTATATATAAGCAACCACATTAACACTAAGAGCTCTACTACCTACCTAATTTTCCATACTTCTATCACCCTTTTCTTAATAGTATCACATTAAAAGCTAATATAATTGAAGCTAAAAATAATTGTGAAATGAAATAGTGCTGAGTACAGACAATAATGAAAAGCTCTGTTGCATCAGGAGTGGGAAAAAGATTGTGGCATCTCCCTTTAGAAAATTTCTGGGAATGGTTCTCTTATGAAAGGAACGTGCCTAACTGATACATTTCCTTAAAACAAAGAAAAATATAGTAATATCTTAATTTTATGGGTTTCATCTTAATTTAGTGAGTGACATTTAAGATTTTGCCATTGACTTTAGCAGGTCCAGAATTCAGCAGAACATTGATATAAATTTTCCTTTCCTCTCATTGATAAGCCTCTGCTGTAGAGAAATTCTAAATGAAAAAAAAAATTAAAAATCCCCAACAAAACAAACTAACAGTGGTACTTCAGTATTTTGAGGTCAAAATTGTGGTTTCTACAAAGCAATGCTTTTAAGATTTTTAGTTGAAATTAACTGAATTAACAATGAAATAAAATGCCTCAAAAAACCAACCCTTTTTAAAAATGTGTTTCTGTAGTGTCTCTCTTTAGTGTCTGTCAAAAGAACCCTCAAGAGACAAATGATTCTGAATACCAAAGAAGTGGCTAGTATTAAAAGTGTCACTATTGTGATCTTCTGCACTGCTGCTGCTGCTCAAGGGTTTGTGCATGAATATGAGTATTCCTTTCCTATGAGTATTATGGGCACACATAATAGCAAAAGTAGGAAGAGGATGTTCTTTTTACCATGACTTGGGTGTCTATCCTTAAGGTGACACATGGTCTGGTGGTTCAAGAGTTTGCACAGCCTTTACAGTGCAAAGAATCATTAACATTTGTCTTGGTTATGTTCTTATTTTGGTGCCAAATATAGTTGATCAGTTTCAAGGGTAAAGACTTCAGCTTCCGAAATTCCCAATGATTTTATGTTCTTGATTTGGCATAATCTGATTCAAGTTGAAGGGTGCTGACAGAAGAGACAAAATGGAGAATATGGGATCATGGAATTTATTCTCAAGCAAATGTGTGATAAATATTATGTATGCTACAGGTATGTACCTACTTTTTATCTTCTTTTGCTTCTTTTGCTTTATATTCTTTTAGTGGCTGTATTGATGGTATCTAAATTGACAAAAAGAAGTCAGTTCTCAGCAGAGATTGTAAGAAGAAAAATTTTCTTTTTGAAAAATTTTCTTTTTGAGGCTGAGCAGGAAAATCTGCAGCTGGGCTACTTGGAGAAAGAGGAAAGGCATGCACAACAGTTTGTATATTCACTGAACATGGTTTGTGAGGCATTTACAGAATGAAAGTGAGGAAGAGGAGATTGACTGTGTTCAGTTCAGTTTCCTGAAGAGGCTACTGTTTTTGGAGAGCCTTTAGAGGCCAGGAGCTTGGCTGCCAGCAACTGCTGCAGAAGGCCATGGGTTTACCGTAGCTCACAGAATCACAGAATTATAGAACGGTTTGGGTTGGAAGGGACCTTAAAGATCATCTAGTTCCAACCCCTCTGCCATGGGCAGGGATGCCACCCACTAGACCAGGTTGCTCAAAGCCTCATCCAAACTGGCCTTGCACATTTATTTCTACGGATGGGTCATCTGCAAATTCTCTGGGCAAACTGTGTCAGGTCCTGTGACACAGAGGGCCTGTGTCTATGTTGATTTCCACATGTCTCTGTGTGTCTCAGACGAAGGTTGGTTATGGCACCAGGTCATCTTTAACAGAGGAAAAAGACAAGGTGGTATTTTTTGAATGCATGAAAATATAGGCATCTACATCTGTGTGAGATACTTTAAATACAGTTTAAAATGGGTGGAGACAGAAAACACCTCTAGATGTGAAGTATCTTTTTTAGTACTGGAGTGCTGAAAGACATTGGGTGAATAGATCTTACATGTAATTATTCCTCTCCTTTGTCAGAAAGAGAAGACCAGGCTCAGAGGTAGGCATCAGCAATTACAAAGTCAGGATTCTCCAGAAGCATCAGGCTCAGGATGGAGTGTCAGGCATTGCTAGGGCTGTAAGCAGGAAATTGACACATCCCTTTGAGTGTCTAGAGAGAGACAATTGACAAGATGAATTAATTTTAATACCAGAACTGGAAAGAATAGATTCAGAGGAGGCAATGAAGAAGAAAATGTTTATAAGGAAACATGGGGCAGACATTTCAATCCCATGAGATAAGAACTTTTGTCACTCATTAAAAAAAAGCTTTATTCTTGGACTGAAAACAAGAGTTGCCATGCTGTATCTGGCATTAGTTTAGTGATTGGCAATGTCTGTTTTAGGTAGTGGTGCCTCAGTTTCCTCTGATCAAAACAGGAAATTATATAATTTAAATAATTTTACAACATATTCGTGTAAAATATTACAGAAGAATTTCTAACTCCACAGACTGTTTTTTGGCATATATGTGCCAGTTCAATTCTGGAAGAGGCCAGACTGAACAGTACATATAAAATTTCTAAAAATTACTATTTGAAATACTAAGAGGAGTAACAAGTAATAATCAAAATTAAAACAAAACCCTCAACAAAACAACAACAAAAAACCACACAACCAGTTAAAATAACTGACTAAGCCTGTTTTAAAATGATTTAAAATTCAGTTTGAGGAACTAATCACACATAGGCAGCCTGCGGTTGTGGCTTCTTAATCCAGTAGGTGTAAAATTGAAATCCTTACATTACTATGGGAGAACTATTTAAGGTAATTAGGGCAAAGCCTGTGTAAGATGTTCTAAACATAAAACATTCAGGGTAAAGAACTAAACTGTGATCAAAATAGGACGTTATAAACTTTGCAGAGTAGAAGATGATTTTAAGTGAACTACATTAATTTTGGGCAGTTTTACATTATGATTTACATGATTTTATGTAGCACTAATGCAGCAACACTTTTAGTCTTCAGTTTTTACTTTTTCTGATTCCTTATCTATCACTATAAACATCATCAACAACAAACCTATGCAGTAACTGTGGAGGCACCTTTGAATCTTGGTTTGCTCTTCATATCCATATAGAATGTGAAGTCTGCTATGGGTTATTGACAAGTTTTTGAGCTGCTATCTTCACTGTATACATCTAAACATTGCAAAGGTTGAAATGCATTCTTAAGCAACTTTTCCTTGTACTTGGTATTGGGTTCAGCTTCCAAATTGTAGATGTTGATTGCAGTTAATTAAATTTAGTTGTCTCAGTGCACAATTTTACATCCATTTAGGTATTTATGTTATCATTACAGTCAGTGATGATCTAGCAATAACTAGTGCAAGCAGTTTAGAAAGCAATCCAATTCACCAGAAAACAGAGTTATTTTTGTTTATCTGTAGTTTTCTAGTATCCATTAACTAAAACTCACCCAGATGTATAAATTTTGGTGTCTAAATATAATTATACAGTATCTTCCTCCGTGGTACTCAGATGTAGCTGCTTATTTTATCTGTCTATGTGGAAAAGTGCCGCTGCGTAGCTTGGCTGGTGGAGGAAGCTGCAGCTTGTCCCTAAGAGATCCTGGCTTAGGAACTGGGCACCTCGCAGCACAGCTCCTCTCTCACTGTGCGATGAAGGCATGCAGCCATGCTCACACAGAGCTTGCTAGCTCGAGCGGTACCAGAAGCAAAGATTCCAGAGGCAGCCCCTGCCAGGGAATCCGGTGTTTATTCTGACCAGCACACAGGCAGGCCAGGTAGCAAGAGGGTGGGCCTTAGCCCAGCAGGTTCTTATCAAGGGGCACAGACGGGGAGGGACAACAGCTGAGGACCAATGAGGCGTGACCCAGGGTTAGAGTGACCGTCTGGCTGCCGGCCAACCAGAGGGACCTGATTCACACAGGTCACAAGACCAGGTGGGAGGAGCCCTACCAATTGAGTTTGTGGGAGGTCTCAGACCTCTGAGTTCACCCACCATCGAGCTCCTGGGCCCCCTGGTCCCCCAGCCATCCCAACTGGTGGCTCAGGGACTACAACAGAAAAGTATCAGGTATTTTCTATAGGAAAAAATGTATGCAAAATGTGGAGGACTAAATGAGACAGATTTCATCCCACCTGGATACTTGCTACTGCGAGACTGTGGGATAACTGTCCATAAAACACTTAAATAAAACCATATAGTGGGGGTACTAGAGATGGATGAAAAATTCTATTGTTGTGGCAAAAACAACTTGCGCATATAACAGGTAATTACATTTAATAGATCTAAAATGACAATTACGTAGTTAAAAGTTGGTAGAAGAAGAAAACTTATTTTCCAACATCAGAGAAGACTGTGGAAGGCTACCCTGGCCTAAAATGGCTGACTGTTTGCTTTTGAGATGGTTATATCCCATTACGACTTCATGCACCCAACCCGTAGGGAAAAGCAGAACTGAAGTAAATCACTACGCAGGCAAAGCTCAAAAGAAAAAGAGTACCAGTATTATTTGTAGTTAGATTAAGCTGTTGTATTGATTTTTTTTTTTTTTTTTAGTAATGCAGTAGCAAGTTGACCCCATCTTGATGATGTACTCTGAGAACACATTTAGAGAGCTCGCAATCATAAAGGTTTATGAGTGAAAAGCTGCAATTTAGGGACAACCAGTACAGAAAGAATTTACTGACGGTAAATTAGAGGTTAGTAGACAGAGTACAATTGTTGCCTAGCACTAGAAAGGAAAATGCAATCTTCTCCAATACCACTGACCCAGATATTCAGGACTGGCTTTTCATGTAAGAAGTGGTTCAGGAATTCAAGGATAGACGTATGTAGACATCTCTGAGTACCTGACCTTTCCTACTAGGAAAATTTCAAAGTGGCAGAAGTATTTTGCTAATGTAAAAATTCACAGTGATGATAATGAATAGAATCTTCAGCTGTCATCAAAGTTCTTTCAGTATGAAAACAGAAATATCTTCTCAATTGCTTTTTTGAAGGAATTTTGTTCTTCCAAAGCATAGATTTAAACACTTTTAGTGTAGCTATATCACATATTACAGCTTCTTACTTCTCATGTATGTTTTGTTTCATAACTAATTTAAACCACAAGAAATACTCAAATTGAAACTTGTGCAATCATAATCATAAGACTGAGAATATTTACTGCTAATTTAAGTTTTAGGTCATTACAAGCACTTTCACAGACAGTTGCTTTGTGCAACATTTTATAACTGATCAACAAAATCATGTGTCATACAAAAATTACAGCATTGAAAATTCAGGTCATGTTTTTTCATATATGATTTCTTCATGGCTTAGCACAATTAGTAATTAATTTTGTGTTAATTTCCATTGATTTCTCTGGACTCAGAGAAGAAGTGAGGTACTTCTGGTCAAGAAATCACTGTGAGATATTCCAGCTCATGAAGACATAAAATTTCTTTTTATAATCTAGCTCTGTTTTAAAGACTACTACAAGTGGATGTTAATGACTGAATAGTGTAGAAAGGTTTGTATAAACACAAAGAGTCTTGGGCTTTCAATGATATGTTTAGTTAACTGAAAAGTAGTCATATAATGGTTTGGTTGGAAGGGACCTCAAAGATCATCTAGTTTCATCTAGTAGAAAATTTACAGTTGAAAATGAAAAAATATCATTTCAAAATGCCTGCAGAACTTGTTACAAAGATGCAAGAGTAGCAGCTTTCAGACTTCTAGGTTATTTTTTTTCTTTCAGAGGCATCTTGAACAGAATGTGTATGAGTAGTTTTATTTTACTTATGCTGATCTTTCTACAGATATGTTCAGAGAGTGTAAAAGCAAACCTTTCTTTCAGGAATGGGGAAAAGTTGTTTTTCCTTGAAGCAGAATAACAGAATGGTTTGGGTTGGAAGGGACCTTAAAGATGGTCTAGTTTCCATTCCTTCTGCCCTGTACAGGGACAATTTTCACTAGAACAGAGCTCCATCCAGCCTGGCCTTGAGCCCTTCCAGGAGTGGGGCATCCACAACTTCTCTGGGCAACCCGTTTCAGTGTCTCACCACCCTCATAGTAAAGAATTTCTTCCTGGTATCTAATCTAAAGCTACTCGCTTTCAGTTTAAAGCCATTTCCCTTTGCCCTGTCACTACACGTTCCTGTAGAAAGTCCTTCTACATATTTCTTGTAGGCCATTGTCAAGTCACTGCAATAGTTCACTCTTATGGAAAGGTTAAAGCAAAGCACAAAGTTCCATTCTGTTTGCAACATTACTGCCAAGTTATAGTAGCAATAATAATATATGCAAATACATATATGCACACATACAGAGTGTGACATCTCCTTAAACTGCACTGTAGCTGACGACATAGAAAAAGGAACTTTATGTAATGAGGATTATTATATCACCAAGGCCAGGAGCTTGACAGGATACAGAAAGCAAATTGTCACTGCTGAGAACATCTATAAAATTAAAAAATAAAACCTAGTAATTTAGACAGAATGCAAACTTGTATTCCTTAGGCCTCTTGTAAGAGAGTTAAGAAGAGACACTGCTAGGAGCAAAGAATTGCGAATTTCCCAATTCATTGCTCAAGAATTTGTATAAAGAAGTAATGGGCACTGGAGAAGTTCCTACTAGAAGGGATACTGATGTAATGGTTTAGGCCAAATTCAGGGAAACGTCCAAAAGGAACGTCTCCTCAAAGGAAGGCAGGTTACAAACCACCCCTCCCCCCAGTTGGGTTCGGGAAAAAACAAATTTTCCTCAGAGGAAAGTGAAGGAGAAAATAAAACTATTTATTTAACAAACACACAGGAAAACAATACTAATAATGCTAAATAATAAAATCTCTCGCTCTGGAGAGAAAACCTGAAAGATTTTAGAGTCCTTCTGTGGGTGTGGTCTCTCTCCTCCTCCTCGGAGCTGGGTCGGCGTGGGGGGCCCCCCTCCAGGCCGGTGGAAGGTCCCTTGGTGGGGTTCTGATGTTCTGGTGTTCCGAACAAGTCCAGAAGAGAAGAAGGGAAAAAAAACCCAANAGTGGAAATTTAAATCTTCTGCTGTGTTGTTTTGCTGTGCTCCTGGTTTTAGTTTCAGACTCAAGTCCCATCTCAGCAACGATAAGTAAATCTTTGTATAACACTTGAGGATCTGTTAATAGTCTAGAAGCGTTGTACTCTCTTGACACTCAAAAATACTGTAAGATGAAGACAACATGAATGACATCTTCTATATGAGTACTTACATTTTCTTGATATTGGAGAACAAATGCTTCCACTCTAAGAGAAGCTCAGTCAATTCCTGCATCATTACAAGGCTACAATATGAATAATAAAAGTTTAAAGGATAGAGTCATGTGAGTGACTTTGGTTCTTTCAAGCACAAATAGAGCTGCACAGCACTATAAGGAAAAAAAAACCCAACCAAACCCAACCCCCCTCCCCCACCCCAGCAGATCTAATACCTAAAGCCTATCTTTCTAAACTCTGTCACAAACTAAAATGAGAACTGGAATATCAAATATAGAAAATAAGATGGTGACTTTTGGAGTTTGAATCCAACATGTTATTGTCCTCAAGCATGAGTCACACACATTGCTGTTTTATTTTTAACAACCATTCTGTGTGGAAATGAAAATCTTTACTAAAATACCAGAGAGGGTGTGAATATAGTGGCCACAGAAAACTCTGCTTTAATAATAACACAGCTCTGGCGGCTGTTGCAGTGGCCCTGATGGGCTGAGGCAGGATAACACCACTCAAGCCCTGGCCGTCCAACGGTATGAGTGCCAAGATTCCAAGGACTGCCCTGAGGGTGGATCCGGGGGCGGCACTGAGGTTTAAGGCCACCGCCTCCCTCTAGAAAGTTCTCCCCAGTTCTCTACCCCATTGGTCCCTTGTTCTAATTCCCGCCTCTACTTTACCCCCATTGGTTGTTGTTAGTGTCGTTCCTCCCCTTTTACGGTACCCCATTGGTTGTTTCCCCTTCTCCGCCTCTCTCCAGCCCCCTGTATAAAAGCAAGTGTACTTGTTCACTCCTCATCTTTTGTTTCTGGACCCTGTATAAATGAAGTTGGTTGGAAGGCACATGAGTGACCCCTCCTAGTCTTTTGTCTCAGGACAGGCGCACAGAAGATCTGTGGTCTCGCCTGCACCACCTTTGGTGAGCCAGCGTTGCCGCAGCGACGACAGCAGCTGCCCTGGTCTTGTCTCTCCTGGTGTCTGCAGGAAGGATGCTGCGCCCCCTCACTTTTGTGTGGAAATGCAATTCTTTACTAAAATACCAGAGGGAGTGTGAATATGGTGACCACAGCAAACTCAGCTTTTCCACACTGCTTTAATAATAACACAGCTCTGGCGGGGCGCCTTCAGGCACTAACTGCTCACATATCAGCCACTAACTGCTCACATATCAGCCATTGACAAAGCACGACATAGCATTAGTCCTTAAACTGCTTTTTTAATCACTGTGATCAGTGACATCCTTCTTAATGCGTAAATGAGGAAAAAAGTGACAATACGTATATAAATATTTCAAAGCTTGCTGAAGAAGTAAAACCTCTCAAAATTCTGAGATTTTCTGAAAAGATTGAAACATGAAAACATTAAAAATTGTAGACATTGTCTAAATTATAGTGGAAGAACAATAAAAGTATCAGGACCTGGGTTTGAAATTTGCGATGCAAGCCTTTGTTTTATTTAGCTTTTCTGCTCTGATGAACAGAATTCCTTTAAGATTCCAGCTTAACTTTTCCAAGGGTACAAATTACAATTTTTTATTTCTGTCAAGAAAATATGGTTCTGAGCCGAGAGCGAAAAAGTGAGACCTGGAGACATAATAACTTAAGATATTGGAAAGTAGGATATAGGTCATTCCAACTTTCTGATAACAGTTAAGGCACTTGCTATTGACTGCAAGTATTTGTCATTGGATGGCTATTTCATTCCTTTATGTGAAATAAAGTGATGACACTATTTCAGTGTCAGATTGTTCTTTATAGATGTTCACATCACAAAGAACTTATTTTTGGCAGTGCTCTGAGAGGGAGAGGGTGCTTTCTTTCCTACAAGGACACATTGTTCACTCATGGTCAACTTGGTGTCCTCCAGGACACCCAGATCCTCTCCTGGGAAGCAGATTTTCATCTTTTTCTCCCCCAACGTGTACTGGTGGATGGAGCTATTCCTCCCCAGGAGAAAGAATTTTTTGCCTTTGTCGAACTTCATAAAATTCTTTTCAACCAGCTTGTCCAGGTCCATCTGAAAGATAGCAAAACCATCTGGTGTACACTATCTGGTGTGTTAGCTAGTCCTCCCAGTTTTGTATTGTCCACAAAATTGCCATGGGTGCACTCTGTCTCATCTTCCCCGTTATTAATGACATTCTCAAGTGATATTGACCCAGCATTGACCCCTGAATACACCACTAGTGAGTGCCTTCAAGCTGGACTTCATACCTCTGATCACAACCCTTTGGGCTCAGCAGCTCTGACAGTTTCCAATCCACCACACTTGCTGTGTATCTAGCCCATACTTCGCCAGCTAGTCTATTAGGCTATCATGAGTACGGGTCAAGAGCTCAAGCAAAGTCAAGATAAACAACATCCAGTGTTCTCCCCGTATCCATCAAACCATTCATCTAATCATAAGAAGTCTATCGGGTTGGTCAGACATTATTTTGACTTTGTGAATCCATGCTGACTCCTCCCAGTCATCTTAATCTTCATGTGCCTGAAAACTGTTTCCGGATTATTTTCTCTATCTCCTTCTTAGGAAACAATGTGAGGCTGACTGGCCTGTCGTACTCTAGATCTTCGCTCTTGCCTTTCTTGAAGATAGATGTGACATTTGCATCTTTCCTGTCCTTAGGATCCTCTTCCAATCACCCTAACCTTTTAAAGATAATCAAGACTGACCTTGCAATGGCATAAAACAGCTCCCTTGGTACTCATGAGTGCAGCCCATGAGATCCTATTAGACTTGTGCGTGTTCATTTTTTTTTTAAATGTTCCCTAACCTCTTCCCCTGAGGGTCTTCTTACCTTTAGACTTTCCCACAGGTCTGATGGACCTGAGAACCCTGAACTCTTATATTACCAGAGAAGACTGAGGTACAGAGATAATGAATATGTAATTTTTTTCTTTATGCTTTATCACTAGGTTCTTCACACAATTCAGTAGTGGGATCACATTTTTCCTAGTCTTCCTTTTGCTAGTGAAAGACGTTTAGAAAGCCTTCTTGTTGCCATTTACCAGATTCAACTTCAAGCAGGTTAGGGCTTTCCTGGCTTCATTGCTGTTTGTCCCAGATGAGAACCCTCTGCCATGGGCAGGGATACCATTCACTAGATCATGTTGTTCAGAGCCGCACCCAACCTGGCCTTGAACACTTCCAGGGATGGGGCTACCACGGCTTCTCTGGGCCACTTGTTCCACTGCTTTGCCATCTTTATCCTGATTTCTAATCCAAACTTAGTCTTGGTTTAAAGCCGTTTCTTCTTGTCCTGTCACTACACGAACTTTTAAATAACGTCTCTCTATCTTTCATGTATGTCCTTTCAGGTTCTGGAAGGCTGCAATTAGGTCACCCATAAAACACCTCTTCTCCATGCTGAACAACCCCATTTCTCTCTGCCTCTCTTTGTAGGAGAGTTGCTTCATTTCTCTTATCACCTTTGTAGCCCCTCTCTGAACTCCCTCTAACAGGTCCACATCATTCTTGTGTTGATACTCTCACCTCTACTCTGTCCTCATAAGAATCACCTCCCTTGACATGACAGCTACGCTTCTTTTGATGTAGCCCAGGATGCAGTTGGCCTTCAAGGCTGTGAGCACACACTGCTGAACTGTTGATCTATCTTGGTATATCTTTAATTGTCTGTCTACTCGGTTGTATTTCAGGAGCCCTCTGACTTTGTTCCATGTTTTTGTGATTCCTCGTATTTGTAAGGCTTGTATACTGCTGAAAAAAATCAATGTTCCATAAATACTTTATCAGCTTCTGGTTTTGTCCTCTTATGATGTTGCCTTCTTTTCCAACTGATGCTCCCTGATCACAGAGTTGCTTGATTTGCATAACTCTGGCTCTGAATGTTTTGTTCTAATCCTGTCTTTCTAATGGTTTCAGTCTCTTTTTTTTTAGTGTCCTGAAGTTAGAATAAACAGTAGATTCCCCTTAGAGGGTTCTAGGTCAATGATGATGGAATTGAAAGAATACAGGTTTTCTACCTGGAAGAGAATTAAAAATGCCCTTAAACTGGTGCATCCTTCTATATTTCTGCATAGTGTGTTGAATAAGTAATGCAATGTGTCCGAAGCTGTATCCTGCAAGAACTGTGCTGCTTCTAAAAAATTAGGTCAGAGATCAGAAGTCAGGCAGTGCAAACCATAATGAACATGATATTAAAGAGTAAGTTCATAAAACAGGTTAATCAATGCTAATTAATTATTTTGGCCTCAGCTTAGTAAGTTTTTCCAGTAATAAATCATCAGATGGTATCTTTCCCTGTGAAACCACTCAAGGTTTGTTTTGCTGAAAATGGCGGTAGTTGAAAGTAGCATAGTCAAAACTATTTATTTTAATTAAAGGTTTTACTTTAAATGTCACACTTATTCAGATATATTTTAAATAAACACATTAAATTAGAGATATTAAAGTTGAAAAGCTTTAATTATATAGTCATAGTCATAAAAAATTTGATAAAACATTTCACTGTCTTAATGTTAGTTCAAGCTTACAACTTCAACTTTTCTCTGTAGCAAAAATATTCAAATGTCCTAAATTTCATATAATTCTTATTAATCATTTATTTTAGAAGAATCATAATACAGAAATATATTACCTGGCAGTACAGTATGCATACCATTCTAGGAAGTTGCCCTATGTAGTACAGTAAACTACATTTTCTGAATAATAGAATGAATCCATGAAATAAATTACATCTCAATAACATGAAGGAATTATTACCATTAAAGAAATATTAAAGAAATTGTCCAGGACACTTCATTTGCTAGTAGCTTTCAGAAAATCCAAAATATTTCAGAGGTCAACTAGACAAGCTAAACCATACTTTTTTCCTTCCTCTCCTCTGATTCTGGATGATCATATTTCCTCCTTTCAAACTTATAAACTGGTGGGTCACTTATTTTTCTCCCAATGGCTATGCAAACAGTCCTGGATCTATCTGTTAGCCTCAGCCTCAGTTTTATTTGTAAGCTAGACAAAAGATACGTGCATTATAGGAGCACACAGACATTAATGGATAGATAACTAGGCATCATGCCTATTAAATCTTAATGGGATTGAGTCTTTCATGAAAGGGAGTTGTAGATGTAATATGTAAGAAATGTGTAATAAACACTCACAGGAAGATCTTTTCAGTTTCAAAAGAATTATACTGTCAATGGGCCTGAGGGTTGAACTAGAATAAGATTCTTCCTGCCTACAGATCTTCCAGTTATGCAGTGACAAATTTCATAGGTCTGTGGTGGGAATGAAAGCCATGGTCTCATTCATCAGCATACTTAGTCTACTCTGCTTGGAAAGGGTAACTATGCACTGCAGGCACAGTACGTGCTTTATATTATACAGTCACTGGATGAAAACCAGAGCTAAACCTGATTCACAGGTCTACAGTTCAGATCTTAGGCAGCAGAGTATTTCTTAAGTGAAAGATGATAAAATCATAGAAGCATTTTATAAAAGGTAAGTAACTTATTTCCTTTACACATCACTTTTTACCATTGGAAAACAGTCTAGCATTATTATATACTTCAGAAAAATGTGGTTAATAAGTTCTATTTTGCATAATAATTTTCACTTGTTCTTGCATAGTTGTCTAGAAACTATGGGGCCAAATATCCTTTAAGGTATATAACTTCCCCATTATTCTGAATAGAGAAGTTCAAAAACTTGGAAAGGGGGTAAGGGGGTGGAAGGAAGGACTTTTCTTATGCCAGGAAATTTTTCTTAGGACTTAAAATGTTCTTTAGAGATGTCATTTTTGGAACACGACTGGAAGTGAGATTGCAGTGCCAGATATCACTAAGCAGAAAAGCATATTATATAACTTTTATAGCCCTCTTTTGTGCAATGCCTTTCTATGCTGATTAACTGGAAAATTCTATCATTGTCATTTTGTGGCCCAGAGTGCAATGTGATGTTATTTAATAAGATGTATAACCTTCCTGACTGCCTAATCTGGTCAGCGCTGTTAAATGGGGTGTACATACATCATCATGACTGTGGCAATGTTTTTTTGATGATCTAGTTATGCTTTCTAAAACATTGCAATGCAAGACATGTTGATGTTATTAAAAAAAAAAGAAAAATTCAAAAGAGAAAGAAGAGAAATGTATTTAACATTAGTTTCATAACCTCTCTTTCCACAACTTTATAGTAGGTCTACTGAGTCAGGAAAGAGAAGAATAGCTTTTAAAAGTGCCTGGGAATTAAAATCAGACAAGCCAGACACAAGCTACAGCATTCTTCAATTAAATTTTAGGGAAAAGTAACAGCATTATAATCACTGTCAGAGCATGGAAGGATTGATGTCTCAAGACATTTTGGATGCCTCTGTGTGTGGGAGGGGGCAGGTCGGGCCTTGCTCACTGAACTGCCCCACACTCCCACTAGAGCCTGTATCCCAGTGGGCCTGTATCCCGCAGAGCTGCCAATCATTGAATCATTGGCACACCAGAGGCAGGGCTTCACTGTTGCCCAACCCAGTCTCTGAGTGGCCGAATGACTGGAAGTCCCCCCTAGGGGGAGGGTCCAGGAAGGCCCAGAGGTATTTAAGGCTGAGCATGCAGCAGGATCGTGTCTTGACCTTACCTCGTCTTGGACTTTCCGCCTGAACACTGCTGGAACCCAGGACTTGGTAGGTGTATGTGTCCTTTGCTGTATTTTTTCTGTCTTTCTTCTAATTCCCTCTTCTTGGAACATTTTGAGTAACTTAGCATCCAGCGTGTTTAAAGTAACAACATCAAACAGGTTTAGAGTTCTCTAAGTTGAATGGGTCAAGTTATTGCTCTGATTTATTTTGATTATTATTGCTATTTTATTTTGATTGAATGTTGTATTAAACATTTTGCCAAAGTTCCTTGATTTTCTTAGTTTGCCAATAAAGTAATTTTGACCTCTTGAGAATATCTAGTTGGTATTTTTCCCGTGCATCTTACCCAGAGTACAGGAACCTCTGTAAACCACTTACAGTGAGTTGTTTGGGGCCTTCCAAACCCAGAATGACTGGAGTTGGAAAGGATGTTTGGAGATCATCTAGTGCAGGTTTTTTGGAATGTCCTTAGAGTAGGAAACTCTCTAGTATATTGGGGCAGCCTGTTCCAGTGCTCCGTCACTCTCACAGTAAAGAAGTTTTTCTTCATATTCAGAGGGATTTTCCTATGATTGAGTTTGTGCCCATTGTGTCCTCTCGCTGGGAAGAACCACTGAGAAGAGTCTGGCCCCATCCTCTTAACATCTGCCCTTAAGACATTTGAATGCATTGATAAGATCCCCTCTCAATCATATGTTCTCCAAGCTAAACAAGCTAAGCTCTCTCAGCCTTTCCTCATAAGACAGGTGCTCCAGTCCCCTAATCATCGTTGCAGCCGTCTTTTGGACCCTCTGCAGTAGTTTCTACAGATGCGGCCTCACCAGGCTGAGTAGAGGGGTACCTCAACCTGATGGCAATGCTCTCCCTGATGCAGGATTCTGTTGGCCTTCTTGGACACAAAGGCACACTGCTGGCTCATGAACAGCTTGTTGTTCAATAGGATCTCCAGGTCCTTCTCCACAGGACTGCTTTCCAGCAGGTTGGCCCCCAGTTTATACTGGTCCAGGGGGTTATTCTTTCCCAGATGCAGGATCTTGCACTTGCTGTAGTACTTCATTAAGTTTCTCTCTGCCCAACTCTCCTACCTGTCCAAACATGCTGAGAATACAGCCTGTCCCTTGATCCAGGTCATTGATAAGTTGAGCAAGACTGAACCCAGTACTGACCCCTGGGAAGCACTGTTAACTACAGGCCTCCAGCTCGGCTCTCTGTCACTGATCATGACACTCTGAGCTCTGCCATTCAACCACTTCTCAATCCACCTCACTGTTCACCTAACCCATATTTCCTGAGTTTGCCTGTCAGGATATTATGAGTGACAGTGTCTAAAGGCTTGCTGAAGTACAGGTAGACAATACCCACTGCTCTCCCCTCATCTACCCAGCCAGTCATGCCATCATAGCAGACTATCAGATTGGTCAAGCATGACTTTTCCTTGGTGAATCCATGTTGACTACTCCTGACAGCATTTTTTTCCTCCACCTACTTAGTGATGCCATGCAGGTTGAGCTGTTCCATCACCTTTCTAGGCATGGAGGTGAGGCTGACAGGCCTGTAGATTCCTAAGTACTCCTTCTTGCCCATTTTGATGCCTGGAGTGACACTGGCTTTCCTCCAGTCCTCAGGCACTTCTCTTGTTCTCCATGACCTTTCAAATATGAGGGAGACTGTCTTAGCATTACCATCTGCCAGCTCCCTCAGCACTGGTAGGTGCATGCCACCAGGGGCCTTGGATTTGTGGGTGTCAGATTTTCCTATTCATTCTCTAACCTGATCTTCCTCAACTGAGGCAAGGGCTTCCTTTCTCCTGACTTTCTCTCTTGCCTCCAGGATCTGGGATTCCTGAGGGCTGGCCTTAGCAGTAAAGACCGAAGCAAAGAAGGCATTCAGTAACTCTGCTTTCTCTGTATCCTCCATCACCAAGGCATGCACATTATTCACCACATTTTCTCTGGTCTTCCTTTTGCTACTGACATGCTTGAAGAAGCTCTTCTTGTTGTCCTGACATCCCTTGCCAGAATTAATTTCAGGCGGGCCTTAGCCTTCCTTGTTGTTTCCCTTCCCACCATGATAACATTCCTGTATTTCTCCCAAGTGTCCTTTCCCTTTTTCCATGTTCCAGAAACTTTGTTCTGCTGGGGTTTTTTTGCCAGAATTTCCTTGCTCATCCATGCAGGGCTTCTGTCTCTTTTGCTTGACTCCTTAATTATGTAAATGCACCAATACTGAGCTTGGAGGAAGTGATATTTGAATATTAACCAACTCTCTTGGATACCCTTACCTTCTAACTCATGGGATACCACCAAGTAGGTCCTTGAAGAAGTCGAAGTTTGCTGTCCTAAAGTAGTCCTATGTATTGCCCTACTTCTTCCATCCAGGATCCTGAATTCCACCATCTCGTGGTCACTGCAGGCAAAGCTGCTCCCAGCCTTCACATCTCCAACCAGCCTTTCTTTCTTTGTTGGTACCACACATCTCTCCTCATTGGCTTCTCCACCAGCTGTGTCAGAAGTTATGGTCAATGCTCTGGAGGAACCTCCTGGGCTGTGTGTGCTTGGCTGTGTTGGCTTTCCAGCAGTTTCCAAGGTAAAGTTCCCCATGAAAGCCAGTGCCTGGGAGCGTGAGGCTGCTTCCAGATGTCTTTAGGCAGCCTCATCGACTTCCTGATCAGGCTGCCTCTACTAAACACCCACAACAGTGTCTCCATGTTAGCCTGACCCTTAATTTTTATCCATAAGCTTTCAACTCATTCTTCATCCTCATTTTATGTCTTCTACGTACTGCTTCATTGCTCATTTGTAAAAACAAACATTTGCCATGAAGACATAACTGCCAATTTAGACTAACTAAGACAAATGAGATAATGAGGCCAGTGGCAGCTTTGAGTTGACAGATCCAGCTGAGTGCCCAGTTCCAAGTAGAAAGCTTTCTTTTCCTGCCAGAAGGTCTATATGCTAATACTAACTAATTTGCTAACCTTGGCCCTACAGTGTTTGACAACAGGGGAGCGAACCATTTTGTTACAGATGTGACATTAATTTGGATGTAAACTAAAGCTGGAACAGATAATCTATGCAATCTTTTATCTGAGGAAAGGGTCACCAAAAATATAAACCCATGCCTGGTATACATAAATACAAAAATATTTAAGTGTGAAGGACAGATTATTTAAATGTAAGTGATGATTCAATGAATGACAAACTCTACAGTAAATAATGAAAGAAGTAAAGCCACTATAGTCTGCATCTTCTTACACTATTTTGTTTGAATGTTCTTACCTTAGCATTAGAAGAAGAAACACAGGACTTGCCCACATTTCAGACCCAACACAGAAGACCAGTTTGACCTGACGCACATTTAAAGAACTGTGCACAAAGTTCTTTAAAGACAAAACTTCAGAGTATTTTGAAACACCTTGTCTAATTAATTTCCGTCACTATTATTTTTTGATGGAGTTTTTCCTAAAGAAATTATTTTTTCTCTTCCTCTTATCCCTTTCTCAAGCTTCATAAAGGAAATAAATGACTGGAATATTGTTGGGGATTACAGTTAGGAATATTTTTTGGGTTTTTTAAAAATATTTTTATTGTTTTTGAAGTTTTTATTGATAAATGTTTTAATGTCAGAAACTGCATTTATAAGTTCATTCCAGATACAAGGATGAGAACAATGGATGAGAAATGCATTTTGTAAGCATCATGTACATCATAGTAAATGAAATAACACCAGCCTCCTCATGAATTTTTGTTTTGGAGGTGTTGATTGACAGTTGGCTGAACATGAACCAGCAGTGCCCAGGTGGCCAAGAAGACCAATGGCATCCTGGCCTGTACCAGCAATAGTGTGGCCAGCAGGACCAGAGCAGGGATTGTCCCTCTGTACTTGGCACTGATGAGGCCACACCTCAAGTCCTGTGTTCAGTTTTGGGTCTCTCACTACAAGAAAGACACTGAGGTGCTGGAGAGTGTCCAGAGAAGGGCAGCAAAGCTGGTGCAGGGTCTGGAGCACAAGTCGGATGAGGGAGCTGGGGTTGTTTAGCCTGGAGAAAAGGAGGCTCAGGGAAGCATCACTTTTTCTAAAACTACCTGAAAGGAGGCTGTAGTGAGGTGGGTGTCAGTCTCCTCTCTCAGGTAACAAGTGACAAGATGAGAGGAAATGGCCCCCAAGTTGTGCCAGGGGAGAATTAGATTAGGTATTGGGTAAATTTTTATCACAGAAAGGGTTGTAAAACCATTGGGCCAGACTGCCCAGAGGAGTGGTGGAGTCACCATCCCCAGAAGTGTTAGAAAATACGTAGATATGGCACTTGAGGACATGGTTTAACAGTGAACATGGTGGTGGTGCTAGGTTGATGGTTGGACTTGATGATCTTAAAGGTCTTCTCCAAACATAAGGATTTTACTTTTTCAGGCTATCAGAAGGAGTGTGATTTAAGAGGCATATTATCAACATTTTTCATCCCCTGTGAATTACAGCATAGCTGATGTGCAGCATTACTTAAAATTTTACAAACAAAGCTATCTGTTGCTCCTAGTCACAGTGGAGCTGCTGGTGAGCAGTTGTGTACATAGATCAAGGACATTATCAGGCCTTAAACTAGGGCACATCATAGAAAAAGAAATCATTTATATAATTGTTCAGACTTCTTTCAAAGAATTATCCACACAGATAATTGAAATATCTAGAAATGTAATGTCATTTGGCTTCTACTTTTAATGTGGCCATTATAAAACTCTTCTAATGTAGATCAGTAGAATTAATCATTATCTGTAACTAATGCACTTGAAACATATATGTGGGTTTATGTTGATTTGCTAAATGATCCACAAAAAAATACGGGTTTTTTTAATGAAAAAACCCACAAACTTTATATCAGGTAATTATATATCTGTCCAGCTATTTAAAGAGAACTTCAATATTTTAGAATTTAGCAGTTTTGACTAATTTTCTATAGTTTTGCCCTAATCTACTGTATTTTAAAAGTTACGTAAACTCAGTAGTGAAAGAAATTATTGATGCACATCCCAGTGTGCAACAAAAAGAAGAATGTATTCTGAATTTTAAATAACCAAGTTCACTAATGCAATATGGTTTCTGAAGAATTTCCTGTAATATCTTATCTTCTGAGAAGTTAAAATGATTATTTAATGTTATAGAGTGAAAATCAGTATCCTTTATTCAGATTTCTAAATCAGATGAGTACAATATTCTTCTGCAAACCTTTCAGAACTCTTGCCCTCTTGCTTGGCAAACATGGAAAACTCAGTCATTTACTGTGGGAGAACAGGTTTACTAGGTGTCCACAATTTATATGAACATTTGATTCCAAAACTAGCCATTGAGGGAATAATTGTGAACTCTACTGATTTAATAATTTTGAACTCTGCCAATTTCTGTTTTATTGCTGTTGTTGTGGAAGTCGCTAAAGCTTTGCAGTTTTAAACAAATGCATGAATAACTTGTAGTCATTACATGCACGCTGTTACCATCGTTGTAGCTCATATCAGAAGCATTGCTGTCAAATACTGGTTATTGAACAGCGAGAAAAGCCTGGTTCAATCAGAAGACCTCCAGCTATCTTTTAAGGTCAAAGAAGCCTCTCATTACAATGGGAAGGACTGAATGGAAAAGGCTTACCAACTAGCATTTCATGTTGTGTGGTGATACATCTCAGAAGCTCATGAACAGGATTAAGCTGGCATAGCTATTGCCTAGTAACTTGAGAGGAAGTTATGTGTATAAATACAGACGCATATAAAAATTTGCTAACCTCAGCAGTCACACCACTCAAGGTGTATATATGAGGTGTCTTTATGTATCAAATAAGAAAAACCTTAAGAAAAAATAATGTAAATACTTACAGATTTCGAAATTAAATGGTACAATGATTCTTGTAGTGATCAGAAATGAACACGTCACAAAACAAATATTACAACTTCTTTGAAAGAGATAATCATTGATGTCGTGTTTGGCATGGTAAAGAATAGCAGATTATTCAAGAATGACTACACAGCATAATACAGTGAATAGGCAGTTTAATCTGTAATTCAGCATGATGATTTGGAAGATGCTGTACTCCAACTTTGAAAAGGTAGGTGGGATTCTCTAAGTTTAACTATGTGTTTTATATTTCCTGTTCTTTAAATTCTATGGATACTTTTGTTAATCTTACATGTATCTTGCAATATTTTGGCCGTTTCTTTTCTCTAAACAATTTTTTAAAAAAGTAGGCTAGCACTGGGAAAAGCACAGTTTACTGTGTAATTCCAGGACAAACAGTTGATTTGTTGATAATTTTCTATTTAGTTATGGTTTAAGTTGTAACAGTTAGGAAATGTTGATACATTTAAAATATGCTACATGAATTGTGTGTATATTTTTAATTGTAATAGCACGATCACTTTTGTTGGGCATTATCATAGTTTAAGTAAATTATATCAATGCACTGGATGAAAACTTACTCATAGTCATGTAAGAAAGAGATGAGGCATGTCTCACATTTCTGATTTTTTGACCACCAATAATTATAGAAATCACAGTTAAGTCTTTAATGAAGAACTAGTCTTCTGGGGTTTTTTATGCTCTGCTTGTGTACTATTTTAAATTTCTTTGTTTCTTACAGGAAACAGAATTGGAATAAAAACTCTTAAAATGCTGACACATTCCTAACTTCTACTTTTTAAAGTCCCAAAAACTTTGGATTCCCCTAAATGCAAACTGACAAGAGCCTCTGATATTTTCAAACAGCCAAATAATGCCTTGTGACAGATATCTGTCTTTCCTCTGTTCTTAAAAGAAGTACAGTAGAGAGAAGATAGAAAGCATCTTTTACCTTCCCTGTAGCAATGCTATTTTGTACAGGGAGGGAACTGAAGATATAATAGTCATGAAATCCTAAGGGATTTCTGTCTCCATAAAAGTAGAGATTAGCATTCAGTTCAGACTAATTTGTGTATTGGCTGCTTTTTATGGTAAAGACTAGTAGATGGTTTAGAAACTAGAAAGTAATATAGAAGTTTAGAAAATATCTTACTAAATTAAGATCAGCTAATCTGGGTGATTAGCTGGCAAACAGCTATGTTAAATTTCTGCATTTGGATAAACAAACACTTGACTGTAAATCTGTCTTTCACTCCAAATGAACTTGAAGAAACAAAACAAATATTGTCTGGAAGTGATAAAGAAAAGGAGCAGAACAACTCCCTTAAGAGAGAAAAGCACAAGCTAGTGATCTATGACCTGAAAAATGAAGGTGGGAAAGATTCAGAAAATCATAGAATGGCTTGGGTTGGAAGGGACCTTACAGATCATTTAGTTCTAATCCCTCTGCCAGGAGTAGGGAGACTTTCCACTAGACCAGGTCAGAGCCCCATTTAACCTGGCCTTGAACAGTTCTAGGGATGGGGCATTCCATTCTCTGGGCAATCTGTGCCTGTGCCTCACCACCCTCACAGCAAAGAATTTTTTCCTAATACCTAATGTAAACCCTCTCCTATCCAGTTTGGAGTCATTCCCCCTTGTCCTGTCACTACCTGACCATATAAAAAGGTCCCTCTCCATCTTTCTTGTAGGCTCCCTTGAGGTACTGGAAGGCTGCAATTAGGTCACCCTGAAGACTTCTCCAGGCTGAACAATCCCAATTCTCTCAGCCTTTCCATACAGGAGAGCACTCCATCCCTCCAATTATCTTTGTGGCCCTCCTTTGGACTCACTCCAACAGGTTAATGTCTAAAATTACATGGTGCCTTTTGAATGAGTAGTATTTTATTAAAAATAAAAGCAGTGAAAAGTATGTTTGGAGAGACTTCTAGCTAAGAGAGGGGGAGAAGAGCAGTGGCTGTTTGTAGATTGAAGGACAACTGGTTCTTTTACTAATGGGAGGAAATAAAAAAATCCCAATTTAGAGCGTGATTTACCACAAATTATTTTATAAACCTTCTATACAGATCATATCATGAGTGCAGATGAACTGAGGTCTCTTTATCATTTATGATGAGAAACAAAATTCTCCAGAGGTCAGTTCAAAGGAGTAATTTTTTATGCCTATTTTAAAATTAATTGTGTTACTGCCTCTAACTGCACCTTTCTCATTATTGTCCATAATTGAAATACAGACAATAAGCTCAGATGTTGACATCAAATACAGATGCCATGTAGAGTCTGAAGACAGGATGTACTCCTGCCCAGTTTGTATTACTCATCTGGAGTATTAGAAATTATATGCTTCTGGAGTCAACAGAATTATTGAAAAAGAGAAACTGATTCTAATTACAAGCCCCTATTTGCTTTGGACAGCTTGCTTCATTTGTTCCACATATGCATGTTCAGAACTGAGCGAAAATGGCATAATCAAAAGAAATTAAATTAAATCTCTGGTTTCCAATGTATATATATATATATATATATATATATATATATATATATATATATATATATATCAGGAAAACATCGCATAAAATTCTCATAAAGAAGAAGAGTTTGGATGTATAAATGCCTATGAACATCTGGGTCATATGTGAGGATGATAGTACTGCCAGTTTTTTAGGCTGTCTGCTCGTATTTTGGTAGAGCTTGTAGCTGTACCAAAGTTTTGCTGTTCAGTTGGACTTCTCGAGCTGAGTGAAAGACTAGGAGATATCAGTAGCCTCAGTACAAGGGTACCTTTGATGACTTACCAGAGAACATCTGTGGAAGAATCCATAGGGGTGATCACCATCTACACATTGCTGGTAGGGTTTGATTTAAGATCCAGCTGCTCCCATGATTGCCATTTTTACTGTTTGATGGCTTCTGACCAGGCGATATCACCATGCCAGACAAGTAATTTTGTGTTCCCTCTGCCTTACTGGCTGACCATGTCTACAAAGACTTAATCCCCTGCTAGCACTCATTGATGTTAACCATGAAGAAACATGGCCTTTTTCTTATTTTAGCATTGTAGCTTCATACTTGTAATAAAAATAATGTTAAGTGATGTAGAAGTGGCAGCCTTCTGCACTTTTGTTTTCTTCTTTCTTTTTTTTAATTTTCATGAATAGAGGGGTGTCTTTACCCAGTACTCAACTTCCCAAGCAATTGACTCCAGCATTTTGTGGATACTGAACTTGAACAAAGGTGTGGGAAAATGGGTAAAAAGAAATTATCTGAGAATGATACCTACAGAATAGTTTTCCCAACACCTAAGACAGACTTATATTAAAAACCCCTGCTGTTCTGAAGTTGTTTTTATCAAAGTTATATATTTAATCTTGAAAAATCATCCTTTGACAATTTTTTTTTCTTGGCATTTCAGAATCTCACATAGCAGTCTAAGGTTTCATCCTGGAGTGTAGGTGTAGACAAACTAAAGCTGTACCATTCACATTTTGGCCAGGTTGCCTTTAATAACATTGCATTTGTAACTTTACATTTACTTTAGGTGAAAACTGTTACTGCCTGGAATATAAATACACTAATCACAGATATGGGTTATGGTTCTTTCCTTTTCAGTTAATTACAGCTGTGGCCATTGTAAATGGATGCATAAAATTTAAAAGGAATTGTTGGTTTGTTTGACAAGAGCTAGGCAATTTCATAATCAGATTATGATTTTAGTGTACATATTTCCTTTGCTATACATATTTCCTTTTCTTTCCTTTTTCCGTAAGCTATGTTTAAAATTTGTGATGTATGTTTTTCTTACAAAAGGAAGTGTTCAGGACCAAGTGCAAAATATATGTTTGACATACCTATTGGCATACATGGCATACAGTACCATGTAGGTTTTTATCTGTGTCGCTGCTGTCCTGCTCATGAAGATTGATTTTATTTTGCTCATGTTCACATATTTGCTCATACTTAAACAATTTCATGGAACTATAAAAAAGCAGAATTTCTCTATGCTCATAATATTAAACAGTTTAGAAAAAAACAACTGGAGAATAAAGAGGTCCTTAATGCTTCAAGTCCATGACTCATAAGATTTGGCTTTGCATCTATTTCTGCTTAAAACTTAGAAAAACTCTTTTCATTGGTGATTATGAAACAAATACGGTTTTGCTATAAAAAAGAGTATTTAGTTTCATTTGAGCCCTTCTTAGTGAAGTGGGGATAACAACATCCTTTTTATGTTGTGGTTTGTTTCTTTTTTTTGTTTGGTTGGGGTTTTTATAATTATTAATTCAACAGTAAGTTCTTCATAGCAAAGACTGACTTTCAGAAATGTTTAACACAATTTTGTGTCCATCAAATTATGTCATCATTACTGTAGTGATGTAATAAATATTGTACTCGTACAAAATTGCCTGCGTACTTCCTGGAGACCATAAGAGTTTCACTGTTTGCATTGTTACAATATTTAGTATCATGAAGTTCTCCTAAATTTTCTTTTGAAATCTGCATCTAAAAAGGAAAACACCTATCTTTTGGCATTTCACATACTCTGGAGTAGGGTGTTTTCTTTCTTCCCCAGTCCCACCCACAATATACAAACATGCAATTCATAGAAATTATACAGATTAACAGTTTGTCTCTATGTTACAAATCACCGGATGCAGTTCTTCATTGGAACATGAGTTATCTCTGTCAAAAACATATTCAT
Source organism: Gymnorhina tibicen (assembly GCA_013399875.1). Taxonomy (NCBI): domain Eukaryota; kingdom Metazoa; phylum Chordata; class Aves; order Passeriformes; family Artamidae; genus Gymnorhina; species Gymnorhina tibicen. The sequence goes on from VXAZ01006383.1 coordinate 934,771, forward strand.
TCAAGGTATTCAAAATATCAATTCAGTACTTGGGCTGATACTATTCATCATCTTTTTCAGTAGCATGGACAGTGGGTTTGAGTGCACCTTCAGCAATTTCGCTGACAACAAACTGTGTGGTGCAGTTGACACGCTGGAGGGAAGGGTTGCCATAACACACTTGAGAGGTGGGCCCGTGTGAACCTCCTGAAGCTCAGCAAAGTAAAGTGCAGAGTTCTACACCTGGATCCCAGCAATCCCAGACACACCTCCACCTTGGGCAGAGAAGTGATTCAGAGTAGCCCTGTGGAGAAGGACTTGGGGATAATGGTAGATGAAAACATGAAGATGAGCTTCATCAAAGCTCCCTGGCTTCATCAAAAGGACAGCAGCCAGCAGATGGAAGGAGGTGATTCTCCTCCTCTACTCTATTCTTCTGAGACCCTACCTGGAATACTGCATACAGTTCTGGTGCTCCCAATGTAAGAAGGACATAGAACTGTTGGAGCAAGTTCAGAGGGTGGCCAAAAGCTTATTAGAGGGCTGGATCACTTCCCCTGTGAAGATAGGCTGAGGAAGCTGGAGCTGTTCAGCCTTGAGGAGGTTGCATGGAGACCTCATAGCAACATTTCAGTATCTGAAGGGGACCTACAAGGAAGACAGAGAGGGACTCTCTATCAGGAACTGTTGTAATAGGAAAAGGAATAATGGATACAAACTGAAAGAGGGGAAATTTAGATTAGATATTAGGAAGGAATTCTTAATTGAGTGGAGGGTGGTGAGTCACTGGAACAGAGTGCCCAGGGAGGCTGTGGATGTCCCAACCGTGCCAGTGTTCAGGGGCAGGTTAGGTGGGATATTGAGCACCCTGGTCTAGTGGGAGGTGTCCCTGCCCATGGCGGGGGGACTGAGATTAGACGATCTTTAAGGTCCCTTCCAAACCGTAACATTCCATGGTTCTATGACTCTATGAAAACACCAGGACAAATAATTATAAACTGTAGCCCTGTTTGGAAGCCTACTGAGCCATTATTCAGCATTTTGCTACCAACCCAGACTTCTTCATGGAACATTAGAAATCTGATTTAAAACAATGAGAATGCCGGAGATAGGGATCTCTAACTACTATATATTGTATATTTTTTGTAAATACTGTATTTGGTATAATTTCCATTTGTATATCAACCAGTTAAATATTTCTATACAGAGGCACTTGTGATCTATTTAGTGGATCAGTACTGAATGTGGACCTATAGTTGCATTATGAATTCTTCAGACTCATGAGAATATGCACATGGAAGTAAAAAACTAGTCTCAGAACCAGTCTAGGGAAATGAGAGAGGACCATATCTGTATGCAGCCATTTGTCTCCCAAAATAAAATTTATTTCTCATCAGCTGTTAAATTTCCATGTACATTTTAGGGGAAAAATTCTAGGAAACAACAATAGGAAACATTTCTATTATCCATCACAGTAAGCAGGGAAACACACAAATTACCCAATAGAAAACAGCAGAAGGAACCCAGGCATTTCCTTCACTGCCCAAAATTCACTGATTATTTAAGTTGGCAATTAACAGGGTGAAATTTTCTTCTTTTAGGCTGACATTCTTTCTTTGGAAAACTAGATTTTTTCCCCCTTGTTCTCCTTTGAAATATGTCTGGAAGTGTTAGACTTGTCCACCTTTCATATGATAGCCTGGAGCACACATTCAAGATGTAACAGATCTCATTTCTGTGGCTTCCTCAGCCTGAGGCAGTTCAAACCTGTTTTTCCCAGGAGAGTGACTTAACCAGTGGAAAGGGAGGGAGATTTCTCTCCAGCTCTTCTGACAGAGCTTTGACACTGCAGCTAAGAATTGAAGATTTATGGGATGAGAGAGATAAGCATAAGAAGTCCCTAGACTCTTAACACAGTGATGGGACCATTCATCAAAGAGAGTAACTTTCTATTTGTATTTTATTTGTATATTAGGAAATGGGAAACACATAATCAGAAACCAGACTTAATGACCTTCTTGTTCCCAAATTAGGAGTTCAGTTATCTGGTTACCATGTCTTGACCCCTCTTCTACCTTCCATATGATTCTAAAAGATTTCATATCTGTCTATGTGATTCTACAGATTTAGCAAATGTGGAGAACATACATTCCTTCTTTCCCAGATTGATAATTAATTTTTTCTCTTGAGAAAGAAGAAAATAAGATTTGAATCCAGGGGAAGTATGTAGAGACTTAGGAGGACACAAAAGCTAGTGTTTTTCTACCGTGAACATAAACTCTAATCACTAATCTGTTACCAAAATTGAGCACCAAAGTTAACTACATACCTATCACTGCCCCTGTATATTACCAGGTGTTATCCCACCAGAGATTTTAAAGAAAAATCTATGTGACTGTGCTCTGAGCATAATTAGCTCTTACAGCATGGGTTAGTGGTGGTCAAAAACTGGTTCAAAAACTTGTCAAGACATAGACTACAAACTAATTTGTGTAAAGCAGTCATAAGCAGAAAAGAGCCTTGACAATTCTAGTCATAACCAGGTTCACAACTCCAGGCATGTAGCATGTTTTATATCTGTGCCTGTTTTCCAAGTACCTGCAGAATTAGGCAGGGTTTTAACTGGATCCCATTCTGCTTACCACATTTGTGGCCATCAGATGACAGTTACAGAATTATGCCAACTACATAAATTAGAAAAAAAAAGAAGGCTGCACATTAACTCTTTCTTCAAGATTATATTCATGTTTCTAACAATGTACATTTAGAAAGTTGTTTCAGAGCCAAGCAGGCGTGAAACCAAGGATGTACTAATTAAGGTATACAATTAAAATATTAGTCAGATTCATCAGAGAGAAGAGGATGGAAAAAGTGCATTCCTTAAGTCTTATAAGGAGGCTGTGTTGTATTTCTTTCTTACAGTAAAATTGTCTAAAATTCTACCAGTATACTAAGGCTCTCAGAGACAAAAGTTGGAGCCAAAAATGTGCTACTTAAAAAGAGTGCAACAGAAAGATTAATTAAATCTTTATGGTGAGGGAAATAGAAGGTAAAGTGAGGTTCTTCAGTATCAAGAATCCATCCATGGGAAGATAATGTTCTAAAGGAGAAAACAAGCAAGACTTAGAGTGTTTCCAACAGGAAGCCCTCAGATATGATATTGAGATTAACAATGTCCATCTTTTGTGTTCTTAATGGCAGAGTGATTGCGCTGTACTCCCAAGAAGTCTTTTCTCTTTGTTCCAACTATCAGATGTTCCTGAGGAGGGGATGTTACAAGTCAGACTGAGTGCTTGAATTTTGAGGGTTGAGGAGAACCATGGGAGCTGCCTTCCGAGAAAGAATACAATGTGGTGAAACCTTGCTCAGAATGTGAAAGCTAACTGTTCCAAGTGATGCAGTGGGCAATGTGAACTACAGAAAATCTAACTGAGCTTTATATAAAAAACATACTGTATGAAGATCTATTTTAATATTTTGGTATAAAACTTTCTTAGTTTATCACTACAAAGATATAAATAATAGAGAGTATTTTCTATAAATGAGAATATTTGGGTTGCAGTTTATTATAGTTGGTCTGCTTGGTCTGCATTATCAATGACTTAATTCTATTCTCTTATTCAAGTACCCCCCTAAAAGAAAGTAGTGTCTGGTTTCTTTAATCAATTAATTATTTAGATTTTATATATTGACATATCAGAATCCCAGCAATTTCAAAAATATCCTATGGCAGTCTAACTGTTAAGCTACCTATGTGGTGTAAAAAGATAAGGAGAAAATTGCTTAAATGAAATATCAACATTGTCTTTTTAAATGATATTCCTTTAGGCATTATATTACAAGCAGATTCTGGATGACTCCTTCCTTACACACAAATATAAAATGAAAATTGATGCATAAGCTTTACCCAAAAATAAAAATGAATATTTTAAGACAGCTTATATTGTGCACATTTTTCTGATTGACCGTTCATATTCTTAAAGCATAAATTAATTTCAGTAAATATCTTCCCTAAAGCGCTCTAAACTGCCAGCTCATGGTGATCCAAGTTATTTGCTCCGACTAATTTATCTCCACATAAAGCTAATATAAAATTTGGTCTAGCAATTAGCATGACAGTGTTGTTGTTGTCAGATACTCCTACTGTACACTGAGACTGATATACTCACTGAAGATGTGATGGACTGTTTAACAAGTCTATCTGCCACTGGCAGAAGTCTGCTCTGGTACCATTCTGTGAATTATATAGGTCAATGGCTTGTACAGCTTGCTTAATACCTCGAAAACTGTCTTTATGTACTTGCTTAAATAAGAGATGGAAGTATGCTTAAGCTGAGTTTGCATCCCCTTTGTGCTAGATGTCTGTAAATATTTCATTGAATAAGCTTATTGGCAGGATGTTCATGAAAACAAGTTTTAAGCCTGCATTAAGAAATATGAAATTTGGACCTTAAAATATGAGTAGTTGTCCCATGCATTCAGTTCTCAGAATTATGCATCTAATTAGGAAATAGATGTCGTCAGACTAAAGTAGACATAAAAATGAGGAAAATACTTTATGAGAATAGTCTATATTTTACTATTGTCAGTATTTCTCTGTTTTGTATTTTTTTCAGCACTCTCCATCAAGTCAGAAAAAGTAAGAAAAGCCAGTAACAATAAAAGCAGAATGAAAACAATATAAATGAACATGTTAAAGACTCTTCACTTTAATTTGAGTCTGATATAAATTATCCTTTAATTTTAAATACCAAAAGTCAAAACACATGAATTTTCTTCTAACTCCTGCATTTTAGGAAACTGAATCTCCAAAAATACCTAGTCTTTACTATGAAGCAGAAAAGAAAGCATGATATTTCCTTGAAAACAAGATACAGACTACTGGGCAAAAGAGGAGTTTGAGGTCACTCTCGCACATATCACATGACAAACTAGAAGCACTACAGACTTTGAATATTGTTTCTGGGGTGAAATTTGTGTGTGTATGTGTGCATGTGCAGTTGCATGGGTCAGTTGTAACTGCATATTATTAATACCTTGGCATACGTTTTAACTAGATAAAGCACCACTACTTTTAAGATCAGAAGACACAACTGGAGCAAGGTAAGAAGGAGACTTATATGCCATTGAACTTATACAGATTAACTCAGCTCCAAAAAATGCTGAAAAAAGATTAACACCTAGCTGAGGAGAAATACAGAAAAGGATCTCTTTTAGAAGAAGATTGTTCTTTAATGTTCCAGGACTTGATTCCACACACAACTTCTTCAATCTGAAATAACAAATTGGCAAAAAGTGATGCAATATATTATTATTTATATTTTGTTATATTTCTAAGTATAATAAACTACATTCATTCCTGTTCATGTGTGCTATTTGTATTTTGTGAACACAGAAGTTGTGTGCATCTAAGAATTTCATAGCCTACTAGAAGAATTCCAAGTGCAGCCACAGAAAAAAGAAAATAATTAATAGCTGCCTACACTGTTCCTTAACAGCTGTCTCTGCATATTTCCCTGATTACAGCAGGGGATTTCCAGGAGGAAAGCTGTGCAGAATGGATTTGAAATTTTTTGTTTGAAGACAACACATCTCCACTATGACTCAGACTGCTTTTATTACCATGTCTGGAAATTGTCATTAGAGCTTTGATTAAGTTCCCATTTTAGGAGAATGAGAAGAGTGTGGAATGACTGTAATTCAAGATTTCTAGAATCATTAGCCTTTTTTTCCACTTCAAGTAGTGAGGTTGCGTGCCAAGAGATAAAGTACAGAATGCACTGACTGCATTTATTAGTGACCTTTTTCTGACAAAAAAAGCCAAGCCAAAACAAAACCAGAAGCCCTCTTAGTATATAACTTCACCAATCAAAGAAACAATATGCAACCCATTCTTTAGATCTGTTGATAAACATTCATACTCTAATTTGCAAGCTTGAGTTGTTTCTGCAGTCAAGTGATAATAGGCAACTTTTCTTGCAAGATTTTATTTCCTTTTCAAAGAAAAACAATGAAAGAAGGCCATTTATAAATTTCAAGAAAGATTATTTCTATTCTGATATCTAGTATACTTAATTTAAACTAATTTTGATCCATTGGACTCAGTAGAATTATCAGTGATTTATTTTTCTGAAAAAGAGATCTAAATTTGAGTCCAAACTTCAGGCAGTTCCAACTCATGAAAGCCTATTAATCAAAAGATTACAGTTATTCCCTAAAGATAATTGTGGTTTTCAGTTAGGTCATGACATGTCATAAAACAACATCAAGGGAGATATTACCCTTTATACAAATTACCCTTTTGTTCCTTCCAAAAGGATCACTGATGACATTTAAGAGTTGCAAGTGAATTTGATATTGTTCTGCTGCATGTAAATACATAAAAGTTGCTAACGGTGTGCTTGCAAATGGAAAAGGATGGAAAATATGAATAATACATGGCAAGCCCAATGCGAGTGTAGAGTTATGTCATCTTTTAAATGGAATCTATTCAGATTTAGGTACCTGCAATAGATCATAAATGTTTTTGTAGTCAACTAAATTTAACAGAATTTCCTGGGACCAAATGTTTAACTAGCCTTAAGTGTGTAAGAATATTTCTTTCCTGTGTATAAAACAATCATTCTGCATGTGACTGTTGAAAATTAAACCTGCATTTAAAGTCTATGCTCAGTATTACATATGGCTATGGTCCTAGTCGCATTGATAACACTTTAGAGAACTTCCTGCAGGCTTCCTGAAGTTCTTCAATAGTAAGAACTTCTCTAACAAAACCGGGAGAACGTCATTTACTTACTGGATTCACCTCCATGCCAAGATTTTTGGTATCTGTAATGTCAATATAGTGACTTCTTATCTTCAAGTTTACTGCATGAAGGAATCAGTAATATTTTGAAGGAATCAGTAATATTTACTGCACCTCTTGATATTCCAAGATGAAAGATGTTATAAAAATGAAAGGTATTATTGCTATCATTCCCTAATTTAAGAACATTGAGTCCTTCATGCTTTAACTGACTTATATGTGAATTCCACTTTTTTTTGTCATTTAGCAATTTTGCTATAAAAATTAAAGGCTTGGAACTAATTTTTTCATTAGCATAAGTGTTTTGATATGAATATTTTGCCAATACAGTTAAGCTTAATACAAGAAATTAGAAACTAGAAATTATTAAGCCATTTTGACTCTCCCTACTTTCTGTAATTTGAAATAGAGTTTATTTGACATGTAATTGCCTTCTTGTTACCATTATATGAGTTTAAAGGAAGGTCATGAACAGTTTTGGGCTATTACCATTCTAGTTCTCAAAATCTTTTGGGAAGTGGATGGACGTATCCTTTAAGATGTCAAAAAAAAGGAAAAAACCCCAAAACCTAAAGGAAAATAAATGAAATGCAGATACTAACTAACCTAAAAGTACACTGAAAAACTCAGTTGCCCTGACATGTGTTTCTGAATAACCTGGATAAGGTTGAGTAACTCAGTGCTGTTGTGGTACTTAAATGCAAAGAGGATTTTGGAGTAGGTTTTTCACCCTCACCTCTACCAGGCCTGGAATTAGCAAGGGAAGTTCCTTCTGTGGCCTTGGCAGTGTTTGAGACAGGCAACTGTGCTCTTTGCTATGACTGCAGAGTCATAGCAGTAACAGTTTTGCCATTTATATGGATAAAAGCCCAGTTAAGAATTGTTAACAAGTTGCTGGTCATTCATGTTGTCTGAACCAAGATATATGCATTTCAAGAGTGATTTTACTAACTTTAAATAAATCTAAGCAGATTTCTATTAGAAACATTTATAGCAAAACATAAGTCTTAATATGATCAGGTGAACTGGACTTTTAGAGACCCTGTTTATCTCAGAGGTAAAAGTATGCCAGACTGCCAGTTCATGTACAAGCATTGAAAATAGTAGTCATAAGTTAAGCCCTCCTGCTCTGGAGGGGAGGTTTGAGGGTATTTCAGAAACTGAAAAATGTGTCTTACAGAGAGATTTGAGAATCACAGAATCACAGAAGGTTTGGGATTGAAGGGACCTTAAAGATTATCTAGTTCCAACCTCTTTGCCATGGGCAGGGACACCTTTCACTAGACCAGAGTTACTCAGAGCTCCACCCAGCGTGGCTTTGAACACTTCCAGGGGTGGGGCATCCACAACCTCTCTGGGCGACCTGTTTGTCTTGGAGTGACTTTATGCTGTTGTATCCCCTGTCACTGCTCTATGCCCAGACATGATTCCTGTGCCTTTCTATGCCTTTAAAACTGGGTCCAAGAGAGAGAGAAAAAAAATTGAGCGAACTTTTCAAAACAGTTTGTGCTTCAAGGACACAGAGATTAGCTACTGCTGCTGCTGAGGAGGGAAGGAAGCACCCTTTCCGCTTCTCTTGGCTTTTCGGCTCTGTTTTTCCGGAGAGAGAGAGAGAGAGACTGGGAGTTAAGATTCTTTCTGGGACTTTGGCTTTTCCCTTCTTCTCTTCTGGACTTGTTCAGAACACCAGAACATCAGAACCGAACCCTACTGGGGGACCTTCCACCGGCCTGGAGGGGGACCCCCATGCTGACCCAAAGGAAGAGAGAGAACGAGAGGAAGAGAAGAGGAAGAGAGAGACCACACCCACAGAAGGACTCTAAAATCTTTTCAAGTTTTCTCTCCACAGCAAGAAATTTTTATCATTTTAGCATTATTATTATCCTTTTCCTGTGTGTTTGTTAAATAAAATAGTTTTATTTTCTCTTTCACATTCCTCCGAACAAAATCTTCTTTTTCTCCTGAACCTGGTGAGAAAGGGGCGGCTGTAACCTGCCTTCCTTTGAAGAGACATTCCTTTTGGACGTTTCCCTGAATTTAGCCCAAACCAGCACACTATTCCAGTATCTCACCACCCTCACACTGAAGAATTTCTTCCTAATATCTAATCTAAACCTGCCCTCTTTCAGTTTGAATCCATTGTCCCCTATCCTGTCCCTACATGCTCTTATAAACAACCTTGATAAAGCGCATCTTTGTTTTAGGCTCTGAATCTTATTTATCTTATTAAAGAGAGGTCAGGAAGTAACCTAATGCACCTTTTTAAGTCACCTAAAGAAAGTGTTTAATTTACTAAAGATTTCCGTAAAATATGAAAGCAGATCAAGGGCCACTACTTGTAAGCTGAATGCAATTCAGCTGAATGCAATTAATTATTGTAAAATCTTGGGGTGCATCCTCTTCATCCTTGAAGACTTTCAATTGAATGTAAGGAAACCCAATGTGACACACAGAATAAGAATCTCTGTAAACTGCATTGCATGCAAGGTCAGTTGATGCCAGAAGTCCATTTTAATTATTAAAACCTATTAATATGTAATTAGCATTATTTGTTACATGGCTGCTGCTGGGGAATAATCTCTCGGACTATGCTTTTTACTTATTTCTGTAATTATATCCACTAAGCAGTCCTCATAGTTTCTGTGCTTTCTAATCTGACAGGTTGTCAAGCCTTAAAAACTATGTCATGTTTTTAATTTTTTTGAAATCCATCTTGCAAACTCTCCATCACATAGTGTTTTATTGCTATCAATAAAACCCAAAACACTTTAATGGTGTTTTAGATGATACTGACAAAATAATTTTATCTGAAGAATTTGCTTGGATTCCTTGTATTAGTTACTGATAACATAAAAGGAGACAGATGTTTCACAGATGTGGGGGAATAAGGGCTCATTAATAATTCAGATACTCAGTTTCATAATTGCATAAACTATATAGATAAGTACCTCATAAGGAATTTGTTCTACCGCATAGGACTGTAGAGAAACAAGACATTAAAAACAATTTTTTTATTCTGTTACATTTTGCATATGCAAATTCTAACTGCAGACCTCTGTGTGTCTGTGCTTTTTCTTTTCTGTTTATTTTCTTTTAACAGATTTCACTGAAATCTCTGGCTACTTTGATCACGTAATTTTGACAAGTAGCTGTTGTTTGTTCCCCCACTCCTCCAGGCCCACTTTCTCTGCTGTCATATGTCACTACTGGTTGTGTCAATCATGCATCTCCACAACAAGTGCTGTTAGAGGAGAGCAGAGAGTGATAGTTAAAATGCCTAACCAATTTAAAAACATATGTTATTACACTATAACACTAAAACCCACATAATTGTTACAGCATTATAGATGTGTTTAAGACCAGCATGTGCATTTTAATCAAATTGCATACATAATGGAGATTTACAAAAATTTCATATATTCTGAAGCTTTTTGCAAAGTCTGTGTCTATTCCTTTTTTGGTAAGTTTTGAAATTAGAATGTGGCAATTTTCTAAAGCTCAAAAGTTTTCAGTAATGTCTGGTGGATGGAAGGGAAGTGACAGACAAATAGAGGAGAGTGAAGGACATTGTGCTCACACAGAAAATGCAATCATGGATTGCTTTGTACTATGTTGCTGTAAAAAAGTTCTACTAGGATTAGAAATTTTAGATGAAGAAAGAAATGTGCCATATTACCCCCCATGAATTAGAAAAACTGGTTGTCCATCTCTTTTGCAAACTGGATGTGCTGGTTTTGGCTGGGATAGAGTTAATTTTCTTCAGAGTACCTGGTATGGGACTCTGTTTTGGATTTGTGCTGAAAACAGTATTGATGACAGAGGGCTGTTTTAGGTATTGCTGAGCAGTGCTTGCACAGAGCCAATGCCTTTCCTGCTCCTCACTCCACACAACCAGCAAGTAGGCTGGCGGTGCACAAGAAGCTGACAGGGGACACAGCCAGGAGAGACAGACAGACCCCAACTGATCAAAGGGATATTCCAGACTACATGATGTTGTGTTCATCATGTAAAGCTGGGGGAAGAAGAGGAAGATAGGGAAGGGAGTGATGGCATTTTTTATTCCTGAGTCATTACTACACACGAAGGGCCCTGCTCTCCTGGAGATGGCTGAACACCTGCCTGACCATGGGAAGTGGTGAATAAATTCCTTGTTTTGCTTTACTTGCATGTGCTGCTTTTGCTTTCCCTATTCAACTGTATCTCAACCCACAAGTTTTATAACTTTTACCCTTCTGATTCTCTCACCCATCCCACCATGGAGAAGTGAGTGAGTAGCTGCACAGGCCTGAGTTTCTGGTTGCGGTTAAACCACAACCCTGGCAAACCTATATAACTGCCAACAAAATCCTAATATTGGCACTAGAAATGAATATTACATTGATTTGCGGTAAAGCACAGCAAGGTAGCACTAAACTTTTGAGTGGTCTCTGCAGTATATTTTCTTGTTTTGGNAAGACTTTCAATTGAATGTAAGGAAACCCAATGTGACACACAGAATAAGAATCTCTGTAAACTGCATTGCATGCAAGGTCAGTTGATGCCAGAAGTCTATTTTAATTATTAAAACCTATTAATATGTAATTAGCATTATTTGTTACATGGCTGCTGCTGGGGAATAATCTCTCGGACTATGCTTTTTACTTATTTCTGTAATTATATCCACTAAGCAGTCCTCATAGTTTCTGTGCTTTCTAATCTGACAGGTTGTCAAGCCTTAAAAACTATGTCATGTTTTTAATTTTTTTGAAATCCATCTTGCAAACTCTCCATCACATAGTGTTTTATTGCTATCAATAAAACCCAAAACACTTTAATGGTGTTTTAGATGATACTGACAAAATAATTTTATCTGAAGAATTTGCTTGGATTCCTTGTATTAGTTACTGATAACATAAAAGGAGACAGATGTTTCACAGATGTGGGGGAATAAGGGCTCATTAATGATTGAGATACTCAGTTTCATAATTGCATAAACTATATAGATAAGTACCTCATAAGGAATTTGTTCTACCGCATAGGACTGTAGAGAAACAAGACATTAAAAACAATTTTTTTATTCTGTTACATTTTGCATATGCAAATTCTAACTGCAGACCTCTGTGTGTCTGTGCTTTTTCTTTTCTGTTTATTTTCTTTTAACAGATTTCACTGAAATCTCTGGCTACTTTGATCACGTAATTTTGACAAGTAGCTGTTGTTTGTTCCCCCACTCCTCCAGGCCCACTTTCTCTGCTGTCATATGTCACTACTGGTTGTGTCAATCATGCATCTCCACAACAAGTGCTGTTAGAGGAGAGCAGAGAGTGATAGTTAAAATGCCTAACCAATTTAAAAACATATGTTATTACACTATAACACTAAAACCCACATAATTGTTACAGCATTATAGATGTGTTTAAGACCAGCATGTGCATTTTAATCAAATTGCATACATAATGGAGATTTACAAAAATTTCATATATTCTGAAGCTTTTTGCAAAGTCTGTGTCTATTCCTTTTTTGGTAAGTTTTGAAATTAGAATGTGGCAATTTTCTAAAGCTCAAAAGTTTTCAGTAATGTCTGGTGGATGGAAGGGAAGTGACAGACAAATAGAGGAGAGTGAAGGACATTGTGCTCACACAGAAAATGCAATCATGGATTGCTTTGTACTATGTTGCTGTAAAAAAGTTCTACTAGGATTAGACATTTTAGATGAAGAAAGAAATGTGCCATATTACCCCCCATGAATTAGAAAAACTGGTTGTCCATCTCTTTTGCAAACTGGATGTGCTGGTTTTGGCTGGGATAGAGTTAATTTTCTTCAGAGTACCTGGTATGGGACTCTGTTTTGGATTTGTGCTGAAAACAGTATTGATGACAGAGGGCTGTTTTAGGTATTGCTGAGCAGTGCTTGCACAGAGCCAATGCCTTTCCTGCTCCTCACTCCACACAACCAGCAAGTAGGCTGGCGGTGCACAAGAAGCTGACAGGGGACACAGCCAGGAGAGACAGACAGACCCCAACTGATCAAAGGGATATTCCAGACTACATGATGTTGTGTTCATCATGTAAAGCTGGGGGAAGAAGAGGAAGATAGGGAAGGGAGTGATGGCATTTTTTATTCCTGAGTCATTACTACACACGAGGGGCTCTGCTCTCCTGGAGATGGCTGAACACCTGCCTGACCATGGGAAGTGGTGAATAAATTCCTTGTTTTGCTTTACTTGCATGTGCTGCTTTTGCTTTCCCTATTCAACTGTATCTCAACCCACAAGTTTTATAACTTTTACCCTTCTGATTCTCTCACCCATCCCACCATGGAGAAGTGAGTGAGTAGCTGCACAGGCCTGAGTTTCTGGTTGCGGTTAAACCACAACCCTGGCAAACCTATATAACTGCCAACAAAATCCTAATATTGGCACTAGAAATGAATATTACATTGATTTGCGGTAAAGCACAGCAAGGTAGCACTAAACTTTTGAGTGGTCTCTGCAGTATATTTTCTTGTTTTGGGTGAATGGAATGTACACAGCGGCTGTTGTAGTACATCACTAGAATTAGTTTCTTGGGATTAGCATAATGCTATTCTATGAATCCTCCTTTCCATTTTACGGCTTCTGTGTGGCTGTTTGTTTATAGAAAATCCTATCAATCACTTGGATTCATTAGAAGTCTGCCTGAACAGCACAGTTCTGTATAATTTTCTTTACCATTATTTTTAAAACTGTGTATGGGAAACCAGAGTCTATGCAATTTTTTATTCAGTGTAACACTGTCCTTTGAGAGGTAGACTAGATTTACATCAAGGCTGATTACACCAAGATACAATCTAACTGCTAAAAAAAGGATGTAAAAATATCCACAGTTTTCATTAAAAAGGATCATTTTGATACAGGAAAGTTGTGTAGTCTGGGATAGCTAATGCTATTCCAGAATAATGATATTCAGGCACTGCCTAACAACCCATTTCAACATAAAGGTTTGGAAACTCTAGAGAAACCTACTTCTGTAGATACAGATTTAAAAACAGCTTTGAAACTTTTTCCCAGTAAAGTCAGGTCTACTGTAGGGAAAACTTTCCTTTTTCTCACCTTCTTTTCTTTCCTCTGCTCCTCACCCAAGTGATATTAGGAATGTAATTGGCTGAATAAAGCTTCTGTATGCAACATTACATAAGTCTTTTAGCTACTTGCACTGGAAGTTACATGGCTGCAGGAATTCAATTAATGTAAAAGAGTCTTTAAATACTGAATACATAATTAACTATTTTCACATTGAAACAGGAAGGATGTTGTTCTTATGACTTTGTGGGGGAATTTTTCCAAGTTTTTTTTTAATGTGTATGAGGAAGTGAAGCTATAGGTTCACTTTATCCAATGGAAAAAAAATTGTTTAAAGGGGCCAGAATGACATTTTAAGTCCTTCATGGAATCATGGATTGGTTCCTTGGAGTAATCTTTCTCAAAGCTTTTTAATTTTCACAGCTTACTATGAGTTAGCTGTTTACCATGGTATAATAGTTACTTGTTTTCCACATACCTTTCAAAACTGGCTGTCTTTCTCATTTTACTTTCATAGTTTCAACCTTTGGATATGTATTTAGTCACATTCTCCTATATATTGTAAAAGGAAAGGCACTAAAGATAAATAGCATGTATTTCTTCTGGACTGTGCAAATATTTAAACCCTTTGACATAACTAAAGCCTCAATAAAATTTCAACTCCATGGACAAAACTCAGAAGTTTCCCCCTCATTAAAAAACAACGCCAAACCATATTTGAAGTAATCTTTCTAGTAGAAATGAAAACTAGAAGAGGGTAATTAACCATGTCAGTTGACCTCAGAGGATCAGTATGAAGGTATGAATTGCATACGTTTAAGTTCTTCTTTTTGTCCAGGATTTACTGGAGAAAGAACTGTCTGCCACTTATGTAGTCTGAATAGAAAAGCAAAGTTTCTTCCTGTTTTTTTGTGGTTTTGTCAGCTTTATATATTTTAGTTTGCTTATTATTTTAACGTATTTAATGAAACCCTCATTTCAGATAAGTTAGTATGTCAAAGTTCTTTTATATTGAAGTCTTTTGGTTCATCTGTATTTAACCTGTAGTTGGGAAAACTACTACGCAAATTGAGCTGTTCAAAACAGGGGTAATACCTACTGAAAAGAAGTTGCTTAAAACACTTCAATATTGATCATAATGGATGAAATATGCTATAAACTGTTATTTTCCCCAGCATTTCTGTGGCTTTTAGGTTATTCTGTGCATATGCTGTGAGCCATATACTGAGACATCTTTTGGAGTAATTTAGTTAGAGGAAGGACATGATGTTAGATATAACACATAATGTTTCATTTTCTTGATGCTTTAGAATGCTGCCCCACTTTCTTTGTGTTTCTTATCATTCATTACTCATATTGAGATAGCATCTCTGAGGCATAGGTGCCCTTCTGTGTGTTGTACAAAAATAGGAAAGAGAAGTTTCCTGCCTTAAGAAGGAAGAGAAGCTGCCTTGATTTAATTATTCAGAAAGTACTGAAGGGGAGTCTGAGTAAGCAAGTGATGAAAGAGTTCAACGCCTTCTGCCTATTTTCTGAGTGATCACAGTTCAGGGTCATACTTCTTTGTGCCTCAGTTTCCAAAGCACACAAGTAGTCCTACAAGTTGAAATCTTTACACCTGCAGCTTGTTTTCCAAACTGCATAATTAAACCAACCCATTGGAATTGAAGGAAAATACACACTGGATCTTAAGACCTGAGGTCTTTCTTAATTATAATTACGTCATGTGTCGTTCCGGCCGCTGGCCGCCCGGTGGCCTTGACAGGCGACAAGGTAGTGGTGTCCCGGTCCCGGGAAAAAGCAAAGGTCCTGTCGGCAGCTGGAGGCTCCCTGCAGGAGGACCAGGGACAAGCAGACTGCAGCACCGCTGTTGCCAAGCGACCGAGAGGCAGTAAAGGCTCGAGGGACCTCTTTCCTGTGCTCACAGTTCCAGCTTTATTGCCCTGCGAAGAAGCAACACAGTAACGAAGGCACGAGCTGAAGGGACAACGCCAGGGAAAAGGCCAAGGGAGGGGCTAGGAGCCCCCTTGTAAGGGGTACAAAAAGAGGGCGGTGCAAGGGGTACAAGCCAATGGGGGTTTGATGGGGAATTACAACTGGGCCACCGCAGCAGTCATGGAGCAATGCAAATAGCGTTGGGTGGAACTGTGATCAGAACAGGGGAGTAACAGCAACAATTCTATCAGAATCTCAGCAGAATACATGGTTTCTGCCAACCCCTCTAATATGTACTTTAGGGCAGAATTTGTAAGCGACAGCTTTCAAACATTTCCGATATTCACTGCATTAATCTTCTTACCTTGCATGCAAGAACGGCAGCTAAAAGGGCCTGTGATAATAAAATCTATTTGAGATTTCATCAGTAACTCCTGCCATGATGTGTTGAGTTTCTATCAATGAAATGTATAGAAATTCCAGGGAAATTTATTAAAATTTTAAATAGTTCAGTGATATTGTTCCTTGCCACTGTGATTAATAAAACTGTCCACACAGGGTCAAATATCTAGTCAACACACTATTGCAGATACATCTAAAATTTCTTTATTGTTTTGAAAAGTTTTATTTGACTTTGGATAAGGAGAAAGAAATGCAGGGAGAAAAAATAGTTTTCTTTAATGCTAGTTACCCACTGATTTTGTTTGAATTTGATGCACAGGAAACAAAGATTATATGAATTATTGCAGCTTCCCTTCCCTTCCCTTCNATTGTTCCTTGCCACTGTGATTAATAAAACTGTCCACACAGGGTCAAATATCTAGTCAACACACTATTGCAGATACATCTAAAATTTCTTTATTGTTTTGAAAAGTTTTATTTGACTTTGGATAAGGAGAAAGAAATGCAGGGAGAAAAAATAGTTTTCTTTAATGCTAGTTACCCACTGATTTTGTTTGAATTTGATGCACAGGAAACAAAGATTATATGAATTATTGCAGCTTCCCTTCCCTTCCCTTCCCTTCCCTTCCCTTCCCTTCCCTTCCCTTCCCTTCCCTTCCCTTCCCTTCCCTTCCCTTCCCTTCCCTTCCCTTCCCTTCCCTTCCCTTCCCTTCCCTTCCCTTCCCTTCCCTTCCCTTCCCTTCCCTTCCCTTCCCTTCCCTTCCCTTCCCTTCCCTTCCCTTCCCTTCCCTTCCCTTCCCTTCCCTTCCCTTCCCTTCCCTTCCCTTCCCTTCCCTTCCCTTCCCTTCCCTTCCCTTCCCTTCCCTTCCCTTCCCTTCCCTTCCCTTCCCTTCCCTTCCCTTCCCTTCCCTTCCCTTCCCTTCCCTTCCCTTCCCTTCCCTTCCCTTCCCTTCCCTTCCCTTCCCTTCCCTTCCCTTCCCTTCCCTTCCCTTCCCTTCCCTTCCCTTCCCTTCCCTTCCCTTCCCTTCCCTTCCCTTCCCTTCCCTTCCCTTCCCTTCCCTTCCCTTCCCTTCCCTTCCCTTCCCTTCCCTTCCCTTCCCTTCCCTTCCCTTCCCTTCCCTTCCCTTCCCTTCCCTTCCCTTCCCTTCCCTTCCCTTCCCTTCCCTTCCCTTCCCTTCCCTTCCCTTACCTTCCCTTCCCTTCCCTTCCCAAACCTTCCCAAACCTTCCCAAACCTTCCCAAACCTTCCCAAACCTTCCCAAACCTTCCCAAACCTTCCCTTCCTTCCCCATTTGTTCTGCAAACTCATACCTTTGGCATTTGTTGAACACATTTATTGCTGGTGAATCCAAGTTCTATTTCCCATTTTATTGATTGTAAAGAAATGTTCAAATAGCCAGTCAGCTACCAAAAAATGAAACTATCTGTTTTATTGACTATAATTTGCTAGAAGAATAAATTATAAATAATGTGAGCTTTAAAATCCCGGACAGGTGCTAAATGCTACAGAAGGTGAAAGAAAATTAGTGTGAAAATACATTCTATTCATATTTGGAGAAAATATCCCTTTGAAATGAGGCTGAGTGAAAGACTGTGAAGTGAGATGACTGTAGTTTCTACTGGTTCACTGTTCTGCCAAAGTACATGCACTTAAATTGGGACACAACTTTATTTATTCATCTGAGACTCATTTGGCAAAAAGCATTTTACAGGTCATCATTTGTTCTTTCCTTCTTTCTACCTAGTGAATGGCTGTTACTGCCTATTGTGACCCATTACAGCAGGTTTCTGGCTTTGCTGGGATCTCATTGCCTTATCTACTATCAGGGTTAAAAGTTCAGTGAAGATGGCAGCCACTGTGCTGTAAATTTCACCACTAAGTTGCCAGATTCCCTGGTGTGGAACAATTTTCTTTCCCTGATACACCAGACAAAGAGTGTGTCATGTGCCACAAGCTGGCACTAGTGACTGGTGCGACTGATTTCCCTCACAGGGGTTCCTATGTAAAAATTGTTACCTTCCTAACATGGATTTGAGAAACTGTATCAACTCTCAGGTAAGGAATGGTGTCCATCTTTCTTAAAATTTGATGTATACCATAGTCTTGATGAGCAACTACCATTCTTTGTGGGAGAGATTGAGTGGGGTTGTCAGCCTGGATAACAGGAGACACCTTGCTGTGGGCTTTCAGTGTATAAAAAGGGCTTATAAGACAGATGGAGAAAGACTTTTTACCAGGGTCTGTAGTGATAGAATAAAGGGCAACAGTTATAAACTGAAGAGAGTAGGTTTAAATTGGACATAAGGAAGAATTTTTTAATGGGAAGAGTAGTGAAACACTCTGTGTAGTAGTGAGACCAAAGAAGTTGTGGATGTTCCATCCCTGGAAGTGTTCAAACTCAGGTAGGATGAGGCTTTGAATAACATGAATAACCTGGTCTACTAAAAGATTTCTCTGCCCATGTCAGGACTGTTGGATTAGATGATCTTCACAGATTTCTTCTAATCCAAACAATTCTGTGATTCTGTCACAAGTCTTATGTCTTCCATAGCCTTCAGTCATGGACCATTTGACCATCTTAAAGTTTTCTTCAGTCACCTAATAGTTATATACCTTTGTAGTGGAATTTTTTATATTCATGAAACTCCAGATAGCATTTTTTCTGTCTTTCTTTTTGTCTTGTTATACCAACACATATTTAACCTACTTGGCACCAGTTCTGACTCAATGAGACCTGTACATAATTCTTATTTGAAGAGACTCTCCAGCAAGTGCTTTACCTGTATCTTGCATACATTTAAATGATGGTGACTGATGAACTGCAAGCCCTCAGTCTTGCTCNTTGTGGATGTTCCATCCCTGGAAGTGTTCAAACTCAGGTAGGATGAGGCTTTGAATAACATGAATAACCTGGTCTACTAAAAGATTTCTCTGCCCATGTCAGGACTGTTGGATTAGATGATCTTCACAGATTTCTTCTAATCCAAACAATTCTGTGATTCTGTCACAAGTCTTATGTCTTCCATAGCCTTCAGTCATGGACCATTTGACCAGCTTAAAGTTTTCTTCAGTCACCTAATAGTTATATACCTTTGTAGTGGAATTTTTTATATTCATGAAACTCCAGATAGCATTTTTTCTGTCTTTCTTTTTGTCTTGTTATACCAACACATATTTAACCTACTTGGCACCAGTTCTGACTCAATGAGACCTGTACATAATTCTTATTTGAAGAGACTCTCCAGCAAGTGCTTTACCTGTATCTTGCATACATTTAAATGATGGTGACTGATGAACTGCAAGCCCTCAGTCTTGCTCATTTTTTGATTCTAGGTCTTTCCTATTCATTTCAGTCAGGTATGCACAGATTAACCTATCCCATGGGTTTGCCCACCTGAAAGGATCGCGTAGTTTTCCTGGTGGCGACTTCACTTTCTATGTCTCACTGTCCTAGGTTATGATGTAAAATGTAACCAAAAATATGTATTCTATTATCATCTTCACAAGCTGTTAAAGCAGGTGGGGCAGTACTTGTTATCTCCTACCCTGACTCAGCCCTGATAACTCCCTCCAGGAACTATCTCTGTTTAATGGGCCATCAAGGCTATCACAGAATTTCATCACCCCATTGTGAGATGCTCAGCCCAGGGGGACAAACCAAGCATTCCCACCTGGACATAATCTGGAGTTTGGAACAGCACAAGCAGCCTTACCTACTGGTTTCTCAGGGGACAAGAGCTACATAACCACCACTGGACCTTCCGAGAAGGACCAGACTTTTCTACAGGATCACCGCTTCAACAGAACCACTTCAAAGAGGCTGGCAGCTATCACCAAATCGGACTGCTACCAACACCCTACCCAGCAGGGTGCCAGGTCGTATCCTGACTCCGTCAGGTTAAGCTAGTATTTTCTGTATTATTGCTTTGTTATATATATTAGTAAAGAACAGTTATTCCTGTTTCTCATATAATTACCTGAAAGCCCCTTAATTTCAAAATTACAGTAATTCAGAGGGAGGGGGCTTACATTTTCCATTCCAAGGGAGGCTCCTGCCTTCCTTGGCAAACACCTGTCTTTCAAACCAAGACATTTACTCTACTCTTTTAAGAAGTGCCGACGTTAAAATACCGGTGATCGTCTTGAGATGAGTAAGTAATGCTTGAACAGCTTCCTTCAAGAGTGAAGTAACATTGTTTAAACTTAAATGTAATTTACTGGATGTACATGTATTTACACTAAGGAAACAATTTTATTTCTCCAAAATAATTACCTATTACTGTCTACGTGTTTCAGGAAAATCAGTCTGATAAATAAATCTAGCTTTGGATCAAACCAGGCACTCTTGAAAATGACATCAGTATAATCTAAGTGAGTTATCCACGGACCAGTTTAAACTGTAAGGGCTTTTACGTTTCTAAACTGCAGGTTTTACTTTATGGCAAGTTATTATACTGTAAGTGCACAAGAGACAACATGATGTGATTTCAAAGACTAATCTTGGCAGATGCTCAGAATTGAGATTACTTGTGAATTCAACAGAACATGTAGTTTGCTATGCAATGCTATTGTTCATGAACTGCCTTTCATTTTATTGAAAATACGCATATACATAACTCAAACACAGTTTTGAAAATGAAAACATGCCAAAAAAATGAACTGTTGTGCCAGTTGAATCATAGGGTAAGCTAACAGATAATGACAAAAAAAAAAGTTGGTTCAGATGAGTAACAATAGCAGACAAAGCACTTACCTCATTTTTTCTATGTTTAAATTAAATGTTTTAAACATTCAATTAGTTCTAACCACATGTCGTTATGTCATAATAGAGCAGACATACAGGTGGATGAACCACTGTGCGTATTGTCACAGTGTAGATATAGCAGTAGGGGTTGTGTTATTGGCTCTTGTATTGAGGATAATAAAACTGCTCGTTCCATTGAAATCTACAAGAGAAGACTCACCCGCAGTAACATACTGTACTGTTTTAAAATCAATCATCTTAGGCTGTATTGTGTTAAAATAATCCTATCAACCAAAAATAGTTAACAATAAATCAAGCAACAGAATCAGTGTGGTGTATTCCTCCTGTAGCCATATTTGATCAGGTAGGAACCCAGATAGTGTGTGTTGACAAGAGCTCAAATTTAATTCATTCTACAGAGCATACATATCAAATAAATAATAATTAATCCAGATTGTCAGATAATTTAATTAGCAGTATTCACAATATTTGTGGCTTTTAAATACCATGTCAACACGGTGCAGTTTGCACAAAGAAAATTACAAATGCCATTAAAATTTAAAAGAAGAATTTCCTTATACTACTTGTAGTGATCTAAATGAAAACAATAAATTTAGCTTAACTAAATGAAATAACGATGTCTGATACTATTTTCTAAAATTCTTCTGTAAAGGGTTTAGACGTCAACTACTGAATTGTGTCTCTTGAGCCACATCACTAAAAATGGGATGATGACCTGGTTCGATAGCTTTCTTTTAATTATTTTCAACATTTTATAACAACCTTGAAGACAATTAGAAATATCTAACACGATTCCATAAATCTCCTACCTCCTTTTCTCAAAATAGCTTAAGATGATTGCAATTCCAGTGCCCTATGTACTGGTAACACATTTACTACCCAACAATTTTCTGAGTAAGATATTGGAATATTAGTGAAATGATAAATATCACCTGTATCCACCTCTTAGATCTTGGCCTATAATAGGGAGCCCCTCAATTTTTTTTTGGCCAGTGACAACAGCCTGCTGCATTATATTTCATATTTTAGAGCTTTTGAAATCTTGATTTCAATTTCATTATTTAAATATAATTATTTAGATAAGCTGATATATATTATTTAATGTAACACCTTTTTCTCCTGCTGGCAAAGAAGCCAGACTGGTAAAGAGATAGGATACAGGTAAGTAAATTGAATAAATGACCTGAGAGATGTGGATATTTTTAAAGGACTCGGTACTTTTTTTGCTCACTTTACTTTCTAGAACATTATCAAAATTGTTCTGTGAAAAACCAAGAAAACTCATTTTGCAAAGACATTAATGAATTTCAAAGGCAGAGTGAGCCAGAAAACACAATATCTTCCATTGGAGTTTTATTAACTGAAAAAGCAGGGAAGATTTGGGTTACAAATTGCTTCATCAGCCAATCCAATGTAGCTCATGTAGAAAAAACCCAAACATCAAAAAAAAAACCACTATTTTTTAAATGCGAAAGTTAAGCCAGCTCTGCTATATTGTTTATTCAAAAGTTAACAAAGGCTGTGAAACTATTCTTGTGAATGTTACAGGATCCCTGCCTTTGTATTGCCACCTCTAGATCAGAGAAATTTCTTTTTTCATGATCAGAAAAATATAAAATAGGGAAATAAGGTTTGTGAGTAACCTGGAGTGCAGGCAACAACTAAGCTGTAGCTATCAGAAGTGGCTAAAATATGGATGAACTTCTTTCAGACTGGGAAGAAGCAAAGCAGATGGCAAAGAAAGCAGTGTGCAGAACATTTGAGAAGGA
Organism: Gymnorhina tibicen; assembly: GCA_013399875.1. Lineage (NCBI taxonomy): Eukaryota > Metazoa > Chordata > Aves > Passeriformes > Artamidae > Gymnorhina > Gymnorhina tibicen. The sequence goes on from VXAZ01006383.1 coordinate 957,468, forward strand.
GGGTTTAGAAACAAGGGCTGAGATAAAGATGATTTTTTAAATTTTATTTTTAAAGTAATGCTGAGGTGTTAGAGCATGATCAAAAAAAGGATGTAAAAGTGAAGAACATTTGTGGTTTACTGATTAGATGGAATAAATTACACAGTCAAAGTAACGATAGAAAGCTTATAGCACCATAAGATTTAATGTTTCTGAAAGCTCAATAAAAGAAGTCAAACATTTCTCAAGGACAAATAGGCAGTATTCCAGGTACATGTAAACCACCAAGACAAACTTCACTTTTCCAGAGGCAGATACTGAAGGTGACTCAGTATCTTTCTTTTGGCTGGGGAGTCTGGAGAAAATCCTGAAGTGAATTAAAGAATAGCTTTTTTTCCCTCCCATTTTTTCCTTAAAACTTATAAAATGAAAACTTTTAACTCTCTTACAGTTGTAGACATTTCTCTGGAATATAAACATCTATTGCTGCCAGAATATTAAAAATTGTAACTTGGATAAAATGGAAAGTAAAACTAGATTATATGTATGACAGTTCTTCCAAGGTCACATTAGTAGTAAAGATATTCAGAGGAATTCCAGAATTCCTTCTGCAGTAACTTGAATCAGGAATATAAGGATTCAAATATAACTTCTGAGAAGGCCACTGTCACATGAAAATAGGAATAGGATTGCATTCCTGGGTTTTTCACAAACAGGACATTTGGTTTTCAGCAGAAAGCCTAATGCTTTAGGAGAATCAAGCTTTTTACAGCTCCTACTGATGGTCCCTTTGAAATGGTGAGAGAGCACAAATCCCTTTGGCATCTTCATTTTTAAAAATATCTGGGAGTATTCATTGCATCTCTTCAGGCTCTGGATATTTTGCCAAATTTTTGACTTCAAAAGAAAATATCTGGATATGGACTAAATAAGAGCTGCAGGATTTGGCATATAAGGAAAGCTGAAAGATGCAATTAAAGTCAAGAATATATTGAATACTATTTTACTTGAATTTCTGCCTAAAAAATAAAATTTTGACATTTTTAGATATATTTTATTTGGGTCACAGTGTCTGCAAATCCATTTGACAGATTATAGCCCAAGGGGAATTGTAACCAGGTAGGAAATGATGAACAAGCCTTTTCCTTCTGACAGGGGCCATGAATGCTGTTTTAGAAAACACCAAATCTCAACCATCTTTGTTATTAAGATAGGCTTTTTTCCTTACCCCTTAACTTGTTCTACCATTTTTCTGCCCTAAGTTGAGGTATATAAAGCATACAGGTTTCTACCTCAGCTGGTTTTCGTTTTTGAGACAGTAGATTGAAACAAGCTAAGGATGACTCACTGGCCTCTTTTAAATGCCTGAGGGGAGATGATAGGTCTCTGTAGATACCGATCCTTCTCCACAGACAGTGAAAAAGCCTGGAGTGATTAGCTCAAGCATGCACGTCTAGTGGGTGACTAGAAACCAGGGCAGATTAATCCTACCCTTATTTGTTGGCAGTTCCTAGAAGTCTTGACATCTGTATAGCTCAGTGAATAATTTCAGATAAGAAATGAAAGGTATTTTAAGATATTTTATTTCTCACTGTTCTACTCTTGATTTGATTGGTAATATATTCAAATTATTTCTCCCAAGTCCAGTTTTGCCTGCAATGGTAACTGGTAATTCTCCCTGCTCTTATCTTGACCTATGAGCCTTTAGTCATAATTTTCTCCCCTGTTCAGTTGAGGAGGAGAGTGGCTTTGGTGGGAACCTGTTATCCAGACAGGGTCAACTCACCACAATATATTACAAGCATACATTCATTCATATATGTTTAGTCCCCTCCATGTTGGTTTTTTTAATCCCTTTTGCTGCCTGTTGAAATATTAGGCAAACTCATCTAAATAATTCCATGAATTGGTTGAGCTCACTGTCATGAAATGGAGGTCTTCCACACTGGTTGGGAATTTGGCCACTTGCCATGTAATTTATTAGAACAATTTTGTTTGAAGTCAATTTTTGATGTTGCCCCAGATATTTTCTTGTCCAGCTTTTTTTAGTAGACAAATCATTTTCACTGGAGTAATAAAATATATTTAGAAAAACTATCAAGTTAATGAACCTCCACAACCTAAAGTAAGAGGTCAAGTAAGTGGTAATGTTTAGTTTGGCAAGATATATATCAACCTTACATGAGAAAGTGGGAATATTTTGTGCACATATAACCATTCATGCTATATTACATTGTTTTCACTCATTTTGAAGGGAGACACGCTTTCTGAGGGCCTATTTGACTCTGTTTATTTGCAAATGAAATATTAGTATTGAACTCTATTGTATTTTAAGTGGCTTATGTGGTTATTGTTGTCAGCATCAGCTTTATTCAGCTGATGCTGTGATATTTTGTTCCTTATTTCCTCTGGTGTTTTGATAAATGTTAAGGGAGTACTGCACAGACAAAGTGCAATTATTGCTCAGGAAGAAAAGAAAATGTGACTATGTAGATGGTCAATGCGTTTATATTGCACTGTAAGTCAGCAGTGTTTCTGGGTCAAAGATCCACTCAATGACATGCCTGTATGGAATTGCTTGAAAGCCTCTGCAATTCCACTTTTTTTTCATTTTGGGCTTTTAGCATTTGAAACACTTGATGGCCAGTCACCTTGCTTATTTTATTTTATTTTATTTTATTTTATTTTATTTTATTTTATTTTATTTTTTAAATTTTTTTTATTATTGGTACTATTACTGACACTTTTCATGGATGGAGGCAATTTTAATTAAAGTACTTAATGAGTTCTAATCAACTCTGATGAGTGAAAGTAAGACAAATGTAGGGCTTGAAGGGACATGAGAAACCACTCACTATTCAATCCAGCTCTGTATTGAAATAGGATCAGGTGCACTGCTGTTGTCTCTGACACGAGTCTCTCTAGGTTGCTCTGTAAAGCCTGCAATGAAAGGGATTCTGCAGTGTCCCTAAGAACATTGTTCCAGTGCTTTACAATACCCATATGGCAGTAAAAATTATATTAGAAAAATGTCATCAGTGAAAAGGATATAGAACATGAAAGCTCTTTCAAGGGGCAAAGTAACTTTGCCCAGTGTATACTCTATAGTTTCAGCCATAAAGTGAAAAGGAAAAAAATTCTCCAAAACCCCTCTTCCCCACCTTTATTGAAATGAGATATATAAAGAAATATACTGCAAAATGTAACTCTGCAAGAGATGACTTTGCAAGGAAGACAAGACAAATATATGCAGTTGTACTTTATTTGGCCAGAAATAGTGAAGTCAAGTTCTTAGAACTAATTTTTCATCTGAAATATCATCCTTATAACTGCAGAGTGCCCCTTAAAAGCAGAGACACTGATTCAGTGTTGAATCAGAGGAGAAAATATTGCCTACTAAATCACTAGTACTATTTCTTGTACCATCTAGCTTTTTCTTGGAAGTTTTCCACTTGAGCTGACCTCAACCTTTCTAAGCAACTGACACCAGTCAAGGTAACAGTAAAAGCCAATGTAAGTAGAGGCCTTGTGAACATAAATTCACATAAATTACGATAGTTAACAGCAATTAACTATTTGTTAATGATTATCAATATTGTAATTCATTATCCACAGAAATGTTTGGAGATAATTGTGTTATTTACTTACTGCTGTGAATTTGAGGTAAAATTCAAAATCAATGTAGAACAACTTTCCTTCTTGCATCTCTTTTTGACAGGTGTGAGACACAGCATTGAAGATGACAGATGACTGACTAGCTGGCCTGGAGATTTCGGAACAAATCCAGAAACACTATGCTGCTTTCTAAAATAAGCAGGGTTGAAACTTTGTTGCTTAGATTTAGGAGGCCATGCAAACTATAGCGTCTTTGCAAAATGTTTGAAAAAATGCTGTGAATTTGAAATATTAAGTACTTAAAAATGTGAGTTTGGTGTAGGGGCCAAGTCCTATCAAGTTCAAGAGTTGTATCTGAACTAGAATTTAGGTCAGCTATTTCCTTGTAAAAGAAACAGGAGGAGGTCAACTCTTCTAATTTCTTGCATTGTCTTGGTGTTTCCTCTCCAGTTAAGTTTTGCTTAGGCTTCCAGTTTTCTGGAAAAAGCTTTGCCTGTTGATGCCAGTGATGCCTATCGCTGAAAGAACACCATGATTTTAACTATAGTATAATTTCTTCTTGACTAGTAGAGCTCCCCAGCAATCAAATGTACTCAGCAGATTTAACTTAGTGGATGTCTGACCTATGTAACTTTGACATACATTACGGACAAATTTTAAAAGCACATTTGAATTGAAAGCAATCCTTTGAATGATGTTCAGACACAATTTTTAGGAGATAGGAAGCCAAAGATTGAAACTACCTCCAAATGTCACCCTAGCTGGATTAAAAGGAATGGTAATGTTGCATAGTTACTCTACAATTGAAACTGGATGATCTAGAATCCCTGTCTATAATTTCATACTGATGAACAATCTTTTTTTTACCAGATTCTTACTAGTGCCTGATTTATATGAGAATAACCACTCTTAGCATTTTTTCCTACTTTTTCTAATATTCATACAGTTACTTAAATATAAAAATCACCTATTAAAACTAAATACCAGTTAAAGTTGTTTATGGAACTTGCAGTTCTACTCATTTTGATGAGTTATTAATGATAGTTCAACATTTAAAATATTGATTCGAGTTTTTAAAATACTTTATAGAACAAAATGTTTTTTTTATATTAATGTCTTAAACTTTTTCTAAACTTTGGGATATTGAAAGTAAGTGCTGATACTAAGGAAGACTATATTTTTTTCTCTAAAAATTGTGTTTCAATGGGTGCTTTGAAAGAACATAAATATATAGAGCATTCTTTACTTTCCTTGACATTGCACAGTTCGTATGTCTTTTCAACAGAGAAGTATAAATAAACATAACATAAATTTGAATGCACTTTAGCTTGAAATGTAGTGATATTTAAACACAGATTTCTGATGTATCATGTCTTCAGTTCACATATTAGACATCCCCTGTCACTATGAAACTGATCTACGGATGTAATAATAAAGTGTGGACAAAATTTACTATAGGGTGTTAAAGGAGATTAAATTTCCCTTTTGAATCAATACAAAGACAGTTTGTAGTTTCACAATATTTAGACAAGAATACCAATATCTCTTTGACTGTTGTTAACGCAGTGCAGAGGCCACAAAGGCTGAAACATATACAAGAAATACTGAGTCAGATTTTCTAGCCTAAAGATTAGCACCCACACTGAAGCTTTTCAATACAGCACTAGCAGGATTGCTGGACTCCCACAAAGCTGTTTGTTTTAAATACCAAACAGCAGAGCAAGCCCCAGTTCTGCCTTTCCTTTCAATTCTTCCACTGTTATCTCTTCATGTGTGGAAGTCGGCTGGCTGAGATGCTTTAGACTCCAAACCTCAGTTGCCACAGATACTACCATGATTCAACCACATGTATTCTTTCCAACAGTTTCCAATTTTGAGTGCTCTGTTTTACAACGTGCCTATTCAGAACCTCATGGAATAAGACAGAATGTGCTCTTCTAGGTCTGATGACCTAACCACACTTAATTTAAGAGGAGTAATGAAAGTGTGCTCTGTTGCCTTAGGTTGCTCTGTTTGCCATAGATTTTCTAATGTCAGTATTGTCCTCTTAGGAATCCTGGCACACCTAATTTTATTTTTTGTTGTTGTTTATCCTAGGAAGATGGAACTGATTTTCTAGAACAAAAATATAGTGTTCATGGCATCGAACCGAAGTTTACAGTACGGACACGTATTTTTTCCTCAGATTTACGTTTTTCTCCTACTGATACAATTATTCTGTTTGCTGATATGGAGCACTTTAGGAATTAACTGTACTTACCAAAGTGTGACAATACGTTTATGAAGCTTATGTTTCCCCACTTTTTCACATACGGCAGTTGTGTATCAAAAAGTTTTCACAAGAGCAATCTTTTGACGCATGACATTTCTCCTCCACTTTTCATCTTACAAGACAATGAGTACAGTTTTGGCAGTTTTAAACCTAATGAATGCTACTACATATTTATTACGCATTGATAGTAGAGTTTATATTGGAAAAGACTCAACAGAATGAATTTTCCCTCTGGATATCATACTAGAAATGAAGATAATTTCAAAGAAATTAGAAAAGATGCTATTTTTCTTCAATGTCCCAGCATTTATATCAATAACAATATTTTTTTTGTTGGACTCTCACAGTCAGCCCTTGAAAAAAATAAATTATTAGGTTCATAATATCCTCTCTTTGTTGATGAGATACTGTAATTTCAGTTTCCATTTTTATCCTGTCAGTTTAGATCTATTTGGTTAAAACCTGAATCATAATCTGGTTTGTATTGCTCAGTTTAGTTTACCTATTCTAGCCATATTGTAAAGAATTTTATTTTGTAATTTCATTTGATAATCTTATCTGGACTTCAAATTATGGATCACTTGGATTATTCCCTCTGAGGATGAACAATTATTACTTGCTAGGTAAATTGGAGTGCATGGGCTTTGTGCCTTCGATGTTCTTTTGGGGGTTTGTTCCTTCTAAATCCCTTTGAAGACTGAATGTCACAAAGCCTGGAGGAAAGCAGTCTGGCCAAGTGAGGTTTAAGGCTTCTTTTCATTTTGTTTCATTCACTAAGACAGGACAAGACTATAGAGGCCATTCTTTTGTTTCAGAGTATTGCAAGAGCATTTGGATATACACATAGTATAAATTACGTCTTGACCTTTTTTTGAGACTATGTTAAAATTAGGTGCGTATACTTTGAACTGAAACTGTGATTTATGCTGCCAAGGTAATGCAGCAGAAGTATTTTCATAATCAAAGCAGAAAGAACACCTCATAAAGAAACTAGAAAGAACTGTGTAGAAGCAAACCTCTTCCTATTTTACCAGAGAAAATAGATGCTTCTGTGAGAATTTTTAGGTAAGATTAATACTGAGGAGGAAGCTGAAGACCTTGCCAGAATTTACACCTGACAGCTCAGGATGCATGGAGGGTGGAAGGGATCCTTGCATCTCTTTTAACCACAAGGGCCATACAGGCTGTATGTCTTACTGTGTGTCTGATGTAATCTGGAAATACTGGATGTCTCTGTGGAAGAAGGAAAAGAATAAATTTCTGACATCTTGAGGGCGCTTGTCACAAAAAAAAAAAAAAGGTACAGAATCACCTTAGGAGAGGGCTCTCTGGGAAGACCAAAGGATGTGTATTCTCTTTCTATGTTTTCCTTGCTTTTGTGTCCACCTTTTTTTCCTACACATTTCCACTGAAAGTACCAGAGCACACTTACCTATTTCCCTCCAGGAAAAATGTAGTACATTCAGGTACCTTAGGTACATGTGCCTGCTCAATTTTTCCCTCTCAGCTGTACCTTTACCCTCCCATAAACACTTGTACTCTCATTTATTTTCAATGGCCTTCCCACTTGTTTTCTCCGGTTCATCCGTATCATGTTCATTTTGCCAGAAAAGCAAAAGTCAGGGATCTCCATCAAAGGGAAGTGGAATATATCTCATTCAGAGTTATCAGATTGTACAAAATGTCATCTCACTGTGACTTGAGTCTGTATTGGCAGCTGTGATCCATCTAGGTCAAACCAACTTCATTCAGAATTAAAATGTCTTTGGTAGTTGGTTCTTGATTTAGGATCTTCTCCGCCTGAAGGACGGGATTATTTAATCACTCATTCTCCTTCCTATTTATTAGGTGTTTCACAGGGTAGTTGTTCACCAGATCATGAACCTGAGGAGTGTTTTACTCGAGTCTCACCTTTTTGATTCTTCTTTGTGTGTGCATTTGGAAAAATACTGTGTCAGTCAGTATGATCCTGACCATACTTCTTGCTTTTTATCACAAAATTTATCAGGGTTATAAATGCAGGTTTTGTACCTGAGACCTTTCATTTTCAGGTACAGTAGGGTTGGTTTTAAGAAACTGTAGTACTTCTGTTTGTTCTCTTTCTCTGGAACCCTAAAATTCTGGAAAACTAACATTTTAAGGATGTGATTTATCTAATGAAATATAGATGTCTAATCTAGGATGAAACCAACTGTTCTCTAAAAGTTAATCTTTCTCTTCCAATTGAACATAAAAAGAACTGAAGGTGTCTAGTTCAGATGTACATATTTATCCTGTAAGCATTCACATTCAGCCAAATGAATTCACAGTTGTGGAGACTGTCTACATTGGAGAAAGTGATTTAGTTTTTGTACTGTCAAACACCATTTGACTCCCACAGGTATGTGAAATTGGTAGGCACGTCCCCTTTGGAATGCTACAGCATTATTAGATATTTCTTTACTTTAAAAAAAAATATATATAGCAGAGATTCCAAAAATAAGGGTGGGAAAACCATGTCTTACTTTGCCAAAACCAGTTGTTAATCACGAGGAAAGGAACCAGTCACCTTTCTGCTCTGATCATCCCTTCCTGATTACAATACAGTCCAGCTTCAATGTGATGGTAAAAGAACTTTAAAACAGCAGCAAGCTGAAAATGAAGAAAAAGAAGTAGTTCTTCACCAACATGTATTTAATCTGTCAGATTTATTACCACAAAATGCCGTGAAGGCCAAAATTATAAATGGGTTCAGATACATAAAACTAAAAAAAAAAATATTTAAAGGGATTCAAGCAAAGCTTAGACACGTTCACAAATGTGAAGTTCATTAAAGGCTGTTAGACACAGTGAGACGGATATTGCGCTAATGATGTGGACAACTGAAGCTCTGAAATCCAGGAGCTGTAGTTTGTTAAAAGTTGGGAGAGCTATCAATTACACTTGCATTTTAAAAAATTTTTCTCTGACCATTGTTCTACTCAATTTATACAGAGAGTGTTTCAGGTGAGAATATTGTCAAACTCTGAGTTCTCCAAATTAGGGTGACATGGAAGTTAGAACCATGTGAATTCAGGTGTAATAAATGGGAAGAAAAAGAAAAAGAGATCAAGGTGAGGACAGAAGTTCAAAAACCATCTGGGAGTAAATGCAAAGCACTCTGATAGTTCAAGTGCTATTGAAAGGCATTTAAAGAACAATGCAATCAACATGCACAGTCAACACATGTTCACAAAAGGAAAGTCATAGAATACCCTGAATCATAGAATATCCTCAGCTGAAAAGGACCCACCAGAATCATCGAAGTCCAGCTTCTGATGTCCTGCCTAACTAATTTCATATCCTTCTGTGATAAGGTCACCCATCTAGTGGATTAAGAAAAGGCAGTGGATGTAGTTGTTCTGGATTTTAATAAGACTTTTGATACTGCTTCTCACAGTAACCTTCTGTGTCCTACAAGTTGTCCTACTCTGAGATGGACAAGTACATAGTCTGTTGGGTGAAGAACTGTGGGAATGACAGGGCTCAAAGTGTTGTAGCTAATAGGGCTGCATCTAGCTGGAGACCAGCAGTGTTTCCCAGGGCTCAGTTCTAGTCCCAGTCCTGTTCAAGACATTTATCACTTGTGGAATGCCCTGTTAGCAAGTTTGCTGCTGATACCAAACTGGGAGGTGCTGTTGACACTCATGATGGACAGGAGGCCTTCCAGAGGGATATGGATAGATTGCAACACTGGGCAATCATCAGTAGGATAGAATCTAAGAAGTCAAAATGCTAGATTCCGCACCTAGGATGGAATAATGCTAGGCAAAAATATGAGTTGGGAGAAGAGCAGATGGGAAGCATCCCATGAAAGGGATCTGAGGTGGCGGGTTGACATCAGGTTAGATATGAACCAGCAGTGTGCCCTGGCAGTTAAGAGAGCAAATTACACCCTGGGCACATCAAACACAGCATCACTGGGCAGTCAGGAGACAGGATTACCCCACTGTATTCAGCATGGTGTGGCCTCACTTGGAGTGCTGTGGGCCTCACAAATTAAGAAGGATGAGAAAGTCCTTGAGTGTGTCCATGGGAGGGCACAAAGTCTGGTGAAAGGGCTGGCAGGAATGTCCTATGAGGCGTGGCTAAAGACTTTGGGGTTGTCAGGTTTGGAGAAAAGGAAGCTGAGGGACAACGACATTGCTCTCTGCAGCTTCCTGGGAAGGTGAAATGAAGAGGGAGATGCTGATCTCTTCTCCCAGGTATCCGGACACTGAACATGTGGAACGGCTGAAATCTGCATCAGGGGAAGACAATGTAATTTTATGTTGCCATAGTTCTGTCATTCCATACTGAATTTTCTGACCTAATCTTAAAGCTAAAATGATTGTGGGGGTCTAAGTGGTCTACTCATCCAATATGCTTTGTCTTAGCTTTCTCCTCTCTAATTTTTGCTGACCATTGCCATGACAAAACTAAAAATTGGCAAAGCAGGAAGGCATCTATTAATTTATGTAATACTGTAAAGATTTCTTATGGAAGTCTAGTTTGCCACCTTCACAGAAATGTGTAGCAGTGTTACTGACAAGAGGCTTTTAAATTTTTTTTTTTACATTATGTGAAAAATATTCCCCTTTCTAAGTGTTGGAGGTCTTAATAATAGTGTGTTGCCAAATGCTACTGGAGAAGGAACTCGAACAAATATAATTTTCCACAAGGGTAATGAGATCTGATTAACAAAGTTGCAAAGCTGCCACCAGGAAGCCAAAGGAAAAACTGTAGAAAAATTGATTTCATGTCCGTGTTCCTACCTGCTGTTGACTGGGTTAGACTATGGTCTTATAATTGAGTTTGGTGCCATAATTTAATTATAGAAGTTTATTCTTTTTGGATAGAGCCATCCTTGGAGCAACATACTAATACATCATCAGCTGTGGATGATCACTAATGGTGAATCACACTAATATATCATTAGATCTGTCACACAGGTGGCTTTGCAGATTAATTTCATTAGAGACACGACCTGTGCTGCTGATGTATTACTCAACAGATAATTTTGATAAAAATGGGTCTTGAATAATTTTACATTCAAATGTTATTTCATTTATCTAAAGCTTAATTAGTATATCTTCAAATAATATAACTGACTGACCAAAACAAGTGTTCTCCTGGAAAACGTGGACAAATGTAATGAACCAGGATTGGGCTATATATTTAAGATGAAAAACTGTTTTAAACTACACAGGCTATACCTGTGAAACCAGTGAAATGCAAAGTTTCTTACAAGTATTGTGCCATTTAAAAAAAGTGTGTTGGAACCATGCTGACCAAAAGTGTTAGTTGGAACCACAAAAGAAGGTAAAACTCTTTAATACAGATACAAAAATTTTGCAGTGAAATAGAATACTTACCACTACAATTTCCTTTACATTTTGTAACTGTGATTGCTTGAGGAAATTTCAGAAAAGCAAAGAAAATTACTTGTTTTCTTAAACTTTTTTCCTCATGTTTCCTCTATATCTTATAGAAGAAAGAAATTTTAAAGTTTGGGGAAAGATTACTTAATTAATAGGATCATTAATTCCTGCACCCATCCTTTGATCTTCATCAAGAAGGACTCATTAACTTTCATCTCACCAGTAAAAATACTCTTTTCCAGACAGGTGTTAGTTTTTCTGATCTCCATTATCATGGTACAAAGCATCCATGATACCTCTACATCTAAGTAGTAGGATGTTGTGTGCAGTTCTGGTCTTTCTCTCTTCAAAGAAAAAGCCAGAAGAAGGGTGAGCGGAGAAGGTCAGCTTTATGATAATTTCTGTGTGGGGAGAGTCTTAAGAGGCTTAACTGTACTTATAAGGACATCTAGAATGGAAAGAATGTTTGAAAAGCTGAACCAGAAATGAAATTATCTAATATGTTTCCCCAAAGAAGAAGACGTGAAATGAAATTCTCAAGCACTACATTTAAAACAAATATAAAAAAATCATACTTTTCCTTACAACACAGTTGAGTGATATCCTTCTATGGTAAGGTCACCCACCTAGAACTGGAACTGTGCCCCCAAGAATGCTGTAGAGACCTAAAACTCCAAACCATTGAGAAGTTCACAAAAGTCTTAAACAAACTGAAACTGAATTCAGGTTTGGGCTCCAGAAGTCTCTAATCTGCTAGTTTTTTGGACAACAAGAAGAATTTATTCTACCCATACTTACTTTCTTTCTTTAAGCACCTGCTACATTAAGGTTACTTGTCCGAGACTACTGGACTTTTGATCAGGCCTAGTAGCAACAGTCTCAAATAACACAAGATTTTTAAGTGTGCAGCCTTTGCCTTATACAGACGCTCCTGGAATCAAGCAACAAGGGCCTGGGATCAAGTCTGACAATAATTCTGTTTTACCTAGTTCCATTCATAAACACCAGGACACAAACTGTCAGAAGCTGATCTCAGCTTTTGTCTCTGATTTGTCATTAATTCTGTATTATTTCATTGGCATGATTTCTGTCTCATTATTGTATGCCTGCTGTAACAACTATTTACATTGCTTTCATAAACATCCAAGCACTGAATTCAGTGTTATGTGAGCTATTGAAAAATAGATTGAATAATTGACTTTCGGCTGTGAAAGCAAGAATATATATATGGGTTAGTGATTACTCTAAAAAATGGCCCCTGTGAGGAATTTTTCTTGTAGGTAAATAACTATCAGTTTGGTTTTTATCAAATTCATTAACTATGTGTAAATTCAACAGAAATTCTAGATTGTCTACAAAATTTTATTTTCTCTATAAGTTTTGTACAGAAGAAAAAATTTCAACCATTATAAAAGAAAATGTTGAAAAAAATGACATCATGGGATTCCTTCTTCATCTTTTAGCAGATAAAGATTCAACTTAATCACTTCTCAAACAAGAAACTCTTTCTGCTATTGCCAGTTCTCATGATCTGACACAGAATGTACTTTCTTCCACAGAGAAGGAGAAGGTCAGAGAATCACTACTACAATCCCATGTTCAGATTATGACCTGAGTGACACAAATTCAGCTGTTTTCATTGTTCTAGTATCTTTCCTGAAGTGTCTGCTTTCTACTAAAAAAAATTTAAGGTCCCTTCCCTCCACTCTGCCCTCTCCCTTACTAAACTGAGTATCTAGGCTGAATTGCAAGAGTTTATATGAGTTTACAAATGAATACGTGGAAGAAACTCAAAGGTGTAATTTATAGTCACTCTTTCAGGAAAAATCAAACCTGAAAAAGAAATACTGCAGAAGGAGCTGAATAGTTGGGGGGCTAAAATTTAATGGTGTGCTTTTGTTGATTTTGTTGTTGTTTGTTTTTTTTCCCCGGCAATAGTGCCGTTGTCCTGTTCTCTTATAATGCTATATAAAAAAATATGTTAGTGGATGAAATTTTCTGTATACAGGTCATATTATCTTTCAGTAGTGGAATGTGTCATCATTCTCTGCAATAGTGTTATTCCAGTACTGCTTTAGATCCATTAATTCCAATATAAGGAAGAGAATCATGTCTCAATCTCAGAGAAGACATTTATTTCCAAATGTAATATCTGTGAGAGAATAAACTGTTGACCAAAATACATATGATATCTAACTATCCAAATTAGTCTTCCTGTAAAGTTTCAGTTCTTTGGTAGAGTAAGAGTTTGAAATAGCTCATATGTAATCCATCAGTCATTTAAAAGTCTTAATATATGATAATTAATGCTAATTATAATACTATCTAACAGGAAAAAACTTGAATTGTGATCACTGATAGTAAAGATTAAAGGAATCTGACTTTTTTAGCTTCAGCTGACACATAATTTAAGGAAAATAAATAGAATCCACATCTGATGCATAAAAGTACACTGATAAAGAAGCTGTAGTAGCAGAGAAAGAAACACACATCACTGGCCTTATCTCACCTGTATCTCCTGAAGTTTAACCTAATTGGGTTTAATTAGTCCGACCTAATTATGTGTGTTTCTTTTGCAATGAATGACAAGTATTCATTCCAGGAAGCCATTGCTCCTGCCTGCAGACAAGTAGTATAATTGATTAGTTGAAAACTGGAATATCTGTTAATATGGAAAAAACTAGGCTACCAGTATAGACAAGAAGAGTGTTTTTTTCATGGCTAAAATTAGGTAAAATAGATCCCATGGTTTGGGTGGTAAACTGTTGTACATTCTTGATAACTAACTGAAGGGGTCTAATGACAGATGTCTGTGTGGAAGCTAAATGCCAAAGCCCAGGAGATCCTGTCAATATAGGAAATATAACTGAATAAGAAAGTATCTTGCTAAACATAAATGTATCTTTTTAGAGTGAACTTGAAAGCTATTCAGAATTACAGAAGGTTTATTTATCAGAGGTTGCTTTTCAAGCCCCAAAATGGGAACTTAGAGCTCTAGGCTACATGCAAACACCTGTGCAGAGACATCTACTTTAAGCTGTCTGCAATCAGAATTAACTCTTACACATGGGGCCAATTCAGCTGCTGAAATACAGGCACCTACTGCCATTGGAGACATCACAAGATGTCCAAGTCCTACACATCAGTGTGTCATACAGAAAGCCGGACCTCAGGGAGTTCCTTGGCCTTCTGGAACAACAGCTGGATATTAAGTGAGAATGATAGATTATTACATGACAAAAACACCAGTAAAAATTGTGAGAAGGATGACTCTTCTATGACCTGTTTCTGACTTTTTGGTGTGTGATATTTGTGAGAGCTACAGAACCTGTTTTCATGAGCTCTAAGTAGTGCATGATAACTTTGACAGTAAAGTGATGCCTTGAGTGGCTACCTAGAAACAGAGACTAGACAGGAGTAAGGGAATAAAGGTAGGCATTTATTTGAAAGGCCTTCAGAGGTACACCCTGGGGTGCCAGAGGCTACTTCCAAAATGGACACCAAGATGGACAACAAGTCATGAGTTCTTCACACTTTTATAGGTTTGGTCCATTTGCATATCAACATAAATTCACCAATTAAAACTTTAGCTAATGATGTAATTTCTTCAACTTCTCCACCTCTCTCGTGGCCCTAGTTTATACCTTTGGGCCTAGGACAGTCTGAGTGTCCTTGAATAGCAAGCTCAGAGAAGCTTTGTTGTGTCTATGTGGCCTAGGAGAGCAGCTAACAAGCTACAAGAAACTTCAGTTACACATTAAGCAATCCAGAATTTTAAAAATATAAAAGTTAAAACCTAAGGCATCAAAGTAAGCTGCAGACTGACATCTTTTGTGAAACCAAAAAATTTTAATCATATATTTACCTCCCACTTTTTCAAATGCATTTCTCTTTCCTGCTGACTGTGCATTCTGAGTGAAATATATAAATACAAAATGAACTGCATGAAAATGAAACTAAATTCCTGCTGGAGATTTGATAGACTAAAAAAGTAGAAAATTCTGATATTAAATTAAGCTTTGCTGAGTCTTGAGAACAGCTTTCCAAACATTTTAAACTGGAATGCTTTTGTAGGATTATAGGTATGGGGAAGTCTTCCTGACTGGAGATCAGTAACCAGCTCTAGTATATGACTTCAACTAAACTAAATAAAATAAGAAGGGATGTTGCAGAGCAACTTGGAATAATTTCAAGGAGTATTACCCATGAGATAAACCCACATGTTTTAAAAACCCTTACCTTTCACTGTACATCTATCAAAGTTCCTCTTTTGTCAGGGAGCTGATGTTTTTTGAGTAAAAGAAAATTATGTTCTTTGTCCCTTTCTTCCCTTCATCTTGTAGAAGATTTTATGGTTTTATCTCATAAAGATAAAAAGATTAGAAGAAGCCTTCATGCTTGAAGGCAAATTTCATTGAAACTCAGCAGACAGTTTTTGGGTGTCTCCTTTCCATCCTGTAGCATAATATCAAAGATTTTCTGATGAAATCTAATATCCTGTTTGACATAGGAAACAATGATTGAAAATTTATTTATAAAACACTTACTACTACAATATACCTCAAAGTTAATAAAAGGCACAAAATAGGGTTAGGCATCTACCTGCTTGGTTTATCAGGAAGATCAGAATCTATTTAAAACTCTTTCTAAGGTAGGTGGTTCTCCTTGCAGAAGATGTAGGAGGTTACAGAGAAGAGAAAGGTCTGTGACTCTCAGTGAATTTAATGAAGAAGAGATCTATCA
The DNA here is from genome assembly GCA_013399875.1 of Gymnorhina tibicen. Classification (NCBI taxonomy): domain Eukaryota; kingdom Metazoa; phylum Chordata; class Aves; order Passeriformes; family Artamidae; genus Gymnorhina; species Gymnorhina tibicen. The sequence continues at coordinate 973,455 of VXAZ01006383.1, forward strand.
TTCACCACTGCTAAATAACATATCCTCCATGGAATTCTTAGAGAATGCATTTTTCTTCAGAATGACCACAGACAGTCCCATTCTCCCTTCTGATTTCCTCACACCGAGGCTCCAACATATTCAGTTTTGGGGTTTTTTTTTAAGAACAGTTTCTGTATCACTGGCAGTCAGAATGAAAGTAGATGTTTTTGCAACTATAGTAAAGGTGTAAAGTACACTCCTCTGCCTTCCCATGTCTTGGTCTGTGTTCCCAAGCAACTATTTTAAACAATATGTAGAAATGGGAAGTTAAACATCTTATGCTGGGTACTGTGAAGGAGGGACCTCTTCAAAAGTATCTGGTAACACAAAATCATGGAACCATTTAGGTTGGGGGATTAGACCTCTAAGATCATTCAGTCAGACCATTAACCTAGCACGGCCAAGTCCAAGTCTAACAGCAAGCAGTTCAGTCTGAGCATGTTACCACGTCACCATGGTGTGTCAGTCTCGCAACCTAGCAATGAACACACTTTTGTCTTGTAGAATCCTTGAAGGAATATCTTCTATGGTAGGAGGTTATCAGCATAATCCTGACAAATTTTAGACATCTATGGTGAAGAAACCTATATCTGAACAAGGGGGTCTAGAATGCCTTTAAAGACAAAAGCATTTGCATTGCAGAGTAAATTTCATCCTAACATTCTCATAACTGATTAAATTAAAAAAAAAATGGTCCCCTTTGCTCAGTTGAGTGTGTAGCTGCATACAAACATACCTAAGTCTTAGTGTGCTGGTACAGTTTGTGCACGCTACTTTCCCATGGAAGGCACATTGTTTCATGGTTGATTTTTTGGTTTATTTTGCTTTGTTTTGGGGGGTTTGGAATATTTTTGGTTTGGTTTGGGTTTTTTTGTTTTGTTTTGTTTTGTTTTGATGGAAATTCTTCAAGCTATAACCAACTCTGAAAACAGTATTCACATCTTGGTATTCTTCTGATTATGGAATATAGCTCTGATTAGGCTTCTGTCCTAATTATATTATGGGAGTAAAAGTCATTGAGGAGCATCCAACAACAGAAGATTCCACAGAGTTAAAGTGACTAAATAAATAAACATTTTAATTAAATCTTAATTAGAAGGATTGTGTCATTTTTGGATGTAAAACTTCAAGTAACTCTTTAAGTCACTTGAAACAAATAACCCTTTAACATATAGATATCTTTCTCTGAAGGGGGCTCATTTTTTAGTGTAGCCCAACATGAAATATTCGTCATTTGGAGAATTTTGCTTATGCTGGAGCTAGGCTCTGCGGGATCCTACTGTAGCTGTGACAATGTTGACTTTTTTCCTAATATTGATTAAAAAGATGATCAAAGATATTTTCAGCAAAGGGAAATTAAAAGAGCCTAGACATTAGATTTTTCATAAATCAAGACTAATCATGCAATGCATTTCAATTAAAAATAAACAAGTTTTCCAAACTTAAAGCTTCACTAGGCAGGATGAGGGTACATGGGTTCTTAAGGGATTTTTTGTTTGTTTCTTTGTTTTATTCTATTTGATTTAATTGAGTATGGGACACCGTGCTTCTGAATGTATTTCTAATGTGATTGCATTTTTTCCCTAAATGCTTACTAAGTTGATCAATGGAAATACCAAATATTTATATGTTAATTTCCCTGATTATTTGTTTCAATGGCAAAACGTTATTCAGATAGAGCTGGAAGTACAAGGTATTACTGAAATTACCGTGGTTTTTTTTTTTTTTTTTAGATTCCTGACACTTAGCTTTTATGGCTGCTATGACTGCATCAGTAATGCACACAGGAATAATTGTTAACTGTCAGGAACACAATGTATTTCTAATCATATTCCATCAATGACATGTGTTTTACATTGTTAAATAATTTTGGCTGAAAAACAGAGGCTCAGAATGGAATATAAAAAGCCCATTCTTTCAGTTTCTTTGCATTATTCATAAATGCATTACCTTGTCAGCACTTAGAGTGTAATCAAAACATAAATGTTGTACGAATATTTTGTGTTCAAACTGCATGTAGGATGTTCCTAAGTTACACAATACATTGCATTGTCTTTTTTATAGTCAGTATAAAATTTTAACTATGTGTGTCATAAGTTCTGTAAAAGCAAGGCTGTCTACTGTTTCCTTTTTGTTCACTGTTTCAAAAGAATGGGTTGAAATTGAAAAAAATCATAAAAAACCCCTCAAAAAAATCAACAATCTGTTTTTATCCTTTGCCATTGAATCTCATTCACACTCATTATGCTGTTGCATAGTATAACTTGATATAATTTTCAAACTAACTCTTTTGAACACTGGTTTGAGTGCTTAAGAGATAAATAACATTATGAATAAATAAAAACCCCACCATGACAGTTGGTTTTTTTTGCAGTGAAGAAAAGGATAATGAAAAGCGACTTCTGTGTTCTAGCAGCTTGGAGTCTCTCACTATGTACTGAAAGCTGAAAAAAATAAGTATAGATTCCTGAGAAATTGTGAAGTAGCAAAGATAAAACAAAATTTAACATACTCTAATTCTACAAAATGAAATAAAAATGAGAAAAGGTGATGCAATAATTTACAGTTGAAGACGTGGGAAGTGAAGTTGAAAGTATTTTTATTGTCCCCTCTAATGGACAGAAGACAGAAAACTTTTCCTCCTATTATACTTAGTGTCTTTCTTGTTACCTTCCCAAATTTCAGCAGTAATATATAAATAACACCTTGCTTTCAGGATTTTCTTTAATTTTGTTTAGGGACAGTTTAATACAATAAAATATAACTAGAAAACTTAGAAAAAAACCTCAGTTTTAACTGAAGTTATAACAGAATATGGTTTCTTGGAAGAAACTTGGCCTTATGCATAAATTCAAAAGAATGCAAAAATTTTGCTGAATATTTTGCTTCATTGGATCATAAGAATCCATCTTTCTTAAAGGGTCCCTTTATATATTGAAAGGTGTCCCCAGATGCTTCTCGTTTTCAGGCTGAACAAGCACAACTCTCTCATCCTTTCTCCACAGAAGAGGTGATTTAGCCCTCATTTTTTTTGGTCCTCTTCTGGACCTTCTCTAACAGGTCCATGTCTTTTCTTTGTCCGGAACCCCAAAGCTGAATGCAGCACTCCAGGTGGGGTCTTAAGAGAATGGAGTGGAGGGACATGATCACCTCCCTCAACCTGCTGGCCATGCTTCTATCTTTGCAACACGGAATAAAATTGTCTTTCTGGGTTGCAAGGTCAGCTTATATGAAATTTTTCATCCACCAGTACCCCGAAATTCTCTCCATAAGACAGCTTTCAGTACATTCACCCCGCAGCCTGCACTGGTACTGTGGACTTCGCCAAACCAGATGCAGGACCTTGCACTTATCCTTCTTGAACTTAATGGTGTTCATATGGGTCCATTCCTCAGGCCCGTCACAAACTCTCTGGTTGGCATTCCATCCCTCTAGTGAAACAACTGCATTGCTAAGTGTCTTGGGGTGACTGTGCTGTTGTATCCCCTACCACCGCTCTATGCCCAGACATGATTCCTGAGCTTTTCTATGCCTTTAAAAACTGGATGCAAGAGACAGAGAAAAAAAATTGAGCAAACTTTTCAAAACAGTTTGTGCTTCAAGGACACAGAGATTAGCTACTGCTGCGGCGGGCAGAGGAAGCACTTTTTTTTCTTTTGGCTTTTCGGTCAGCTTCTTCGGCTCTGTTTCTTCAGAGAGGGACGGAGAGCTGAGTTTTTTTCCTCTTGGGACTTCATTTTTTTTTTCCCTTCTTCTCTTCTGGACTTGTTCGGAACACCAGAACATCAGAACCCCACCGGGGGACCTTCCACCGGCCTGGAGGGGGGCCCCCCACGCCAACCCAGCTCCGAGGAGGAGGAGAGAGACCACACCCACAGAAGGACTCTAAAATCTTTCAGGTTTTCTCTCCAGAGCGAGAGATTTTATTATTTAGCATTATTAGTATTGTTTTCCTGTGTGTTTGTTAAATAAATAGTTTTATTTTCTCCTTCACTTTCCTCTGAGGAAAATTTGTTTTTTCCCGAACCCAAGTGGGGGAAGGGGTGGTTTGTAACCTGCCTTCCTTCGAGGAGATGTTCCTTTTGGACGTTTCCCTGAATTTGGCCTAAACCGTCACACTAAGCTTGGGGTTATCTGTAAACCTGTGGGTGCTCTCAATGCCACTGCCCATGTCATTGATGACCTAATATTGATCCTAGTATGGACCTTGAAGGACACCACTTATTACTGCTTTCCACTTGGATGCTGAGCAATTGTCCAGAACTCACCAGACTCAGCCACCCAGCCAGTTCCTTATCCATCTAACAGTTCATTTGTCAAAACCATATCTCTCTGATGCAGCAGCAAGAATATTGGGGGGGGGACTGTATCAAAGGCTTTGCAGAAGTGTGGGTAGACGACATCCATAGCTCTTCCCTTATCCACTGATACATTAGAAGGACACTGGATTAGTCAGGCACAATTTGTGCTTGGTGAAACCATGCTGGCTGTCTCTAATCACTTTCATGTCTTCCATATGTTGTGACATATTCCAGAGGGATCTGCTCTACTGTCTTATGGGTCACGGAGGTGAGAGGCTGAAAGGCTGAAAGCCTCACCTCATATTGGTGAAATGAGTGCCAGAGTAGTTTGTGAAAGTGCTCCAACCACTATAATAACAAAAGTCTATTTGATATCATGATCACCAATGCATTTTAAAGAAAAGAAGCCAGCTGTACTTCATCAGGTGCCTGTCTTCAGAGAAAGGCTAGACAGACTGTCTCCCAAGAAGTCACAAATGCCTAACTTCCACCATTTCTCTGCTTAGCCAGTGAAGAATGATAGTCATCCAAGATAGTAGCTCCAACTGATAAGAAGTTGTCATTGATTTTCCAAGGTCTGGTATTAGGAGGCTTCAGTCATTGCACTAAGGCAAGATGCCTGACATCTGTGCTTAACTGAGGTGTCTAGATTGTGGATTTCAGTCAAATACAGTCAATATACCTACCTGCTTGAGTTATTTTTCAGTATTACACAATGAACTTCGCAATGCCCCCTACATAACTGCTGGAGTATCCTAGCCATTCATAAAAGTCTGGGAAATATGGAAAAGCCACATCTCTCTAAGCTAGCACACAGAAGTCAGGTAAGATATGTCAAGGCATCACAATTATTATTAGAAACATCTGTCTGTATAATTGAATTAAGTGCTATTTCTTTTAAAATCTTTAGCTATCCTATAGTATGTTAATGATATGTATTTGTCTTTTTTCTTAGTTTTAGTTTTTAATTTTCTCTATCTCCCATTGCTTGACCCTATATAATACCAGGTATGTTCATGGGCTGAATCTGCACAGAGCTGGCTCCAGTATTCTGGGAGATATTGTATCTTTGTAATCTTTCTACATGTCTTCTGCTCCCTATAAATGTAGCAGCACAACTTTCCTGGCACATCCTTGAAGCAGGAGTCTGACTGTGCTTTTGCCATGTCTGTATATACTATGTGGTATATATCTATGTATATATTTAAAAATGTACACATGCATGTACTGATGCTGGCCAAAATCCATAATTTTCAGAAAAATATCAGCAATACGGGGTTTTTTTTTTGGTTTTTTTTTTTTTTTTTAAAAATGATGAAAACTATTTGAAAAATCCCACTTGGGATATGAGTATTCAGTCACAAAAATTGTGTAAAACCTTATGTACTACTAATGACTAACTGCTAAAGCCAGAATAAGAAATTTAAGGTAACACTGCAGGGTCAATGTTTTTCTTAAGTGAACAGATGAGACCTAGAGTTTCCATCTAACACACTTAACTTGAAAATCTGTAGTAAAATAGAGCCTGAAATGAAAAAAGTGGATCTAAAATGGTTAAGCTATTTAAAATGAGAAAAGCTGGATCTAAAACACATTGTAAAGACCTTAAAATATAAATAAAATTCCAATATATTTAATTATATGCAATTAAAATAGATTTCAACCCCCGAGCAACATTTGCTTTAAAACACTACTTACAGAGAAATAAAAAATGGTAATGACTTCTAAATACTCCAGTGGCATCATTTAAAAACAATACAGTGAATTTATTAAATTTTACATGGAAGATAAATATAATTAAATAGAAAAATACTCATTTTGATTTGAGACCTTTTTTTCAGAAGCCATACATCACTGGTGCATGGCAATTTTTAGCATATCTGCAGGAAAAGCACAAATGTATGTAATAGCAATGGCATCAGTTTCAGTTATATAGTTTCAAAACCAACACATTTTGTGTCAGCTAGTCAAAGTATGCTAATTGTTCCTACTCTGTTTGTTGGAAATTCATTAAGGAACAGGAAACAAAGATGGACAATATATAAGATGGGTAGAAACAGATTCAGAATAATCCTGGCCCCAGTGCTACCCATTTTAAGAAATGTACTGGTATAGTCAGTTATGCAAAATTTGTCTCCTGTGTAGAACACAGGAATAATTTTGAAATCACAATGAATTATAGAATCATAGAACAGAGTAGGTTAGAAGGGACCTCAAAAAATCATCTGGTTCAACGTTTTGTGGGAAAGAGATCCTTGATGAGATTACCTAGCACACCATTCACTTGCACCTTGAAAAACTCCAGTAAAAAGCACTCTCCCATGCACGTCTCCAAGAAGGCTCTTCCTCTGATTGATTCTTCTTAAAAAGAAAAAAATATTCTTTCTTATTTTGAGATGAAACATCTCCAGGAGCAACTGTTACTCATTGCCCCTTGTCTTCATGTGACTTACTGAGAAGAGAGTGCTTCCATCTTCTTTGTAGCTGCCCTCTAAGTACTGGAATACTGTGATGAGGTCCTCTTGAGCCTTTTCTTCTCTGGGGAGAAGAGACTTAACTCCGTCAGTCTTTCATCATAAGGCAGGTTTTACAGTCATTTAATTATTTTGAGGCCTTCCTCTGAAGTCTCTCCAGTTTATCTGTGCCTTTTGTGAGTTGTGGGGCCAGAACTGGCCATATCTGATATATTATGAGTGGAAGAAAAGAATATAAAAATCAAAGTATCCTGGAAATGTAGAGCTTTTGTTTTAATAAGATTTTAAGACTTACCTCTTGATTTACTGATATGCAGAGTCAATGCTATTCCTGCCTACTGAACTATTCAACCTTTCTTGCTATGCAAGAAGTTGTCAGTGTTATAGTGCACCCCGAAGCAATGTCTTTACATCTATAGAGTGACACAAAATAAAATGAAATGTTACACAGTTCAGCAGGATGTGCTGTAATTCTCTTGCGGTGCTTTAAAAACAATGCAAATAAATGTTCATGTCAGGAAATTGCTAACTAGTCATTGTTTGAACTGTGTACCTGTTCCTTAGAATGGTTTACATTTAATACAATCAAATAAAAATGATTCAGTTAAGTAGTGTGCCACCTTGTATTTAATATTTAATGATAAGAGTGCATATATTTATACTTCTCATCTATACATAGATACATAGATCTGAAAATTTACAAATTTATTTATCACTAAATTTTACACCCACGTAGATATCTGAGACTACTCAGTATCAAATATTGGCTTTCTTAAACTTCTAATGTTTGTGCACTTGGGGTCTTTCAGGAAAAAATAGCTCAAATTAACTTTCAGAGTAAATAAATTAAACTACCCTAAATGATTTCCTTAATATTTTTTTATAGTGGATTACTGAGGCTACTTCATAAAGTTAGATAAATTACATTTATTTCTGTATGAGTTTAATCTGGTTTAAGTAATCCAATTTAAATTCACAGTTCTAGGTTGAATCAGGCTTCTTCCTGAGACTCTCTGTGTAGCCACATCCAAGTGCTCATCTAGAGTAAACTGAGGAACCCTTAACACGTGGATTGGGATAACTGTGATGGTTTTAATCCAAGGAACATAGGAAGTGCTCAGCTATATTTTCTCGTACAAAATATGAATAAAATTGGTCTAAATGTGTAGTCTATTACATTTTTGATTTCAATAGAATAATTCACTAAGAAATTCAGAGATAATACTATGATGTCACTGTAAAGTGAGTATTAAATTCAGTCTCATTAAAATTTTACACAAGAAAAGTAATATATTTTCTAAATTTGTTTCATATTCTGAGTACAATGGTCAAAAAATTTTAAAATTTCACATCCTTAAAATGGTACTCAAGATTTCAACAGATATCAGATACATTTAGCCATAGCATTCATAATGTGAAAATTTCGAGTTTTGCATATCACTAAATCCTACTACAACTTCATCAAAGATTAAAATAAAGAACCACTGGAAAACGTTTCTTTATCAAGAAAAAAATCTAGTTTTCTCCAGTTACTTTAGTTAATCCAGTTAGCCACTGATGTTTGTATGTTTTTCATTCATGTTCGGTACTGAAACTGATTATTATGTACAAATGTTCCCTAGAGAGGATACTGTTCTGAAAATAGGTAAAGGAAGTTAAGATGATTCTGGTATATGGTCTGTGACTTTCTGGGCAGATAGTTTTTGTAGATTTCCAGTTTCTGCCACCTGATTCAGTTGTTTTTTTCTCAATAGTTATTTGTCTCTCAAAATCCCCATGCTACTAAATGTCCCAACTTTTCTTCTTTGCTCTGATTCCTAGATGTGATATCTAGTTTGTGTAAGGGTATTTTCCATTCTGTCCATTTTTCCCCTCTATTGAGTGCTTGAATTTTTCCTAATTTTCAGCATTATTTGTCTGCCATTGATTATTATATCTGACCTCTACCTGCTGGTTGAGAAGGTGAGGCTCTCCTACAGCCTGTGTGTCTGATTTACCAAATGTCATGGATGCCTTGGATGCTCAGAAAATTTCATATGACAATAGGTGAACATATTTGAGCAGCTAAATATATCCCCTGGAAAATCAGATTATCCCAGCAATTTAGACACAAATTTTAGACTGACACAGAAAACATATATTCTCATTTATGCTTATGCTAGCTCAGAAACTGCATGTGCCCATTTCTGTTTATTAACTGCAATGAGAGAATAGGGCAGGTACCTGAGATTTAGACCTCTAACTTCAGGTACTTAAGATTTCATGTATGAATTCTATTTCCACTTTCAAAATGAATGCTGAACTAATTTAGCAACTCTGAAATAGCATTCAAAATAGACACTGAAATATACTAGGATATTCAGAAAGCCAGAATACTATTCTCAAGCTGACATAGTTATTAACCCCAATTTGTCACACTGCTCACATTGTTTATAAGGCTTTACATTGTTATCTTTTCTGTTCTTCAGTATTGTGAAAAAGACCTGCAGAGAAGAAAACCCCAAACCACCACAAAAAAACAAAATACCAAAAAAATGAAGAAGGCTCCAGAGAATGATGGTATGATATGGAATAATAATCACAAGAGCTTTCTGACCCTTCACATGTTTTTCTTTGTTGAGTTAACATGCAAGTTATTTATGGTGGTATCATATGGTACATTTTGGATAGGAGTTATGTTGAGATGTGTGACACAAAGCAATCAGATTCTTGAAGCTACTTTTGCTACCTTTACAGGTGCGTTAGTGCAAAAGTAGAACTTTGCTGATGAAACAGAGAATATCTGACAGTATCCACCTAAGGGTGTTAGGTGAGCTGGCTGATATCATTGTAAGGCCTCTCACCATAATCTTTGAGAAGTCATGGAGACATCCCAGAAAATTAAGAGATTAATGTTACCTCCAAGTACAAGAAGGGTTTAAAGAAAGATCCCAGAAATTATAAGGCCCGTCACTCTTACTTCATTCCTTGGGAAGGCTATGATACAAAACCTCCGAGGGGCTATCACAAGGCATATGAAGCACATGTTGGTTAAAGCCTGCATGGATTCACCAAGGGAAAATTGTACTTTACAAACCAGATCATCTTCTGTGACAAAGTAATCTGCTTGGTTGATGTCATGTGAGCAGTGGACATTACCTACCTGGATTTCTTCAAGGCTTTTAGTAGATTTTCCCACAACCTTCTCCTGGAGAAATGGATGCATTATGGTCTAGACAAGTGGCTGTGTGGTGGGTGAGGAATTGTCCGACAGGCTGTACCCAGAGGGTGGTGGTAAATAGCTCCTTTTCATACTGGCAGCCTGTCACAGGTGGGGCCACCCAGGGATCAATATTTGGCCTAATGCTTTTTAGTATCTTTGTAAATGATCTGGATGATGGGATCAACTGTCTGTAGGGAGGTCCTTTGAATCCATTTTCTTCATGGTGCAGCAGACAGATCTTTAGACTTTATTGTGTCGTACCATGGAAGGAGAGAGGGAGAAAGGTGGATGAAAGTAAGTTTTTTGTATTGGGGCTACTCTGATAACAGAAAAGTTGGAACGTAGTTATATGGAGCCTTTTTCTGCAAACAATAACAATACTGTGATATTGACTTCAGATGATCACTTTAAATGTTTAGCTTTTTTATTTTCTTATTTTTTTCCCAGTATAAAAGCTATGAATGTCTACTTCAGCAAGTATGTTTCAACCTTTACATATCTTTTGCTTCTTGCAATCATTTATGACCATGGCCAGCCTACACCCCATTTGATTAATTTTATTTTAGTTTTTCTGGCGGCAGTGGCTTGTCTGGATTCAAGATCATGCAATATTACAAACATTTTTGCTTTTTTGAGATAAGCTTTGGTTTCATTAAGATTCTACTAGATAAACTAATGTAGCTCTGGCTTCCTTTTATTGATTAAATCTTGTGGCCTTTCTTGAAAGAGGGAGAGAGACTTTTTACAAGGACTCGTAGTGATCAGATGAGGGGTGATGGTTTTACACGGAAAGAGGGTAGATTTAAACTAGATGTAAGGATGAAATTCTTTATGAGGAGGGCAGTGAAACACTAGAACAGGTTGTTGCCCAGAGAAGTTGTGGATTCCCCATTCTTGGTAGTGTTCAAGGCCAGGTTGGATGGAGATTTGGGCAACCTGGTCTACTGAAGGATGTCCCTGCCCATGGCAGGAGGGTTGGAAGTAGATGATCTTTAAAGGTCCATTCTAACGCAAACCATTCTATGATTCTATAATTCTATATTCTAAATATCTCCTGCCTTAAACATTTCAGAAAGCAATGCTGCTCAGATTGTCTCATATAGGTTTTAATTTCTGTGGGTGTTTGTATCTGGAAGTACATATATTAAAACATAATTTTATGGCCTCAGTGATGAGGTCCTAGCAATATCCTAGGAATGTCCGACTCATTTGGATCAAGACTTTAGTTTACATTTAATGTTCTTGTAAGAACTTATAAGAACTTCAATAACTGTGTATAGATGAGCAGAACAAGTTGTTCAGTGATATTTTAAACAACAAGACCAAATTCCTCTTCCCGTTGTTAAAGGCAAAGAGTGGGGAATTGAGCTGTATGTTAAGGGACTGCATGGAACTCTGCCTAGGGACAGGAGCTAAGCCAGCTGAAAGCTGGTGAGTAAGGCTTAGAAGGCACTCTAACACATCATTGTGGATGTATGCTATAGATGATCTGTCAACGAAGAACAGGTGGATGAGGCCTTCTTCAGATGATGACAGGGATATCTGCTGGAGGGAAAAACCAACAGGATGGTAACTGCTTGATACATATGCCAAGCAGCTAATATTCTGGACCTTGTATTTACTAACAAGAGATGAGAAGGCTGGAAGCAGCCTTTATCTGTAAACCATGAGACTGTGTTTATAATCTTGAGAAGAGGGAGCAGGATCTCAGTCCTGACTGTCATAAGACCAGACTTTGGCCTATTCATATATCTGTTTGGAAGAATCCCAAGGAATATGGCACTGAAAAAATGAGAGGTAGAAGACAGCTGGTTGATTTTCATGGATCAAGAACAATCTATCCTGATGAGAAGCAACTCAAACAAAGACAACAGGATGTCTGGATGGATGAACAAGTACTAAGCTTAAATGTAAAAAGGAAGCATAAAAGAAATAAATTTGGGTACAGGTGACAGGCAGAAAAATAAAGACACCCTCCTATCATGCAGGAGTGCTGTTGAAATAGAGAGTTTCTCCCTTCCCTTCCCTTCCCTTCCCTTCCCTTCCCTTCCCTTCCCTTCCCTTCCCTTCCCTTCCCTTCCCTTCCCTTCCCTTCCCTTCCCTTCCCTTCCCTTCCCTTCCCTTCCCTTCCCTTCCCTTCCCTTCCCTTCCCTTCCCTTCCCTTCCCTTCCCTTCCCTTCCCTTCCCTTCCCTTCCCTTCCCTTCCCTTCCCTTCCCTTCCCTTCCCTTCCCTTCCCTTCCCTTCCCTTCCCTTCCCTTCCCTTCCCTTCCCTTCCCTTCCCTTCCCTTCNTCCCTTCCCAAACCTTCCCAAACCTTCCCTTCCCAAACCTTCCCAAACCTTCCCTTCCCTTCCCTTTTTATTTTTCTGTAAGGGTATTCAAACACTGGAACTGCTTGATCATAATGGTTCTCAAGTCTCCATTCTTGGAGACATTCAAAACCTAACTGGAAAAGGCCATGGAAAACATCTAGCTGAGCTTCCTAGATAGCCAACAATAACTTTCAGCCTTCAGCATTATGTGATTCTGTGACACTGTTATTGCATGTGTTTTTAGCTTTTCTTGACCCAGGGAGAGTTAGCCTATTCAGGCAGAAAAAATTAAAAATGCCAGCAATAAGCCACAACTCTGATTTTATAGTCACATTTTTAACCACATACTGTTATATTTTCCAGTCTTTGGAAATATATAGTAGTATTTTCTTAAAAATTGAATTAATATAGAAAAAATGAGAGAGAAATGAAAATAAGAAAGTGGGAATACAAGTTGTCAGGTTTCATGCTGGAAAACACAGAATAAGGTCAACAAAACTGCCAAGGTCTGGTAAGTTGCTGAGCTATTCAGAATGACAAATTGCTGACCATATTGCATTTTATTGGATATGTGACACCTGGTAGGAAACTCCTGCTCCCCCACATGCAAAATGGAACTGACATAATTGTATTGTTCCCTCTTGTGTTGAGGGACAGCCAAATTCCACCCACCATCTAACACTTTTAACAAACTCCTCCTTTTTTTTTTTTTTCCTGATTCTGAGGTCCTCACAGCTTTAATGTGTTTTGCCACTTTTAGAAATCTGTTACTGAGGTCCTTGGGCAAAATCCTGCATTTCCAGTTCAACTATGATTCTCAATTCAGGCTTTCCAAGCAAATTCATTGAACCTGTGGGCAGAAGTATGAATGTCTGCCCAAAACAAGAAAAGGCCAAATGCAATGAGAAAGGGTTGCCATTTGGTCCTGCTTTCCAAAATTGGCCAGAGACATACTTTCTGGCATGGCACACATTGAGTGCTTCAAATAGAGGGGTTACAACTCTGAGAACCAAGATGTGCTCTCAGTGGTCTAAGTATAAATGGTGCTTCTGGGGAGGTAGGTAGCTAGTCCAGATATCATTTTGTACAAATTTGGCATGTGCAGAAGAAATACTCTCTCACACAAATGTCAAGAAAGCTATGGAATTTGGTGGCATGCCTCACGTCTTGGGTACTCTTTTGAGCTCAGACAGTCCTTAATTCTTGTCTGGTTGTTACTTAAAGCTTTTTTATTCAGGATGCCTGTTTGTCACTTTATTTAGTACTGCTGTGCTAATTTACTGTAATAAGGAGTCTGTGGGGAATGCGTAACTATAATATTTGTTTCATTTTTTTCCCAAAGCAACAGAATTCCACATGGATATAAACTGTAAATCTATTGTTTTGGTTTGGGTTTTTCTCTGTTCTGATAAAACTTATTTTAAATTTGACACTTTTTTCTTCCTGTTAAATACATCTGTTTTGTTTCTAGATCTATAAGACCAAACATTTTATACCTTGCAACAAAAAAAGATACCATCTGTGTTTTTACAACAAATGCTCATGGCATTGAGCAAATGTATTGATTTCTTCAGGGTTTTCTGTAATTTTTATTTTATCCTCTTCCATATTGAACTCTGTTTCTAGTTAATTTATGCATAAAAATAAGCTTATTCAAAAAAAGAAAAAACTTGAATAATGCAGACTGTATTATTAGCAGAGTTATTACAGATAACTGAGTGAATAAATTGGTCTGGCAGGTATTAGTAAATACTCTCTAAAACTAGTCATAATAAATATTTGAAAAAAATATTTATATCAATCAATGCTACTGACACTAGGAGGGATTTATGTGAAAATTATTAAAATATATAATTGAGATCAGAGTCTGGGATTTCAGTTTTAACTTCTTTCCCCACCCCCACCTTGTGAGTTTTGTGGATTTAATAAATCTGTTGTAGATATACATATAAATACAGGGATAATAAAAGTAAGATCAGCTTTGAAACTGTATTTTCATATAATTTGTAATTTAATTGCTGGTTTAGATTTTTAATAGAGACATCCCATGATTGTTAAAGCTCTGTGACACCTTCTTTCAAGTTCAAAATCTAAATATGGATTGTATTTCAGAACTGGAATTGCAGACTGATGAGGGATTTCATTTATAAAACTGCTGACAGAAACATACCTGTGGCAGTCTGGCTGTAAACCTTTATTATAGTATGATGTTCTGTACTTCTATGAACAAGAAAATGGTCAGTTTTTTTTTCTCATGTAGGGATGGACCTCTCTGTCTTTCTTCTTCCTTAAATTTGTTTTTGTTGGATCATATTTATTAGGTTAGACTATATTTCTTGAGAAAAATTTGGTAATATTAGCCTGCATGTTATAAGTGGTATTAGATTAACAATGTTAAAAAAACCCAAAAACATAATTTAGTGATAAATATATTGACATTCTCCTTTTATATGCAGATGTAAATTTTATGGATGTCATAAGAACTAGCCTAGATAGACGCCACAAGAATATTGGGGTTGGAGACAAAACAGAGTGACAGAAAGAAGCAGAGGAGGAGATGGGAGACATTAGAGACTGGATATTGATGTTCCTGAGCCTTCAAAAACTGGAGGCATGTTCAAGGCTCTGCCTCTGCCACTGGTCATTACTGATTTCTTGGGAAGTTGGACATACTTTTAGGACTCCCCACTGGCTGAGGTTGCACAGTTCAGAAGCTCTCTTGACTTCTTGTCTCTTAAAGGAACCTGAAACATAACTTAAAATTCAACTTCTGGAGCTAAACTCCTAAACTGTGGGTACTGCAGCACCGGGCTTGACTGCTTCACTTTTTGAATCTGTTGATACCTGTCTTAAGTCCCAATTTTTAGAGGGTCATCTCCAAAGGTTGTGTTTATCTAAAGATGAAAACAGGTAACCAGACTTCTTTTTGCTCCTCACTCCTGAACATCTAGACCCATTACTTACCCTGCACGACCTTGAGCATTACTCAGAGCTGCTAGCTGCCACCCTAACATGACCTGGTGTCCTAAAGCCATGAGCTGTCTGTGAATGTCTTGGATGACTTGGATCCTCTTATTAAGGATGAGATGTTTATGAATAGGCAATTGAAGTGAGTCTCCAGCAGGTGTGCCATTTCCTCTTGGAGCAGTCTATAAATATAGGTGAGTGCTGAACAAACATCATTGTGTAATTACTCGTTAATCCATAGGTGTCTAATGTTGTGGGAGATGTGCCATGTTGGCTGTTCTGCCTGAAGATCTGCCACCACTTCAGTACAACGCAGGTAGCCCAAAGGCACTGAACAACGTCCCACAGCCCCGAGTAGACGCCTCTTATAACCTAGGATGTCCAAAAGGGCAGCAGTGCTTGTTTTTGGCCAACTGCACTGTCTAATTTTAGGTGAGGATAGTTGTACAGACTCCACTGACTAGAATTTGTTGTGTAGGAATCCTAGATTCTGATTTAGTATTTCCTATGCAAACATGAGTGTAGCTATTTAGTATTAAGTATATACAATCTACAGTTGAAATCTACCTCTGTGATTTTCAAAGTATCTACATACTGAAAACTTGCAGGACAGCTGCTTGAATACCTCTGAAAATTCCATTTACCATGTAAATACACCCAAAAAAATGTAATAAAACCTTATTGAAAAATAAGCCAGAATGGAAAAAAAGTAGACCACTCTCATTTTTGCATTTTTTTAAAAATTCTATTTATTTCTATTTTTCTATTCTATTCTATTTTAGCAAAATGCTAGAGAAACAATCCTTAATTAAAAAAAAAATCACAAAGAACCTCAATCAACCAACCAACCAAAACTAAACACCAAACTGGAAAGTTCATTATCTGCAACTGTAGTTTAGTATTTGTTGTTAAGAAGCATTTTTTCTTTCTGAACTGTATCATGTTTCACTTGTTTGCTCTTCTTATCACAAGTAAAGCATTAGGAATAGCAAATTGCATAAAAATATGTTCAAACACAACAAATACGATAATGAATACTCAGTCTAGAGGAACTATTGAAGAGAGAGTTTTCTGTACATAAAAACATTTGAGTCAAATTCTGGTGCCATCAACTTTATTAATTTTTGGTTTATAGTATTTGTATTGACTATTATATGATAGTGTAGACAATAGTAGCCAACCGTGCCTTAAAATAATTGGATGGCTTTTGTAAAAAAAGAATTTTAAAAATCTAAATTCAAATTAGTTCAAGCTAAATTATTAATACATTTTTATTAGATACTTCCATCTCATTTCCCTTTCGGTTCTTAGAAATACTGCTGTCTGGCAGTACTATCATTTTTTGCATTCTTTTTGCTTTTCTTCTTTTGCTTCTCCATCTCTTCTCCTTCCTCATATTAATTTTTGATTTTAATTTTCACTTTGATTTTTCATTTTTCCTTTTTTGTATTTTCCTTTCCCACCCGCATTTTCCTTCCTTCCTTCCTGCCTTCCTGCCCTCCCTCTCTTCCTTCCTGTCTTCACTCTCTTCCTACTTTCTTCCCTCACACTGTCCTTCCCTCTTTCTCTCGTGTATCTTTGGTAGATACACACCCTTTTTTGTTTGTCGATGGTTACTCCATGCAAACATGAACAGTGTTATTTATTAGCTATGTCTTAGGTATTAAATATCTGAAACATTATTTCAGAAATCCTTAAATATTTCTATTCTTGTTTTTAGTGAGCAGTTTACTAATGTGGACTGGATGCAGTATTTGCACATATAAATTTTTAAGAGTGTCACTTCATTGAGTGCAAAGTGTCACTGTGGCATAGCATTGTTTTAACATAGGGAAAATTTAAGCCATTGTAAGCCTCTGAAATTATTTTATTGGATTGGTTTTTTCAATTTAAAATCAGATTTTCTTTGTAACAGCAGTTCCATTGTTTCCAAAAGGCATATAAGCTTGGTAAGCTCTTTTCTTTTTTGTCTGTGAACTGGATGTAACACTTAATGTCTTTCCAAATATGAACTGATATGAAGACTTAAACTCTGTAGTACATACTCATTGATATCTTGGGTAAGTCAATCTAGTTCAGCTTAAAATGCCTCCTGACTTCCACAGAGTCATACCACCATGGCCTCAGCAAGGATCAGAATAGTAGTTATCTTTTAGTATTCTGCGTGTTTGTCAGTGGTGATGCAGAAACATCTTTTTTGATTGTTAGCAGTGACAACCAAGAGAAACTTGCCTGGGATTACCACATACATCTACTTTGATTCCCTGGCAAAGGAGTGTTTGAGACGTGCCTTCCTGACCTCTTTAGTAGTATGCCCTGAAATGGAGA
Organism: Gymnorhina tibicen; assembly: GCA_013399875.1. Classification (NCBI taxonomy): domain Eukaryota; kingdom Metazoa; phylum Chordata; class Aves; order Passeriformes; family Artamidae; genus Gymnorhina; species Gymnorhina tibicen. The sequence continues at coordinate 991,060 of VXAZ01006383.1, forward strand.
TCAGGTGCTTTGAATTAGTGAGGATAGATGTTGACAAACTGAGATTTGCCTGGGACATTTATTAGGAGACATATATATTTATAACTTTATACATAACTTTTTATATATAACAAATTTATATATATATATAAATTATATATTTTATATATATATATAGCTTTATAACTATATGTATATCCTATAGTTGTATAGGTATATGTACACACCTCTTGGTATAAATTTACTGCCTCTTGCTTGTTTGCCCCAGATACAGAAAGCAAATAGGACTTGACATGCATATGAGGCATAGCGAATTTCAAGATGCTCTAAGGATGCAGATTTTTAGAGCAAAGTTATTTTTTTAAACTGCAAGCCCTCCTTGCTCATAACTATAATAACATTGGTGCTCCGGTATAATATCTCATTGGTTGTGTGAGGCTTAGAGTGTTGGTATAATCCCTGATTTCAGAATTTGTCTACTCTGAGTCTGCTGGCTCTAAGCAAACTGAACGATGCTGAGTTGTATTTCTGATTTTAGTCTTACTCTGGAATTGAATTTACTCTTCATCCTGAGTTTTATTACTGCAATGCAAACCACATTTATTTCCAGTAAAGATGTGCAAGGCAAGGTATGTGTGTGTGGAGGATAGCTGGGGATGGGTAAAGAAATGGGGGAAATTATTTTTGTAATGGTTTCTGAATGTCAGGATGCTTCTGCTAATATAGCTGTATTTCAGTTTCTGCTGAAGTTCACTAGAAAGGAATTTACTTGAAACAGTTTTGTCCAATGCTTGCCACATTACTGTAATGTAAACTTGAGTGTCTTTTATAAATTGTAGGGTTAACTGAATTTCTAGCAGTTGAATAGGGAGTACTTACTACAAAACTTCTCATCTATGAGTACTTGTCAAGCCTAAATCCTTGATAATATTTTCCAACTCACAACATTCTGCCATGTGTTTAGACACCTCGTGTTTTGGTGCTGATGTATAACAGTAGGCATGGCACAACACTGCTCGTTTGCTGCATTATCTGTTAAGTCATATGCTAGACTGTCTGACTAACATTATCCCACAGCTCAATTAAAAATAAAGTGCAATTCTTGTGATCTTTGAAAGTAACAACTGGTCTGTTTTTCCTCTCATGGGCAGGTTTCCCCAAATAACTGGGCCTTCTAAACTCCAAACCTTGTAATCTTTTCTCCCCATCAATGTCTAAGTATCACCTTTACCCTGTTAAAGGAGAATATAAATTTTCTTGTATTTGTGAGGTTTAGAAGTTGAAATCAAATATAGTAATTTGAAGTCAGTGAGGCTTTTTGCCACCTGGTTTTCTCCCTCAAAATTTTACTTCTGGTCAAAGACAGAAATCATCTTTTTGGCAATTCAGGCTCCTAACAGAACAGCTGTTAAGAAAGGAGATAAAAAGGAATTATTCAATCCTTACATTCTGGGGTTTTTTTGAACAAAAAGAGTGTTCAGCACTGAAATTTTCTGTTATTCTATTGTCCTTGTTAAATTTTTTTGCTTTATTGTTCAGAAAACATCTATTGCAAACTATGTCTGAAAAAAAAAGTGGAATTGTTTGTTTCAGTGAAAATGCAGGACACCTCATTGCAATAATACTTAAACTCAGTTTTATTCAGTTTTCACACTTGGTCTCAAAGTGTTTCTGTTCAAGAAAGATTTGTTTCTTACTGGAACAAATTTCAGTTCTCATTGGAAAATTATTTTCAGAAAAGTTATTTTGAATCAGTGAAAACCAGTAAATATCAGAAAAGGAGAAATTCATCTGAACAGTCAAGTTCAGTCAAGCCAAGGAATCTTTTTTATCAAACAGATATAGGAACTTGATTAGCTCATAATCTAAGGCTTTTTTTTTTTTTTTGAAGCTCTAATCAAACAAACTTTTAAAATATGTTCTTATAAGACGTGTGTAAAGTTCATTTCAAGTCCAAACAGGTAAATACTTTGGCAAGTTATTTTCACCATGTTGTTTATAATAGGTGCACCATCAGCCCAACATGTCTGCTTCAGACCCCTTGACATTATAATATATATAAGAGGTCATTTCCTATAGCCTTGGACAGCATTTTATCTTCCCAAATCAACCATTGAACAAGTAAGTGTGTATTTCAAGGCAATTCCCTGCCTTTCCGAGGTCAGCGTAGTTCAGCAGCATTAGACTTCTGTTTCTGAAGTGCTTTGAAATACCTCAGGAAATAAGTAGGAAAGAATCACTGTTAGGTGGTGTGGTTTGTGTTGGGAGGTTTTTTTGTTTTGGTTTGGCTTGTTTTTTTTTCTTCTGAACTGAAATCATTAGAAAAGAAAAAGTGTCCTCTTTGCTGTCTTTGTGAGAGCTTCATCTGTTGTCTTACTAGCACAATATGAACCACAGTCCAGTCACATATATATATTTAGAAAACACAGGCATATATACACACCAAAATAGATAATCCAAATAGATTGGATTGGGAAGACTAATTAAAACCATAAAATTTTGCTGAAGAAGAAGTGATGTTGGATTTATGTTCTCTGGTGGAACTGCTATTACAGGTATTTGGAGAAAACTTTATATGAAACATTTGCAAGTGTCACATTGGATTTGACACAGGTTCAACCAATTTTAATTGATTCATAATGAAAACTGTAGTCTCTTGAAAAGAATACAGCTGCACATTTTCAGCAATCAAACTTTTGTTATTGTCTATGAACTTCAGTTAATTAAATGTGCATAATAGCAGAGATTTCCATTTTAAGATCTTATGTGCTGCAGGAAATAGAAATAGAAAATAAGATGATAAATCCTGGGTCCCTGTAAGTCTCATTCTTAAATGAACTGAATTTATATGAACTTAAAATAGCTTGAACTCAACTAGACTGTATTCAATGTTCTAATACTGTTTAAACACTTAACAAAGTCTTAGCTTTTATCATGTTATACACTTTAAAATTTTACTTCAGACTTTCATTTGTTTTGTCCATACAGATGTCAATAAAAAAACCTACGGAAAATAACATGCAAACAATATCTAGTGATACATCTGTGTGAGACAACTTTTTCTGTTATCCATTGCCAAGTAAAACAACTCCTGTTATAGACAATAAACAATATAATGTTTCCTGTTTTTTCTCTTGCTAAACCATAAACAGTGTTATCTCAGAATGTATGAAATATGACACTAAGACGGTTTTTTACATAATTTCTAAAGTAAAATTAATAGAACATATGATTTTCTCCACAATAATCTAAATTCTGGGTCTGTTCCTGTCTCATTCATTGCTACTCTCAGGAAGTTGGGGAAATTAGGCTGGAATGTCCCATTTTTAAATAATGACTTAAGCAGGTCTGACTTGCATTATCTATCTCCTTTCTTTGCTTCCTTTTATAATAAAATATTCTTGTCCTATGCTTATTAATTTTATATGTGGGAATAATTGAGATAGGTGTATGAAACTTGACACCTGCATGAACTCTTCTGTATTTTTGAGTCATGATGCAGCTGAAGACATCAGCAAGAAATATCACTTCTTTTTGTTAGCCTCTGGCAGATTTAATAAATATCCTCTTTACCTGAACCAAGATGACCTTTTTTTCCATCATGTGGGGAATTAACTACCAGTGATCATCCCAGGACTCTAGTTCATTAAAAAGCACAAGTATCATGAGATATCTGATTAAGTTATTACTCTAAAACCAGGGTGGACTTAGCATTAAACATGATACTACAGTTTTAGGTAAAAATGCATCTCACCAGATGTCTATTGACCAGAATGTGGGTTAATGAGTGCAGAGGTAAATTTACTATATAATTCAAAAATTTAAATTCCAAGTCATGATCTAAGGACTTTTTGTTTTCAGATAAATGTGTTAAGAAAGCATATAGAACTCATCAACCAAAGCATTAGTTTTTACTTACAGTTTCTGGGAAATTATTCATTGTGCTGAATTTAAAGCTGATGTCTTAATATCTAAGAAATTACATCACAGCTTTTTCAGTCTGACTGTTGGCCACAAACGAAGGCTGCAGCAGGTTTCCGTAAAATTAGAACTTTCTAAGCTATATTATAGTCTTCAGCATTCATAAAAACCTTTCTGTTAAGCCTTCCAACAACATGCTGTATCTTGGCAAGAAACCAGCAAGTTATGATAGCTGCCTGATATTAATTAATAATTTAGCATTTACAATTGTCCTGGCTTTTATCCTAGAAGTGCTTTTTCTTTGTGAGCCTTGGTAGTTTATTAGCAGATGCACTGCAGGCAATTAGAAAATGTCATCTTCATATGGCTTTGCTGCCCGCTCACCTATTTAATAAATCATTTTTATTGCTTGCATTTGGCTTGTGTTGGAACAGGTACAAAAGTATTTGCATCTCAAATAAGATATAAATGCTTTACATCTGCTTTCTTGCCATGGGAAATATATGTATTGAAATAACTGTTTATTTAATGGGAATACTAAACATGATGGAAGAGACTGAATCTTTATTTGACTTCTGTAGCACATACTAAGCGTAAAAGAGGTTGTATGTGACAGCATGGTCATTTATCTATCATTTTGAGTAAAAAAATTTGAAAATTATTTTGTTACAATAGCTTCAGTTGTTTTAGGTTTTAGTTAGCGGTGGTGTTCTGGATATTTTTCTCCTCTCTCTTATTTCTTTTGTGTCTAATATCTGAAAGATGAGAGAACAAGCCACAACACAGTGAATAAGTTGAGATGTATTTATCATACATGAAGAGCTCAGAGAAATGTTTGTAGATTCCTAAATACTCCAAACATTCCAAGTGTTCAGACTTATTTTAAACATGTTGTGATGGTTTAGGCCAAATTCAGGGAAACGTCCAAAAGGGACGTCTCCTCGAAGGAAGGCAGGTTACAAACCACCCCTTCCCCCACTTGGGTTCGGGAAGAAAACAAATTTTCCTCAGAGGAAAGTGAAGGAGAAAATAAAACTATTTATTTAACAAACACACAGGAAAACAATACTAATAATACTAAGTAATAAAATCTCTCGCTCTGGAGAGAAAACCTGAAAGATTTTAGAGTCCTTCTGTGGGTGTAGTCTCTCTCCTCCTCCTCGGAGCTGGGTTGGCATGGGGGGCCCCCCCTTCCAGGCCGGTGGAAGGTCCCTTGGTGGGGTTCTGATGTTCTGGTGTTCTGAACAAGTCCAGAAGAGAAGAAGGGAAAAAAAACCCGAAGTCCCAAGAGGAAAAATCTCAACTCTCCGTCCCTCTCTGAAGAAACAGAGCTAAAAAAACTGACCGAAAAGCCAAAAGAAAAAAAAACTCAACTCTCCGTCCCTCTCCGAAGAAACAGAGCCGAAGAAGCTGACCGAAAAGCCAAAAGAAAAAAAAGTGCTTCCTCTGCCCGCCGCAGCAGTAGCTAATCTCTGTGTCCTTGAAGCACAAACTGTTTTGAAAAGTTCGCTCAGTTTTTTTTCCTCTGTCTCTTGCATCCAGTTTTAAAGGCATAGAAAGGCTCAGGAATCATGTCTGGGCATAGAGCAATGGTAGGGGATACAAAAGCACAGTCACCCCAAGACACATGTTTTGAAAATTCTTATTTTAAATTACTTTAGTATACTTACTGTTTAAATTTGATTGTATGTTACTTTTCCCACAGAGGATATTTCCCCACCGTATTTGGGAAAGCATTTGAGGCACAAGCTTATTGACATGAGTTCAGGTATATTGCACACAGAAAAAGTAGTTTGCAGTCCTTGATATAAAACTTAATGATTTCCAGCTGTATAATATGCATTACAATGCACACTATTTTGAACTGTTACTCTAAAAACGATCTTTTTAAGTGTGATCCATCCATATTATATACATATACTATTTATGCATAAATGCAAGATTAAAAATTGCTTAACACTTGATAAACTACCTCTAAAGTCAGTTTTAACATAACACGTAGCCCCAAATACTTGTCAAAATACAGTTTTAAAATAAAAAACAGCAAAAAAAACCCCTCTTTAAACACCTAGGATCTTATCTAATGGATGCAAATGTAAATGCAATCAAGATGTACTGAATGATGACTATGGAAACTGACAGTGAACATTTGCCTTAAAATACTTGGCCAAATAACAAATAGAGAAATTCTAAACCTCATATTTTTGTGATCTGCAGAGGTCATTTTATGGAAGAAAACTGAAACATTTGTTGAATAACTAGCTGTCTTGAGGTGACTGTATGCTCTTGTATCCCCTATCACCGCTCTGTGCCCAGATATGATCCTGAGCCTTTGTATGCCTTTAAAACTGGGTGCAAGAGACAGAGAGAGAAAAAACTGAGCCAACTTTTCAAAACAGTTTGTGCTTCAAGGACACAGAGATTAGCTACTGCTGCTACTGAGGAGCAGAGGAAGCACTTCTTCTTGCTTTTCAGCCAGCTTTTCGGCTCTGTTTCTTCGGAGAGACATGGAGAGTTGAGGTTTTTTTTCCCTCTGGGACTTCGTTTTTTTCCCTTCTTCTCTTCTGGACTTGTTCAGAACACCAGAACATCAGAACCCCACCGGGGGACCTTCCACCAGCCTGGAAGGGGGGGCCCCCCACGCCAACCCAGCTCCGAGGAGGAGGAGAGAGACCACACCCACAGAAGGACTCTAAAATCTTTCAGGGTTTTTTCTCCACAGCAAGAGATTTTTATTATTTAGCATTATTAGTATTGTTTTCCTGTGTGTTTGTTAAATAAATAGTTTTTATTTTCTCTTTCACATTCCTCCGAGGAAAATCTCTTTTTTCCCCAAACCTGGTGGCGGAGGGGCAGCTGTAACCTGCCTTCCTTTGAGTAGACGTTCCTTTTGGACGTTTCCCTGGATTTGGCCTAAACCACCACAATCCCCCAGCTGTTACGATCTAAAACTTAGATATCTAGTGTAATCTAATTGTAAAATTGTATGCACAAAACTAAGAGAAAATAAAGTAAAATGCATTACAATTAAGAAATAAACAAACAGAATTATTCTGAATTAGATGCAGTCATTGGATTTTTCCCATGTTGTCTAAAAAAGCATTGTTATAATGAAAAACATGCAAAGTGGAAACAGAAGTGACAGGGTAACAAACCCAAGCAAATCCAGCTGTAAGCCAGTAAGTATGATGTAAAAAACATACATGACAGTAATGGCAGGTTTGCTTGAGGGCTCTCTCCTACCTATAAGCAGTAGTTGTTCCACACAGCTGACAGACAAAACGTAAAACCTGAGTTCACTAACTAATTTTTAAGAATGATACTTGAATGATGAGTCCAGCAGAGAAATGAAGTAATAATTGGAAAGAAATAATTCCGTAACGCTTCGGTTACCTTATTCAAAATCAAGGAATGGAAAAAGAAAAAAAAGATGAAGAGAGGGAAATCTTCTGATTGTTACTTCAGAATAATCTTTGCATGGATTAATTGAATTCCTGTGTTGAAGATGCAGCTAAGAAAATGTTGCTTGGTGGCTTAATGGAGAATTTTTTCTCTCTGTGCGTATATGGTGTATGTAGACATGCAAAAACTACAGTGGCAGAACAAAACCAGTTATTGCGCCTTTCTTTATCTCAAAAAAAGCTCTTCATAGAATCAGTGGAAAAGACCTTTGGAAGCTACTAGTAGTAGGAAAAGGAATAGGTATAAAATTTGTCCTGTTGATCTGCTTGTTCCCCCATCATAGCCAGGTAACTAGAATAACTGGAAACAGGTGAAACAGGTAATCCCTTTTTTTCCCAATATATTGGTCATTGCACTACTTAAGTATAATTTAGTGTCTTCTTTTAGGAATACAAAAATATATAAGTGAAAATACACTTTATCTTAGATATCCTATGGCATTTGCTCATTTACTACCACTTAAACATGACATGGCTAAATTTCCATTTTGAGAGTTCTTGGTCATCCATTCAAAATCTTCCAAACCACAATAATCAGAGGTACTAATTGGATTTATTATTTGTTTCAGCAACATGGAAAGAGCTGTCAACCTCCTGTTGGCAGTAATTTGCACTGAGAATTATAGGCCTGTAATTGTATCTACACAGGAATTATTAGGGTACATAGTATGGTTTTGGAAAAAAAATCACTTTGATGCTGTCTCAAGCAGCAGGTTGGGAAATGTTAGCTGAAATTTGCTTAAAGACTTCAATTTAAAAAAAAAAAGGAAAAAAATTGGACAATCATAACTCCACTTTATGCAGAAGATAACCAAATATGGAAATATATTACATGCTGAAATTCTGTCACACCATTTAAATTGTCATATTAGTAGGTAGTGTTTCTGTTGTGTGGATAAAGAAGGTCTAATAAAATTTAAATGAATTGATCCAAACCAATGAAGAAAGCCCAAAGTAAATCCATAGAAGGAAAACTCTCAAATGAACTGATATGTTGTCTTTGTGGGAGAATAATATTTGTAAAAATATGTATTTATAAATATATGAAAGCTAATAACAAAAATGAGAGTTGGAGATTGACTTTAGCAAGGAGGGAAACATAAGTAATCATCTCCTTTGGAAAAGATGAGGGGTTTTCAATCTTTCAATCTGCAAATACAGAAAAAAAAATAATTACAGTAAGATTAGCAGAAGCAGAAACTATAATGACAAAAAAGATGATTCACTTCTATCATATTGCCTGGAGGTGAGCCAGATCACTAACACTGGAATAACACTCAAAAAGAAAAAAAAAAGACATTCAATTTACTGTCGTGAAGGAAATCAGGGAATTGTTTAATAAGTTATTAATTGTGTAGAGACTATTATATAATAGTAACGCCACAGGGGAAAGCCTACTAATTAGCTACCAGCTTTCTTGCAATACTTTAAGTATTTAAGAAAGATTATTTTTTTTGTCAGGAAAAGACAAGACCTGGTGATGTTTTATTTTGATGAAGGCAAGATGTTCAATATCCTCTGTCAGGAAGCCTGTTTTATTCTTGATTGTGGCAATGAGCTGTGTTACTGAGGAAATGCTCTGTCTTTATACATTTGTAGATAGATGACTTTAGATAACAGCTGGCCATCTGAGTGAAAGGTTAAGAGAACTGTACTTTCTGTGTAACAGGTAGTGAAATTCTCGTTCACTTAGTAAATGGCTCAGAAAGATGTCTGTCTACTGAGATAAAAACTCATCTGGCCTCTTAGGAGTAAGAGAAATTTCAAGAAGTTATGTGGATTAATTATCAGGAAAACACTTACTCTTCTGGCTGATGAAAAATTAAGATGAGAAAGGGAGAAACCTGAAAAATATCAGGAATGTAATTTATATTCATTAAGCTTAAGACTTTTTGAGTTTAGATGAGGTATTTGAATGTTTCTCCTCAGCTCCATTGGCTGGTTTTCAGAAAACACTAAATAAGTTCAAACGTATACTTTATGCCTGTTTTTTTAAATTATTATTTTAAAGACAGGTAAAAGACACAATTTTTTCCAGTGTTGCACTGTTGATGTCTTAAATGGGAAAATGAGGAGATTTTTATTTTAAGAGTATGTACACTTTGCTTGACACACTTAAGTAGAAGCAGTGGCTGCTTCTCACCTACTGAAATTGTCCAAGAAGTACAAAACAAAGCAGACATCCCCTCTGCAATGGGGAAGGCAATATGAGAGAGGAAAAAATTAATTCATTTAAACTGTGATACCCACAAAGTCTCCTCTCTTCTGTGAAACCCACAACTCTCTCCTGCGAAAATAAATGCCTTCCTCTGAGATTTAAAGGAGTACATTATGTTAATTTTTGTAGTGTAGACAACTCAGTGAGTCAGGATGGCTGAGATTCAGGTCTAAGTTTAAACAAGTTACACATACATTTAGGTGCCTGTCAGAATTTCAGATGCTTGGGAGTAGTAGAGGCATCCCAGTGGAAAAAAACAGTGTGATACACAGCTGGAAGACAGGTGTAATTTCTGAGGACAAGCATTTCTGATGGTTTTAGACACCGATGCATGGGCAAATGAGCTACAGCCACAGGTACCTGAATTCCTTTTACAGTCAGTGGTTGCTGAAGGCTTGGTACAGTTGCCTGAGGTATTCTAGAGCTTTGTGTCTGACCTTCAGGATCTGCTTTAGAATACCATAGGCCTCCTAATGGGTAGGTTTTTTTACAAAAAAGAAGTACCTCATTGCGGGTTCTGATAAAATGTATTCAACTATCTTCATAATCATGCAATTAAGTCAAGAGTTTTACATGGAGCCTATGGTATTCTAGAGCAGTAATTGAAGGTCACTCATTGTAAAAGAAGTTCAGAATCAATGTGGTTATATGATATGAACATTATGTAGGCATCATGCATGCTTTTTATGTTATATATACAAATGTGTACATATATGCATGATAGTTATAAACGATTACATGAAAGAGCAAGAAATTTCCACTTCAAGTAATTAATATATCCCTAGGAGAATAAAACCAAATACACAATAGTTCTCCAAGATTCATAAAATTTAGTCTTTTCTACAGGAATCTGTTCATCAGACACTGACTTTAGAAATAAAATTTCAATAAAAAATCAATAGTGTAATCAGAAAATTAAAGCCTGAAGCATGATAAGGAAATTTAATTGATGCTTCTTATTTCTTTTTACTTTCTGTTAATAATGCCTTCTATTTTCTACTGAATGTGCAAAGTTATTAGTATTTTATTAATAGAGTTCATTGAATAATTCTAACAGGTCTTTAAAACATTTTATGATTAAGTTAGTAAAGAACTACAGTTAGCTAAAATGCCATTGATTAACTCTCTGGTAATTTGTTGATGTTTGAGGAAAATATATCTAGGATATTTTATAAACAGTTTACAACTAAATCCTGTTTTCTGGAAGTGTTGATGAAAAGTAAGAGATTAACAAGGAATATGAGAAATTATTCTATTTATGTGACTATTTAGATAATCTTAGATAATATTTTAACTTTTATAGAAGGCTGAGTCAACTTCAACTTTTTTCCTTTTTGTGATCAGACTGGGTGCATACTGGATGAAAAAGATTTTCCCCATCCATTGTGTTTCCAAGTTTAAAAAGTATTCTAAAGTGCACTGAGCTGCATTTATTCTCTGGGGACATACCTGTCTGCATCTGATTAAAATATACTGAGTATATTTGTAAAGAAATGTCAACACTCTATTAGTTTAAACTGATATGGTCATGGTATTAATGGCCATTTTAGGCCATTAATTAATCTTTCATTTTTACAGCCCTTTCCCCTCTCCCCACTCCCAAAACATGCATCCCTGTCCCTTCCTAAGGACAGTGAAAAAGGTGCTGGGTTACTTGTTTCAGCTCTATAGTTCTCTCTACATTTCTCACAAACAGAAATATATACGATTAAATGAAAACTACACACTGTCCAGCTCCAGTACTTTGTTAGGTATGAGTAACCCTACTAAAGATAATTAACCCAAGAGTTTAAAGATAGAAAGAAACATAAAAAAAATCATAAGGCAAATTCTGTTATAAATGAATAATAAAAGAATTAACTGTACATAAATTGTAATTAACTATTTTACAGCTGTTTGCTTTGAATGTTTATATTTTAATATATTAAAATAGTTTGTAAATATGGTCTTCTGAGGGAATGATAAAACTTAATGAATGTAATTACTCTCCAAGGGAGCTTGTATTCAGGTTTGACATTTTACTAGAGAGCTGAGATTAACTTCTGACAAAAGAGAAATGGACAGATGCATGGATTAAAGTATAGGGCAACATTGACATAAAACTGTAGATAGACATACATTAGACCATCTAAAACTTCAAATGAGAGCCACGTTTATTTATGGTCTAGTTTATATACACTGAAAACCTTAGTGGGGTTCGCATTAGTGTAGAAAGAGAAAGAAATTATAATTGATTGCTGCCTGCAAAATGAGTTAGGGGAGGATGTTTTCATATCTGTGTTATACAATGTTGCTAATACTGAGGAGGAGAAGGTGTATGGCAAGGAGGTATCTGCCTTCTCTGTATGCATTTAGAGACAGTGATGAATGAACAGTGCATTCTGTGTTTCTGTTTGGATGGAAAAATCATCTTAGATCATTGTTATTTACTCCGTGGACACCTGGAGAATAGGTCAAAGCAAAGTCATCCACTAGTTCTCCTACTAGTAGTACAGGGTGTCATTTCTACTTCTGTAAATAGCTTTGATGCTTGCCTCAAACCTCTTGTGAAATGCATCAAAGCTTTTGTTTTAAATGTCCGTAAAAAATGTCAGCCCCCCAACCCAATCCTCTTTCTTTCCAGTCCAGCACAAGGTATAAATTCAAACAAGATCTACTCAAAGATACCCAGCCTCTAAACAGGCTCTCATCTTTCCACTTGTCCAGCTAAAACACTGAATCTGGACATCGTCCTTAATTTTTCTGCTCAAACTAGCAGCACAGTCCCAGCTGTGCATGAGGCATAGTAAAATCCCCTTATAAGGAATTTCTATATAAATAAAGGTTTTTCATCTGGGGCTTTGATATTCCATTTTCATGGGATCAGTCTCTGAAACGAAAATAAAAACCACTTTCAGGGCTTCTGCAAATTTTATTCATCTGCCTATTATCTGTACAGCCTGTCCAATCAATTAGGATTTACCAGATACAGACCCTTCTGGGAAAAATTATATTCCTGCTCTAATGAGCAAAATCTTCTGAGAGGATTTATTTCTTTATCACTTGTGGGAGAAGAGGAATGGTGAGGGAAAGGAGCTGTTGCAGATCACATACAGGGAATAAGACACCATGCAGAGGTAGTACCTAATTCTGGTTGGTGGTCCTACGTGGTAAGGTGCATACTTCTGGTTTGATACACTCCAGCTTACTTCTTCATAGCTCGGTAGGATGCACAGCTTTCCAGCTGAGAGCCGCAGCAGCATGGCCTGAGCAGTCAGTGCAAGATGCCGACAAAAAATGTTGAGTTTAGGCCTCCGCGAACTTGTAGTCCTCTCCAAGTGGGACCTGTGCTAGTTCAGGCTCTGTTTTCCCATCATTTTATCTTTTCTTCCTGTTGATTTGTCATAGGTGGGTGTTTGCTTCCATATCCTTTGTTATTTTTTCCTTCATAATCCGTCCAAAATCTTTACAGCAGCTTTCCATGAAAATATAAGAAGTAAGAGCAGTGAAAATCAGGTTGGATGTCCCCTACTGAATGAACTGTGAGCATTGACACTGATCCAAACCTTAACAGTGACTGCTTAAAAATATTATAAAAAACCCCAAACAAACAATACTATAGTCAGAAAGAGAAGTCTGCCTTTCTATTCCTTGGAGAGAAAATCTCTACAATGTTAGGAGAGTGCAACCAAATACTTATTAAACCAAAAAGCAAAAAAAATAGACTGTTGAAAGCCTGGGCAGCAGGGACTACATAAATGAGTCTAACAGGGAGTTCTTCATCAAAAGGAACTTATGGAACTCCTAAAGTTTTTCATCCTGGAACTCAAATATAAAATAAAAATCCGTCTCTGAAAGCTGCTGCAAAAAAAGCACAAGTATTTTTTAAATGCTTCCCATGAGCCACTAAAGGAGGAAGGAAACAACTCAGCAGGAGCTGTTACAAATAGTCATGATATTCTAACCCTTCACAATTTATAAAAATACATCTTTCAGGTAGGTATATTTCCCAACACCTAACTATAAACCAACAGCTTGGTTCCAGGAAGAGTCATCCTATACACCAATAACCCATCCCACAGTGGCATCATGGCTTGTCTTAAATGCCATTAAGAGTAAGAGCAACTCTCACAACCCAAGATCAAACATACAGCCCTACTTAAGTGAAGTACTTCTTATCCTGTACAATATTCCTTCATAGAAAGGAAATACATGGCTGTAAAAACTAGCTTTGCTTTATAATGAAATCACAAATCATAAGATGTTGAAAATCTAATTGTCACAGTAAACCTTTTTTTCAAAACAACCAAATTGTGTAGATCAATAGGTTTTTAGATAAATCTACAAAATTTATTCAAATTAGGCAACTGTGGACTAAAAACAGTAATTCTTCCAGAATATGAGAATCTTGGGCTCTGGAAAGATGCTGTTTTTATATCATATTGCATTTTTCCAGTGACTTCCTGCACAGTTTTTATGAGTCACAAGTTATTATTTAATCAGGTTCATTGTTTCTTACCATTAATTTTCTTGCTAATTTTCTGCACTATAGGAATTAAAATTCTTTTTACAAGTAAAAAGTTTTTGACAAGCTGAAATCACTTGCTTCTCATTCTTCACCTTTATCTACACATTTGTTTCATATTTGTGGTTCAGAACTTACAGAATACCTCACCTAATTTGTGTAAGCATTTCAAGTTTTGTTTCTGCCTTGGATATATTAATTTAAATTACTTGCATTCTTACTGAGTGATCAAAGATTTCTGTCATATGTCTTACCTGTGTTTTACAGTATTTGATTTCGCTGCCTTATTTATATCAGCTCCTTTATTAGCATTTTTATGTGTAGCTTAGTTTTCTCTTTTCCTGCCCTTATTTATTTATATGATTGAAGAACTTTCACTACTTGTTTTAATTTTCTTTCCAAGTTTCAACTCAACTAGGCTTTTGTCCATTCTTGTTTTATTTTCACCCTTTTTGACCTCTGAGACAGAGCTCTCCTTGCTGATCAATCCCTCTTTTTATTCCTTTTGAGTTCTTTACTCAGTCTTCATATCCTATACGAGGTGTTTCTTCCTCCAGAGAAGTCTGTAGCTCCTTCCTGCTAAGACTTTTTTTCCTTCTTGCTTGCAATACAAACTTCAGAGTGTTTGCACCTTTGACTTAATTCCATGCTGCCACTAGGTTCAAATCCTTGAGTTATCCAGTTCAGTAAACCCTGATAACTAATTTCTTAGTTTCCTGAAGTTTGCTCTTCTAAAACCCCAGACCTCAGCCATATATTCATTTTTGTTTGTGTTGCAGTTTAAAGTGAACTGAATCAGCTCATTATTACTCAGTATAAGCTAATTTTTTACAACCAGCCCCTGTACTTCTCCTTCCTGCTGCTTACTTATAGTGACTCTAAAGTAGCACCAGCACCTTTGTTACTTCATAAGCTACTTTTTACAAAAATTTGTCATCTGATGCATTCAAAAATATTTAAGACCTACTTATATCTATGGGGGCATTTCTTTTCATATTGATGTCAGAAAATTAAAGTGTCTCACATCCATGTGCTTTCTTTTCTTTCTTTCTTTCTTTCTTTCTTT